>JAMRXY010000288.1:0-600000 GCA_024447195.1 Panagrolaimus sp. LJ2414 | reverse complement strand
CCACACGACTCAATTTTTTTTTAAATCCATCGTCAAAAAAATGAAATCTCTTTCATCACCTTGACCTTTTTTGATCTTCTTCTATTTTTTAACATTGCCTTCAGCAACGGAAAAAAAGATTTAATTAAATTCAATTAGCGGAAATTAAAATTTTTTCTGGATTTTTTCCGCATTTTTGAGCTCTGAACTTTTTCTTCGCAAATAACGGAAATGCAAAGCATCAAAGATGACATCGATGAATCATATTCAAATTTGCACAATACCTAACTCTCCCACTACTACGATATAAACAATAATTTAACTATTCCCAAAAATTTTTATTACTGTTGAAACAGTTAATACAAAATTATACAAACAACATTAAAAAAAGACGGTGTAAAAAACAAACATACAAAAAGTCTTTAATTAAGCATTGTCATCAGCAACTTAATCCTTTTTTCTACCGAATTTGAAAGGCTTGAAATTGCCAGGAAAAACAGGTTTCTTTGGAATATATCGTTGTGTATTTTGGACTGTTCTTTGAGATGATGTTGGAGCAGCATGAGCTTCATGTGGAAAAATTGGAGCAACGGGATTATGAAATGTCGAAGGAGATGCATAAATTTCAGGTGAAATATTACGAGTAAAAGCTTCCGGTACAGAAGATGTTGGAGCAGCATAAATTTCAGGTGGAAACATAGGAGCTACGTGATTATAATATGTTGAAGGAGATGCATAAATTTCAGGTGAAATATTTCGAGCAATAGTTTCCGGTGCAGGTGTTGGAGCAGCATGAATTGGAAACATTGGAGCAACGGGATTATAAAATGTTGAAGGAGATGCATAAATTTCAGGTGAAATATTTCGAGCAACAGTTTCCGGTGCAGAAGATGTTGGAGCAGCATGAGTTTCAGACGAAAATGTTGGAGCAACGGAATTACGAGATGTTGAAGGAGATGCATAAATTTGAGGTGAAATATTTCGAGCAATAGTTTCCGGTGCAGAAGATGTTGGAGCAGTAACAGGAGTTTCACTAAATGATTCAGGAGTAAAAGAAAGAAACAAAACTTGATTAAAACAAAAGCCACTTACATTCTGAACGGTGGATTTGTCCAAAACGGAATTGTTTTTGGAAAATTTGTTGAACCAGGTTTACTATATTTAAAAGGTCGTAATCTAAAGTAAAAGAAAGTTAATATAAAATTTATGATCAAGGTGAAACTGACAAACCTATAGTCGCGTTTTTCCATGATGAATCAGTCGATATACTTGGTTTTATCTAAAATAATATAAAAATATAATAAATTAGCAGTTTGGTTACAGTTTATATATATATAAGTGTTCAACACACGCACACGTCACAAAAAATACAAAATTCGCAAGTTCCTTCGTTAAAAATGTAAATATAATATTCATAAAAAACTAAACATAAATAATCAAAAACACTGCTGCAAAAGTATACATATAAATAAGTGGTAATTTGTTTAACATAGCTAAATTTATGAAAAATGAATGAATGAATTTTTTCAGTGTTGTGCAGGGATCCAAAGTGCGAGAGAAATCAGGAAAGTCGTTGTGAGACCAATGCTTCGTCAAAATTTGAAAAACTTTAAAGATTTTTTTTGTTTTTGTTTCAATTGTGTTCGTGGTAATTTTTTTGCTAAACAAAATTTTTTTAAAAATATTTATTTTAACACGTTTATTTTGTTCAAAAAACATAACATACACTTTTTCACCGGAACTTTTTTGTGTCACAAATAAGAGAATCAAAAAATATTACCACATAAATTTTTATACAAACAAAAAATACAATAAAGAGCTAACAATTAAAGAAAGATGTTAGGGATTGTGGTGTACCAATTCCAATTTTTCTTGTGCCATCATAGGTATAGACGCGATTAGAAGAGAAAAGTTTAACCTCTGAGCCTCTTGAAACGAAGCCACCTTTAACACTTTTTGGAAAATCATTGAAATAATTAGAAATTTGATCAATTTTTGTTGCTTCATTCCAATATTCATCATAGACAGCAAATCTGCCATCATCAGAGAAAAGGACTTGATGTCCATCAATCCAATAAATTCCACCATTGGGTCGAAAACCGATATTTTGGGGGACTCTTTTTGGGAAAGCTCCATCAAGGATCCATTTGCCACCGGTGTAATGGAAGGAATATACATTATATCCTTGAAAGAGAAGAAGGGAAGAAGTTCGGTCATTGCTGAGTGCGGCATCAACATAGATAGGACCTTTTGGGAAGAGAAGGCGGAGGGAATGAGATTTTGTAATTCTTCCACCATCAAATTCATAAACATTTCCTCCAGAAAAGACGTATTTTGAATTAAATGGAGCGTCACAGATTGCATCCAATCTCGATGGACAACCTCCACCAACTCCAATTCCAACTGTACTATCCCCATCATTCCAAGATGACCATTCTGATCCACTTCCTCTTGATGGAGCTCTTGTTCTTCCACCTCCAGAAGATGAACTTCCAAAATCGGACCATGAAGTCCATGAACCCCAATTTGATCCACTATTTCCAGACCCAGATCCTGATCCTCGTCCTGAACCAAATCCACTCCAAGATCCCCATTCATCCCCTCTTGGGAATGATCGAGTTGTGGATCGTTCGGTTGTGGTTCTGAAACCTCCACTTCTGGCACCATAAATATCTTGAATATCTCGGATGTCAGAAGTCTTCAACTTTGGTTCAACATAATTTCCACTTGAATCAATTGTTTCATGATAGAATGGTGCCATAATTGAATCTTCATCCCTTGAATGATCAAGTCCAAGGGTATGCCCTGATTCATGGATTGCAACAGCATATAAATCTGTATCACCATTGGCAATTTTTGTTGGATTCATAAATGTCCATCGTTCATCTTCATCAAAATGGAGTAAACCGCTTGTGGGCATTGTTGCATGTGCCAAAACTCCACCCTTTCCATCAAAAGGCCATGGATCACCATGTGAACTGGAAGCAAATTGAATTTTGATATCGGCAGATTCATCTCGGGAAGAAACTTCTGTAAAATCCAAGGGAACAACAGCAGACCAAGTGTCAAAGGCTCGCCGCATTGCTTTCCTACAAAGAAATTAATTAATTAAGGGATAAATAAGGGTTGGAATTTAATAAATTTCAAATCAATCAATATGAGAAAATTGAATCAAAATTTCTATTTTAAATCTTGATTAAAAAATAAAATTATGCACTTACTTGATGTCATCTTGAGGCAAATCAGAGGAGAAACTTTGAATGGAATAAGTTAGATGTTGCTTTTTCCATTTGAATGCAGCTTCTATAAAATTTAAGTATTTAGATGCTACAGTAATCTGATTATCGAGACCTAGTCACTGACTAGGTCTAGTCAGGAAAAGAATTTTAAAAAATGTAGTTTTTTCGACATCAAAAATGCCAAAATTATTTTAAAATGGATCGATAATTTAAAAGTTTAAAAGATTAAAGATAATAAATACTGATTTTCAAATTCAACTTTTGATTATCTTTTCTAACACGTAATCTTAAACATTAAAAGACAAACCTCTCCCGGAAGTAATTGCCGCAACATCTGTGACCCCACATCGGGGTTGTGCCATCTTTTTCTTTGTTTTTAAATCAAGTTCTCCAGTTGGAGATAAACCCGCAAATTCTTGAAACTTTCGAATGGCACTTTTGAAAGCACTTCGAACATCTTGAAAATCTCCCGCCATCCCAGATGAACTTGCCAGAACATGTGAAGGCTCAACATATCCAAATTTTTGTAAATATTGCTAAAAATTAAAAAGTATAAAAACGGATATATGAAATCCACATTTTTCTAACCTTTGCTTTATCGTCGGAAACAGGTGCAAAATCTTTTGTCACTGGTTTTTTGTCGCCACCAGATTTAAATAATCCAAAAAAATCAAATCCGGATACTGTAGATAGTAGAAAAAGAAGGAATATTATTAAAATTTTCATATTTTTTAAGGTATGTAATTTAAACAAAAAAATCAATTAATTAACAGATACAAATATATATATTTTTTTATCAATCGTCTCAGTTCTATGTTCAAACAATGTCTCTCTCTTTCTTTTTTATTTTGTTTGAGTGTGTTTAAAACATTCAACCAAAAAAATATAAAAAGAAAGAGTGTAAAAACAACAATAATAATCAGTGTGATGACGAAGATGATAAAAAAATTTTTGTGCGCAAAAAAAATTTGTTTTATTTTTATCACTTCCGAAGCACGCCTCTTTTTTTCTATTTTTTTCTTTGATTTTTATTTGTGTTTAAATAAAGAAGAAGAAAAGTTGATTGATCAATTTTTTTAAAGTTTAAGAAAGGGTTTTGGTGGCCGAATTAAAAAAAAGTGGTTTTTTATTGTTTTTTTTAAATCGTTAAATTTGATTCAGTGATTAATCAAAATTTGGCGGATTCGCAAAGCTTATTTTTAAAAGTTGGAAGAAATTTTAAAAAACGGAAGTTAAAAATGAAATTTTTGTGCAAAAAAATAAAAAAAAGATTACTGTTATTCATTTATTTGAACAGATGATTGGTCATGGAAAAGAAATACATATTTTTTTGACTAATAAAAGATGGTAATAATTTTTTTTGCTATCAGGAAGAAGTATCAATTAGTCATCACTGCAATCACCCACAATTTTATCAATGAATGTTAGGAAAAGAAAGAAGTCTGAGATGGTAAAAGTGAAAGAAGGAATGCATGCGTTTGGAATCCTAGCTTTGGATAATCACCCTGCACCAAGGTTTTTCGGATGCACCGAATAGTTTAAAAATGGGTAAAATACAGTTTTTTAAAACCTTATTTTAATGTGGTACAAAATTAATAGAAAAACTTTGCCTATAGGTAAAACAAGCATGGAGAAGATGATCCTGCTTTCTGTTTTTGTTCAAAAAAATTTCTTACGGTAGTTACAGTACATCAAATTTTTTCTATCTCATTGCAGTAATAAATTTAAATTGTTAAAGTATTAATTGTAATCTATGATTTAATGACCATTTGTTTGTTTTTTAAACCTATTTATTAGATAAAAAGAGAAAATTGTTGCATTAGCATGCCTTTTGAGGAATAAAAGAACCCTAAATGAAACCAATCAATAAATTCTCATGAATTTTTTTTATCTTTTTTAAAAACAAAATCGCACTTTTAGAAATCTTATAAATCTTTACCTAACAAAAAAACGCTTTTTTTAAATTATTATTATTCAATTTTTTTTGCTGAAATCGGCATTAAAAAATTATTAGTTTCAAATTTAACCTGATTTCGATTTTTCATCTAAAAAAATTTACTTTTTGAAACATGCCTTGCTTAAATGCTGATATCCTATTTGAAACTGGAAAGAAAATTGTCGAAGATGGAGATTCATTTGCTGTTTATCGTTTCGCTCTTTCTGGAAAGGAACCTTTAAATGCAATGTTGAAAGTTTTCGCTTCTGCTACTTCTCTTGAACTCTATGAAAATTTTTACGGTATTGGATGGGTATGTTTTTTAAAAGTTATTTGAATTAAATATTGTTTTAAAAATTTAGGGCAAGATCGTATGTAGATTTAAATTTGAAAAGAATGAACCACTTTTAAAATGTTTGGTGAATCAAATTGGACATCGTGTTATTATACTTCGTATTAATTGTTTAATTTCAATTCATAAAAAATGGTTTAAGAAACTTTTCAATAAATATTTCAAAACTGAAAATAATACAGTATATCGAAAAATTCTTGATAGAATTATTGCAAAGAAACGTAAGTTTTTTTTAATATTTGTATTTTTAATATCTGACGTAATTTTAGAATTGATTTCATTTTCTGCTGGTGAAAATTGTAGTCAAAAATTTTTGGATCAATTTATTCCACAATTTTCTTCATCACTCAAAAATGTCACAATTCCATGTGAAAAAATGTCTGAAAAGCTCCGGGATTCGAATCTTGATCTTGATAAATTAACAATCTTAGAAAATTATTGTACTTTCAATTTAAGAAATTGTTGTAAAACCAAATCACTTGATGTTGACAGCTTAATGGCAATCTTGATCTCCTTCCAAACTAATCAAATCAGGTAATTTTTATTCTGATTAAATTATATAATTTCTTACCTTCATTTTTTCAGTCCACATTTTTCTTCTGTTGCAGAATTAATTATCAATGATTCAGGAATTTATTTTTACAAACTGCACTTTTTTCAAATTCTCAAATATTTTCCATCCCTTGAAAATCTTAGATTTAATTATGAACGCAACTTTCCTGGCATCTCTGGCAGATATTTTATTCAAAATTTTGTTCAATTCTTGACTGGTTTTATTAATATTGCAACACCAAGAGTTCCATTCAATATTATATTCTCCGTGAATAAAAAAGTAAAACATATTTTTAATGGAATCTATGTAAGTTTTTTTTTGCTGTTTTATTTTCTACAAATACAAAATTTTATTTTAGGATCTTTGTGCTGAATTGGATATGAAATATGATGAATCAATCACTGAGTATTGCTGTTTTCGTAAAACTTTTCATAATGATGATAGTTCCCTTTTTACAAATGTCGAATTTCGAATTTATAATTAAATTTTTACTTTTGAGTTTTATGAAAATTTTTTGTTGAAATATTGTTTTTGTTTTGTAAATTATCTTTTTGAAAACAAATAAATTTATTTAATTGTGAAGATTGTTTAATGGTTTTTCAACTTTTGTTTTCGTAAATCTTTGTTGATGAAATTTGCCAATGAACTATAATATCACAAGAGAAAAATATCGTTTTAAAAGGGCTACTGTAGTCACGCTAAGACGGACAAAACATTTCTTTGAAGTGGTGCTCTCTTAGATTCGTCCCAAATTTTTGCTATTACTTCGTTGAAGTGTCAAACAGATATGAAGATTGAAGATTTCAAAAAGTATGCGTTTTTTTTGTTTTTACTGATCCAAATATCTCCAATATCTCCGTAATCGACGAAAATTGAAAAACGTAATTTTTTAAATTTGAGCAAAAATTTCTTATAAATTTTACGAACTTTCTTTAGATATTGATTTCAAATACTTTCAACGGTATAGTAGGATCAATAGTGGCTATAAGAAAATAGATCAAACTTTTCTCGTAGTATAATACCTAGTTTTAAAAAATTTACAACGATAAAGGGGTTTGTACAATTTTGAACAGCCAAAGCCGATTTCGATTTTTATCCTAAAAATTAAAAGCTGAAAAGAAATTGTTGCTTTGGCAAAATGTAACACAATGAAACTAATGTTCCTCTTTTTCGAAAATGATTTCTTTTTTTTTCAACATTCACAAAAGGTTGCAACCTTCTTTTAAGAGAAAAATTATTTTTGCAAATTACCAACTCAGTGAATCTTTTGTTTGGAATTTTGGAGAGATAACGGTTTAGTTTAACTTAAAAAAGTAACATATACTGTTTAAATTAATTTTTTTTATTTCGATTTAACTTTTGGATTGCGTGATGGCTATTATTTTTGTGGAAGAATAAAACTTTTTTCTTGCTTGACGCCCATATTTTTTTAGAAGATGGCTTGCTTGAATGCTGATATCCTTTTTGAAATTGGGAAGAAAATTGTTGAAGATGGAGATTCAGATGCTGTTTATCGTTTTGCTCTTTCTGGAAAGGAACCTTTAAATGCAATGTTGAAAGTTTTTGCTTCTGTTGCTTCTCTTGAACTCAGTGAAAATTATTATGATATTGGATGGGTATGTTTTTAAAAACTTTTTTTTAAAATCATATATTAATATTTTGGCTTATAAATTTAGGGCAAGAAAGTTTGTAGATTTAAATTTGAAAAGAAAAAACCACTTTTTAATTGTTTGGTAAATCAAATTGGAAATCGTGTCATCGAACTTCACATTGATTGTTTTATTTCATTGAATAAAAGTTGGTTAAAAGCATTCTTCAAAAAAACTTTTGGACATCGTAATACGGTTTACTGGAAAATTCTTGATAGAATTATTGCAAAGAAACGTAAGTTGTGTTTTTTTTTAATATTAGTAGTTTAAATATCGGATGTAATTTTAGAATTGATTTTATTTTCTGCTGGTGAAAATTGTGGTCAAAAATTTTTTGATCAATTTCTTCCAAAATTTTCTGCAACACTTAAAAATGTCACAGTTCCATGTGGAAAAATGTCTGCAACGTTCCAAAAATCGAATTTTGATCTTGATAAATTAACAGTCTTTGAAAATGGCAATGCTTTGAATTTAAGAAATTGTTGCAAAACTAAATCACTTGAAGCTGAAAATTCGACTGCGACCTTGGCTACCTTAAGAGAGATTCATATCCGTTTTTTTATTCCAGACTTCGTTAATATGTCTTCTTTTCAAGTTGCCGTGAAAAACGTTTTAATGAGGTTCAACTATTCGTTCTTTTTCAGTCCACATTTTTCTTCTGTTAAAGAATTAATTATCAATGAATCAGAATTTCGTAGTTTCCGAATTTTTCTTCATAGAATTCTCCATTTTTTTCCATCCCTTGAAAACGTTCGTTTTAATTATTCACCAGAAAGTCCTGTTCACGAATTTGTCACTGAAATATTTTTTCACTATTCAACACTTTTAATGAGTATTTCAACAAAAATTCCATCCAACGTAACCTTTTCCTTGAATTATGATGAACTTGTTACAACTCTCTCTGAAATTCGTGTAAGTTTTTTACTTTTTAAGTTTCGATTAAAAAAATTTAATTTTAGGGTTTTTTTGCTACATTGGACATGCAATATGATGAATCAATTACCGAATATTACTGTTTTCGTCAAACTTTTGAAAATGATGATGGTGCCCATTCCAATGTTGAGTTTCAAATTCATAGTTAAATATTTACTTTTGTGATCAATGAAAATCATTTGTTGTTGTTTTTGTTTTATTATCGTTTTGATGACAAATAAATTTGTTATGCTTTTAAAGTTGTTGCTTAAATATGAAAGCTTTTATGTTTGATTTTTAGAGAAATTAGAGATTTAGAGTTTTTGTCTTTTTTTGTGATTACAGTATGAACATTTAGAAAGGTCCAGATGATTATTTAGGCATCAAACTTGTTGTGCTATGATTCTTCAAATGTATCAACCAAACAATGTTAAGATTCATTGGTACAAATTATTTGTTCTTGAAATTTACAGTTTTTGTAAGCTTATCACATCAGAAACCGTAAATAATTAACTTACATAAGATCATTTATAAGTTTTACTGATTTACATCAATGATAAAAATTCAAATATGTTCGATATTTATTTTATTCAAAATATGAAAATAAAGTCGGGAAAGTTTAGTGTAAAAATATTAAAACAGTTTAAAAAATAGCATTCAAAGAAAAAATTAATTTGCAGAAGGCATAACAAGCCATTTTGGTAATTCATAACTTTTATCTGGATCCCGTCGAGAAATGCAAGATTGGAAAGCATCAATCACCATTGCCGGATCAATCCATGCCATATTCTTTAAGATAAGATCATGATAAAGTTTTCGAATTTCACGTGGAAGCCTTTTAAAATCTGTTGAATCTTTGTACATAATTTTATGATCATGAATAACATCTCGATCATAGATTGAACGCCATGGAAGCCTAAAAAAGGTAAATGAATGAAAATTTGGGTGGATTACGGTAGTCAAGATATGGTTGATCTTGTAAATCCGAAAATGGCAGGATTCTGTGAGAATGAAAATTTATCGATTTTTTTGAACAAAATCAGATATTTTTTACAGATATTGTAAAAACCAAAATTTAAGAATCCTGATTGTAGGATTCAGAAGGTCGATAACTCTGCAAGACATACTTTCCATTAATCATTTCAGAGATTACATAAATCATTGAAATATAATCATCAGCAGGACCTTGTTCACGTTGATTATGTGCTCGAATAGATGAATATCGATTACATCCAACAAATGGTACAGTAATTCGAGGCCTAAAATTTAATTTTCATCAAATACTGTATTTCTAAAGGATAATAAAAAAACAAACCCATTTTTATATGGATATTCCATGCAAAGACTCATATCAGTGATAATCATTCGAGATGAAAGTGATGCCAAAGTAATTGGAACTTGATATGAAAATGAATGAGGTGTTACATATCGATGAATGAAGCCACCTTGATGAAGAGCGGCAAGTGAAAAAGCCATTCCAAGGCCAACATGTAATGCTAAATCAATTGGAAGATAACCATGTTCAGAGAATGCCAACATTGAAGATAAAGGAACATGTTCATGATTAATTATAATAAATGGCCGATTTGTCCATTCTGGATCTCTTTCTTCTTCATTAAAACCTTCATATCCAAATACAAGCTAAAAAAATGCAAATTTATTGGATGTCAAGTTAGAGGGAAAAGGAATAATGTAACACATTTTGAAAATCAAAAAAATATGGGGCTGATTAAAATATATACCTTTTTGATAAGACCATGATGCTTATATCGAGGAAAATGTCTTGAACGACCTAAAATTAATCGATTACTAAATAAGCAAATTTCATATATATTTCAAAGTGGTACAGTACTATGACCAAGCAGCCTAATCTGAAGATCAAAGACATACCTCCGAGCTTTTTCAAGACTGCCAAAGTATTAGACATAACAATTTCAGCAAAAACTCGTTTAGAATTTGGTTGTGGAATATAAACAAAATTTGATTCCTGTGGATTTTCCATTGTATAAATTGAATAAATGCCATAATATCGTTTGATGGAATCATCAGCTGGTGCAAGAATAATATAATTTTCATAAAACCATCCAGTAATATTTTCAGCTTTCTCTTCAACTTCAAATGCTTCCGCGGTTGTTGCTGCTTTTCCTAAAAATCAAGTCACCACATGAAGGATATAAAAGAAAGCCAAATAGCGAGACAAGCCAGAGCATGCCCCCAGGGGCTTTGAATTGTTGGACATAGGATATTCTCTAAAAATTACCTTGATTTGGTGATGCTAATTTTTGAGATGCTTTAAATTGTTGAACTTCGGGCTTCGAAGGTTTGTTAGCTTCCATTTGTCGAGGAAATTCAACAAAATCCTAAATAAAAAAAGTTGTCAAGGTACCAAAACAGGTATTTAAACTTGCTTGTTGCTTCTGTAAGCTTGGAACTACAGATTTAAAGGTTTTGGATTTCTTTGAAAAATCTTCAGATTCATCTGAAGCAGCTTCAGTGGAATTTTCATATGCAGCAATATGAAGTGAAAGGGTGCTGGCATTTTTGGCATTTGAATTCTTGCTATCATTCTTCCATGAATTTTGAGATTCTTCTTTTTCATTAAAAAATGAATTCTTTGAAGTTGTTTTTGAAAGACATGAATCTTTTGTTGATTTATTCCATGATTTTCTTTGTTCATGGCAATGATCGGTTACAGTATAACCTGATATTAAAACTTTTGCTGCAATTCTACAAAAAAATTGTGGTTTCGTGACTCATTAAAATTAATAGTAAAAATAGTGTATTTTTACATTATCAAACTTTTTATAAGCTTTTAATAGAATTGCAGTGATATTTTTTTACCAAAACTTTTGTCACTTTTTGATTTGCTAAAAATTTGAGCATCATCTGAGAATTTATGGCATGCATTTAAACTGAAGTTAGAAAATTGGGAACTATCATTTGTGCAAGATTTATCTGTTAAAGAGAAAAGTTGCTGCTTATTTAAAAACAATCCCTTATCTTTTGTTGCCATCTAAAAACGAAAAAAAATTTATTGAGCAAAAATAATTTATATAAATTTCAAAGCAATAAAAAAGAATTCAAGACAGAATAGAAAAACCCGACCAGACGTCGAGAAAATTTTTAACAAAAATGAAATCTTATCATTCTCGACTTCAAATCTCGTTATAATCACATCAGAATGATGCAATCTTTTTACACAACTGATGAATAAACGGCGTCGACAGAAAATTTTTTCTCGAAAAAGAAAACAGTTTTTTGATCGACGAGATAAAAAAATTCTTTCAGTCTGTTAGCTGTAAAAACGTTACGGCTATTAGCCTTAGGCTAACAAAATAATGGAAATTTCAACAGGTGCTGAAAAATGTTACATCATTCTCGTGATCAAAAAATACAGATAAATGCAGTAATGTTGAAAAAAGATACGCTTTTACTTTTGCAGCAAATTTCAAAATATATTTCGTCGATTTTTTTTGCAATTTTTTAGGTCATGAGAATTTTAATGAATCATCGTATTTAATTATTCCAACTTGTTAATATAGAATTTTAGATGACAACAAAAAACAATGGGTTCTCTCTAAAGCAGCAGAGGCCCTTTGAACTCAATTATTCTCAAACAAATAAAAGCAACCAATTCTTTAATGTAAATTTAAATCAAAGTCATAAATTCTCAGATTATATTTCACATGATGTTCAATCTTTAAGCAAAACAAACAATAACAAAAATTACGGTACCAAAAAATATTACTGCAATTCTATAAAATCTGTTCCTCCAAAAAGTTGTTTTCCGATTTGAAAAAAATGTCGTTGTCAGCAAATAAATTTAATGAGTCACAAATAGGAACTGTTTTTACAGAATTGCAACAATATTGCTACGTTAGACTGTAATTATACTGTAACCGATCATTGTCATGAACAAAGAAAATCATTGAATAAAACAACAAAAGATTCAAATCTTGCAAAAACAATTTCAAAGAATTCATTTTTTAATGAAAAAGAAGATTCTCAAAAGTCATGGAAGAATGATAGCAAGAATTTAAATGCCAAAAATGGCAGCACCCTTTCACTTCATATTGCCGCATATGAAAATTCCATTGAAGCCACTTCAGATGAATCTGAAGATTTTTCAAAGAAATCCAAAACCTTTAAATCTGTTGTTCCAAGCTTTCAAGGAAATAATTCCTTTGAATTTCCTCGACAAATGGAAGATAATAAACCATCAAAACCCGAAGTTCAACAATTTAAAGCATCTCAAAAATTGTTTACACCAAATCAAGGTAACTTTTTATAACTTTTTGTTAAAATCGAAAAAATCGCATCAGATGAATTTATGGTAGATGAAATGGATATGATAAAGAAAACGGCATCAAAATCTGAAATGAATAAATCATCTGTCGTGAACTCAGTTGCCACAATCAAATCATCAACAATGGAAAAAGAAGCTGGAGATCAAAAATCTTTGCCAACAATGGAGATGAAAGGAACGGATACTCAAAAGGATGAATCTTTAGCAAAAACTCAGCAATCTGTTGATCTTCGAGATATCTCACATGAAAGTGTTCTGACATTTTTTCTTCAAGTTTGTGCTTTTTATTTTTATTGCCTTCTGCAACTTTTCGATGGGATTCTTGATTTTTATGCTAATTTTACTTTTGCCAAGAAGCGTTCAATATCGCCAAATATCTAAAAATCGTGATTTTGGGACTTTTAATAACAAAAAGTACAGTAGGTAGTTGTAGCTTAAACTTGGCTGGCAATGTTTTGTGCTTCTTTGTCTATGAGAAATTTGCATAAAATTTGAGATTTTTCAAAATTTTTAAAAATGCATATTAAACATTGCGGATTCAAAAAGATCTGTATATGCAAATTTTCTTTTTTACAATTAATTTTTAGAGCTTGCCACCTCTGATATTTGCATCTGTTGGATTAATTGGAACTGGAGTCCTGTTACATACATGGCAATGTGGAAAATTTTATACTCGAATTCATGAAGCTTTAATGTTGACTCCAGCTTTACTTGGCCTTAAGGGAAATATTGAGATGACTTTTGCTTCACGACTTACAACCCTTGCACATCTTGGAAAATTGGATAACCGAGAAAATTGCCTTTCAATTCTTGGTTCAAATATGGCACTTGTTCAAACTCAAGCAATTATTCTATCATATTTTGCAACGGCAATTACGGTAGCAACAGAATCAATTCGATCAGATTTTTCATTTCAAGATAGTCATATTCTTGCGGCTTCTGCTGTTTCATCCACCACTTCTTCATCTGTTATTTTATGTTTTCTAATTATGGGTTTGGTTTTACTTGCAAGAAAATGGAGAATTAATCCTGATAATATCATGTCACCCCTGGCTTCAAGTATGGGAGATTTAATTACTTTTTTGTTATTTGTAAGTTTGACATTGTATTAGATGTTTCCTAGTTGAGGTACAATAGAGCCAAGAGGAAACCCATGTATTTAACAAAACACGCCTCTTCTGATTCATGGGATTCAGAACCTCAAAACCGTTCTGTCTCCAGATGCCACACACATTGTATCATTCAGTTCATCTTGAAATTATAATTTAACAAATTTCAAGTTGCTGAATCTGACTTCAGAATCCTTCAGAAGCAAATTTCAAAATCCCTCAAAAATAATTTTTTCCAATTTACTTATTGAGACAAATCAAATAGTATTCAGGGACGTCAGATTCGGATTCCCCAACCTCGAAAACCTATATATGTTTAAAAATAGTAACAATATCTTATACATTTTAAATATGCCATGGGATCGAAAAAAGTGCCAGTTTTCACTTCGAGACCATAAAAGTACGGGTTTCGGTAGGAATTGGGCTCTAATAATTTGGTTCCAGGCTTGTTAAGCATGGTCGAAAACATAGGTTCACTTTTTGGAAAAATGAATTTTTGTCGATGCCAACGTTTTTTGAAAAATTCAAAGAACTCGTTTTAAACATTTGAGGATTCTGGATTGTGAATCCCATGAGTCAGAATCTGATATTGATGTCGATTTTTTCGATGATAGTTTTGAATTCAATAATTTTAGGTTGGGTTTGGTACTCTTCAAGTTCTTTGCTGTTCTGCCCTTGCTGGTTCATGCTGGTTAAGTATTACCATTCTTACACTTTCACTTTGTGCCCTTCCAGTAACATTTTATTTTGCATATCGAAATATTTTTACCCGTCAAACATTGATTTGGGGTTGGATTGCAATTGGATTTGCAGCAGTTTTCAGCAGTGGATGCGGATATATTTTGGAGAGAAGTGCAATTCGATTTCGAAATTTAGCAATGTTTCAACCGCTTCTCTCTGGATTAGCTGGAAATCGAGCTGCTGTTCAATGCAGTCGTTTATCCACAAGTTTTCATATTGGCTGTGAACGACTTGGAATTGTTGATTCAAAAGATACTTTTCGAAAAAGACTTAATCCTTTGAATACCTTCAATGCCAACGATATCCATTCAAGAACGGCATTGGTTTTGATCGGCTGTACAATTCCATCACATTTAATCTTCATGTCAATTATTATTGCAATCAGTAAACAAACATTTTTATTTAATTGGCAATTTTATGCTTCCTATTGTGTTGTTGCATTTATTCAGGTTTGTTTTCTTTGGGACAAAAAAAACAAATATTTTTTCTTCGAGATTCGAGAGGGGAGGTCACGTGGTGATAAGAATGGGAAAAAGGAAGCGAGATAATCGTTAAAAATAATACGGAACAAAATTTGAATTCGTTTTTTGGACTTTGTCTCTTTTTGGATTTAGTTTAATCAAATTGGGATACTGTAACTTTACAAACAAACTACAGTAATGACTTGAAGTACCTGATATCACAATCAGGGTATCTAATTCAGATACGTACAATAATCAAAATAACGAAAATTCGATTTTGGTATTTGAATTTTATCTACAAAAATTTTGATTTCAATTTTAATAACCAAAAATTTAAAAAATATTACCCAAATTTTTATTTTTGCAAAAATTTGAAGTTAGCCAAAAACTATTATTTAGATTTCAAGTTTCTAAAATTTGCATAGCTTTGATTACTGTAATAATTTAAAAATTTTTGACTGATTTTATCTCACCCTATCTGCTACCGTAATCTTCCTTATTCTTTTCCAGATTATATTATTAATGTATTTTGCTCAATTACTTGTATACATTCTTTGGAGACTTGGCTCTGATCCGGATCATTCTGCAATTCCTGTTCTCACTTCAATTTCTGATTTGCTTGGAGTTGCGCTTCTTCTTTCAGTCTTTGAATTCCTTTCAAAATTCTCTCCTTCAAGTATTGAAGAAGATGTTGTTCGAATTTTAAATCCTGAAACATCTTCATCACATTGCTTGAATGAAACAGCTTTAATTTAGCATGCTCATATAAATTGACATTTATGCAAATTTTCTTTAAATATTTTTGAAAAATGTTCTTTGTGAATGTATAAAAAGTTTTTGTTGTAAAAAATAAAAGAAATTTTTGCTTTTGATGAATTTTTTTTGCTGTTCCGTTAATCCGATTCCTTACGTTTCCGCCTATTTCCTTTTTTTGCTCCGGTTAAAAAAATGAAAAAGGAAGGAAAAGAATTTTCTGATTTTTCACATCACAAAAAATGTAGCCTTTGAAAATTATTTGGTACATTTTTCGAGGGTTCAAGGGGTAATATTTTTTTGGGGTTGGAGAAGTACATGCTTAAATAAAAGGGTTGGAAAAATGTATTTAAATATCCGTATCAAAGTATTTAAATTCTAAAAAGGACAAAGGTTTTGAAAGGGTGTTAGATATTTTTAAAGCATATATTTTTCATATAAATTTTTAAGAAATTTCTTTTTCACGCTTCCTTATCAGACTTGAAAAAAGAAGAGAGAAAAAGAGATGATAGTCTGTAATCGCTTAAAATATATATATTTTTAAGCTGCTTTTGCAACTATTTGCTTGCTTATTTGCCTTCTTTCTTCAATGATTAAAAGATGATTAATTCTTTTTCTTGATTTTAGTTAGTTGAAGAAAAACGTTGAAATTCTTACTTTTAAAAAAGACATCACATTTTTATTACAACACCACCATTACCAACTTAGGCTAAAATGCCATCGATCCAAAGACATCTGCTATTAGCAGTATTATTGATTGGATTTGTGAATGCCTTCATCGATGAAATTCCAGGAGTTCGAAAAGAAATTGAAAAACTTGAATCTTTTAAAGCTGAATCCATGATAGAATTTATTCAACGAAGAAATGAAATTCCAACTTTTGAAACAATTATTGATGCAATTATTCAGTCAAAAGATCAAGATGGCACAAATGATGCCGAATGTGCCAAAGATGTTGCTTTCATTGAAGCAACTTTAATCTCGGCAAAATCTGATTTCTCTTTTACGGCATTATCATGTAAGTTTTTTTAAACAGGGATACTGTAATCGGTGTTGTTCGTAATGTTCAAGATTATGCAAATTTTAAATGAGTTAAAATTCATTTTTGGGATCCATGTTTGTGTATAAAGCTTTTGGAAATTTTGTTTGAAACCCGCCGAATTTTTATTGTCAAAGTGATCTCGAGTGGAAGATGATGAAACCTTAACCATGTTTTCAAAAAATATGATTAATTAGTTCCGTTCCTTTTTTATTCCTAGACATTTGCATTGATTTTTTATCTTCTAAAAACATGATTCGATGATATCACTACCCTTTAAAGGCCCTTTGCCCTCTGAGAGAACAAAAAAACAGTGTTCAAAGTCTTTGAACAAATTGTCCAACAAGCAGCTCCTGTTTTTTTTCTTATCAAATGATTTATTGCAAAAATGAATATAAACAGGGCTTCCGTTTTTAATTTATTGTTGTTCTTGTACCCTCTGCTTTTTTATTGTTTTTTGTCCTGTTCTTTTTTTCTTACACAATTAATTAACATAAACACATTTTTATTTTTTATAGTTTTGGATGCATCTGGAAAACCCGGACCTGGACTTTTAAGGGGTCGTCGAAATTTTTATGGTTTTTCTAAACAATGTTTAGCAATTAAATATCAATTCTCTGATCATTTGTTAGAAGGATGGTATTTTTCGTAAGCTTTTTTTATTCCAAAATATCAAAATTGAAATTTAGAAGATATCCTAAATTATAAATCCGAAATGGGAATTATAAATTATAGCCTAAAATTATTCCAAATTGAAATTTTTATTTTTTTATAATATTTATTTTTAATTAAAATAAATTTCGACTAAATCTTTTAGCAGATTAAAATCGTGGAAATTTGTAAATTCATTTTTTAGGATTGATTTTAACAAAAATTTCAAGCCCGTGAATCTTAGTGATCCAATTTGTGGCCCAAAAAGTGGAGATGTATATTCTTTGGATGTTTGTTTACCAAAATCTTGTAGTCCTGATTTTATTTTTAATGCATTACGGGGTAAGTATTTTTTATTCTGTTGTTGTTCCAATTTCGATTTACAGAATAAAACCAATCCAAACTTGAATTTCCCAAATTTTTAGCTCAATCGGAAATTTTTTGTAACGTTTTTCCTGTTGATCATTTGAATCAAGATCCCGATGTTGGAACCTGGATTGTCACGGCCTTGCTTTTGATAATTCTTTCCCTTGGAATTTCAGCTTCCATTTATGATTTCTTTATTTATCCTTCTCATAAATCAGAAGCTTATACCCGAACAATTGGAATCAAAGCTTGGAGATCTTTTTCAATTTACACAAATGTGGTTGGAATTTTTAATACAAAAGGTTGTAATAAACCTGGCAATATTGGGCCTCTGCATTGCATGAGATTCTTTTCAATGTTTTGGGTCATTTTGGGACATTCGTCTTCTCTTTTCCTTGCGGGATCCGCAAATCCCGCGGATACAATTGATATTATTCATGATTGGGGAACCCAGGTCATGACTTCAGCCTTCTTTGCCGTGGATACATTCTTTTGGCAATCTGGTCTTCTTCTCTCTTATATTTGGGTAAAGAAATTCTATCAAAATAAACGACAAGCTACATCCCCTCTGGCATGGGTAATGTTTTATGTGCATCGAATTGTTCGTCTTTCACCACCATATTACATTTTAATTGTCTTTTATACATTCTTCTTCAACAAATTCATTATTCATAATATGCCTATCTTTATCCATATGAAAGCTGATGAACCATGCGCAAAAAATTGGTGGATTGATTTCATTTATTTAAATAATTTTATTCGATATGGTGAACAGGTAATATTAAGTTTTTGGGGTATGCAAATTTGGGAGGTACAGTATTATTATTACTGTGCTTTCGAAATTTCCATTATTTTATTTTGAAATTTGCATAAATTTTATTATGCGACAAATGAAAAATGTTAATATCGCCAAAAAGTTTGGGATTTATGAAATCCGATTTCATAAATTCGCATAGTTTTAAAAATATGCCAGTTTTTTCAAATTAAATTTGCATAAAAATTTCATAAAATAAACAATCAAATTTGCATAATTTTGTTTCTTTTAGTGCTACCTCGTCTCTTGGTATCTTTCAACAGATCTTCAAATGTACCTTTTTGCCCCACTGATTCTGATTCCATTTACATTTGGACCACTTTTTGGAATTATTTCTTCCCTTCTAATTTTAGCAGTTTCAACTGCTGTCAATGTTTATTCTGTTCTTTATCATTATTTTCCACCTACAGATTTTGCATATGCTCCATTGGATCATAGAATGACAACTTCTTATGATTTTTATACCATGCTTGTATATAATGCTCCATGGATTCGATGCCAAATTTATATTATTGGAATTTTGACTGGATTTCTTTTACAAATGAAGAAAAAAATGAAAATTCCATGGGTAAGTTTAAAAAGAGAATTTTGAATAAAAAAGTTACACTTTGGGATTCGAACTTTTCAACTTTTGTTCGAGAGTCCTCCGCGTTAACCACTCGACCATTCAGACACTTTTTTCAAAAAGTTAAAGCTTTTTTTTCTTGAATTTCTTTTTGGAGCTTTTTAAATTGTTAAAATTATGACCATTAATAAGGGTTATCAAAAATTTAAAATTTATATCAAAAAAATCAATAATTAAAACAATCATATTTTAGTATGTCAGTGTTTTCGGATGGCTTTTAACAATTGTCATGGCTGGTGGATGTATCTTTTCTCTCAAAGGTTGGATTAGCGATCATCCAGCTGAAATTGGTTGGAGTGCAACGTATTCGGCTTTAAGCAAAATCGGATGGGGATTAGCCCTTTCATGGCTCACAATTGCATGCTATTACGGTTACGGTGGCCCAATAAACGCTTTTATGTCATGGTCATTCTGGGTTCCACTTGGAAAACTTACATAGTAAGTATCTGTTTTAATCTATTTCAAATTATGCAAATTTTTTAGTTCAACCTATCTAATTCATATTTGTGTTGTAATCTTCTTTCTTGGTAATCAGCAACAAGATTTAATATTTACAAACTTTTTACAAATGGTAGTACAAATTTTTAATTGGATTAAAATAATTATGCAAATTTTTAGTTGTTTATGTTTGTTGTTCCTTGTGTTGTTACGGCATATTTCTTTGCAATATTTTGGTCATCAATGTTTGAGATATCATTTGGAAAATTGGAAGATGTTCTAATTAGTGCTCTAATGGGATCCCCTCGACGACCCCCTGCCCCGGAAGCTGCAGCAACTGAAATCCCACAAAGCCCAAAACCTGGTGATCCGGATATGTCCATGGGGCAAATCCCTTATGATAATAATAAAGTTGCACCAGAAACAAATGGAACTGGAAATTTGGGACTTGAAAGTTTACGAAAGCGAAACGGAATGAATTCTGAAATTCCAGCATTTAATACAAATGAAAAAGTTGCAACTATCAGACTTACAAAATTGGAAGAACAAGCTTGGGGTTAATTCTATAGTCATTGTATACTGTAATTTTGTAATTTAAAAGATTTTGTAAAGCTCAAAAAAAATATTGTTTTAATTAATAAAGAACACGTGTCAAAGATAGACTTAAAAAATTGTACAACAATAATCGGCAATTAAATCATTATATCCGAATGACAGAAACCAAATGTAGTAGTCTACAGAAAAATGGGTCAAAATACTCTGAAGCTTTTAGGATAAAACAACAAAAGTTTATCAGATTACAAAAATCGAAATACTTTTGTGTTTATTTTTTATTTAAAATTTAGGGGAATGACATTTTATGAACAGTATGCTCAATCTTTAGATTTTAATAGTAATTTTTATTCCTAAAAACGATAAAAAGGTTTTGGCAAAACGTGACTCAACACGCTTAATGCTATTTTTACAAAAAAAAAAGAATCTCGCCACTTTTTAAAAAGTGGCCCAAATGAGACTGTACTCATAACGCCAAACGGAGATGGAAGTTGATGAGAAAAAAAGAGAAGATTTTTGCATTTTTTTTCAGATTCCACTTTTTTGAGGCATTATTAAAAAAATCTAACGCGGTAATCTTTTTTGTCGGGCAGTTTTACCTAGGTATGCAAAGTTTCACGCTTCTACGTTTCCTCAAAAAGCTCAAACTTCCCCTTTTCGGTGGCGCATTTGCACATAACTAAAAAATTTGATCATTAATTTGCTCCAGACTATTTTTATAAGCGTTTCTTTTAAAAATCTAACGCCGTAATTTTAATTATAATAGTCTTAAGAAGGTGTATAAAAAGTTTCAGCGCTTGAGGTTGCGCCGTTGATCTCAAACTTCCCCTCAAAGACGATGATGTCATACATCATCAAGCAGCAATAATGCAGAAAATTGCTTTATTTTTAGTTTTCTTTACTTCTACTGTTTCTATCACTTAATAATATTGTTGTTAGTGTTCTTAAGAATATATACAATGATCAACGACGAGTTTAAACGACTGAATGATCATAAAACTGATCATTTTAAAAGGAATATTGTCAACATTGAATTTATATATCCAACATGAAGTTTTTTGCTCATACACCTTTGATTTAGTCTCTATTATGCTTATCCATTAGTTTTAACATGAAAAATAAGTAATTATATTAGTTTTTAGCATTTTTGGTAATTTGCACAATATCTCATACAACAATTTTTTTGGAAATGGTCGCATTTTGGCGTTATGAGTACAGTCTCATTTGGACCAGTGTGCTTTTTTTTAATGTAGACTTGTGTTTCATTTCCCCTTCTTTCCCCCGCGGGGATTCCCGATACAGATAGCTTCTTAAAATGTTTTAACAGCTTTTGCAGTGATAAAAAACAATGATTCATATCACTGGTAATTATTTGTGGAAATTTAGAAGTTGACAACTTGTCCAAAAATTTTTGTTTGTTTCGCGGTTTTAGCTTTCTGTTAACATTGTAACTATTGCTTTCGAGAAAAAATAATTATTTTTAATGTCCATATTATTTTAGAAGATGCCTTGCTTGAATGCTGATATCCTTTTTGAAATTGGAAAGAAAATTGTTGAAGATGGAAATGAAGACGATGTTTATCGATTTGCTCTCTCTGGAAAGGAACCTTTAAATGCAATGAAGAGAGTTTTCGCTTCTGTTACTTCTCTTGAACTCTGCGAAAATTATTACGGCATTGGATGGGTGTGTTTTTAAAAGTTGAATGAATCTTACATATATAGGTTAATAAATTTAGGGCAAAAAAGTTTGTCGATTTAACTTTGAAACGAAAAAACCACGTTGGAAAAGTTTGGTGAAGCAAATTGGAAATCGTGTTGTTGACCTTTACGTTGATTGCATTATTTCATTGAATAAAAGTTGGTTAAAAGCATTCTTCAAAAAAACTTTCGGACATCATAATACGGTTTACTGGAAAATTCTTGATAGAATTATTGCAAAGAAACGTAAGTTGTATTTTTTTAATATTTGTATTTTGATTATCGAATATAATTTTAGAATTGATTTCATTTTCTGCTGGTGAAAATTGTGGTCAAAAATTTTTGGATCAATTTCTTCCTCATTTTTCTTCAACACTCAAAAATGTTTCAATTCCATGTGGAAAAATGTCTGATACCTTCCGAGATTTGGATTTGAATCTTGATAAATTAACAGTCTTACGAAATACCTATTTTTTAAGTTTGAAAAATTGTTGCAAAACTAAATCACTTGAAGTTTACGATTCAGTTTCGATCTTGGTCAACTTAAAAATTATTAATGGAATTAGGTAAGTTTAATTCCGGCACAGTCAAATCGTATATTTTTCTCATATCTGTTTTCTTTCTCAGTCCACATTTTTCTTCTGTTAAAGAATTAATTATCAATGAATCAGAATTTAACAGTTACCAATTTTTTCTTTGTGGCATTCTCAAATTTTTTCCATCCCTTGAAAAAGTTCGTTTTAATTATTCACCAGAAAGTCCTGTTCGCGAATTCGTCATTAAATTGATTGTTCAATACTGCGTATTTTTTGTGACTACTACAACAAAAGTTCCATCCAACATAACTTTCTCTTTAAATTATGATGAACTTGATACAACTCTCTCTGACATTCGTGTAAGTTTGTTACTTTTTAATTTTCAACTAATAAAAAATTAAGTTTAGACTCTTTGTGATGGGTTGAATATGAAATATGATGAATCAATCACTGAATACTACTGTTTTCGTAAGATTTTACTAGATGATGGTGTCCTTAGAAATATTGAATATCAAATTCATAGTTAAATATTTACTTTTGTATTCAATGAAAATCTATTGTTGTTGTTTTTGTTTGGTTTATTATCGTTTTGATGACAAATAAATTTGTTATGCTTTACAAGATGTTGCTTAAATATGAAAGCTTTTATGTTTGATTTGAATTTTAGATAACTGATTTCAATTAGAGATTGATAATAACTGTTGAATAATGTATAAACTGTAGTTACAATATTCAGAATCATCTTTTATAAAAGTATCGATTTTTAGTGTTCAAACAATATTCCTATATAACATTTTCTAATACATCTCGTTTTAATTTTACAAATTCAGACAATTGGATTTATTATTTAAATTTTACACAAAAGTTTTTAAACATTAACAAAAAACAGAACAAAACAGATTACAAAAACAAAAGGAATAACGAAAATTAACTGATTGATTAATTGATAAAAAAAACATTTTAATGATGAAATTGAAGTTCAAGAATTGTTGATTCAGTATTAACAGAAGATTTAATAGTTTTTCGGAAACAGAAATATTCAGTGCAGGATTCATCAAATTCAAAGCCACGACAAATTGCTCTAAATGTACCAGAAGTCTAAAAATTGACAATAAACTACATTTTTCAATAAATAGCAAAAAAACTTACAGGATGATCTTGAAGGCCTATGAAGCTGAGAACATCAAAAGAGATGATGACTTTGGATGGAAGTTTGGTAGATTTCTTTGCAAAAATGATAAATCGATTGATATTTTTAGTAATAAAAAATTTAAAGGATCGACAAAAGTAATAGCTATGAACAATTGAAAGTTTGTATTTGAGAGTTTGAATGGAAGAAAAATGTCCCATAACTCCATGAAGTTCATCAATATCCAACCATGAATCAGTTTTATTAACAATAAGGTGCTTGATTGAAGGAAAATGTGGACTAAAAATATATCATTAAATAGGAAAGAAGGATTTAATCAACGGAACAAGATCTTATTTAGGGAAGCAATCTTATGATCTTCTCCCACATGCGGCAAAAGATCAAAGCTGTGCCCCATCTAAAATGAAAATGACCATGCCAAGATTTTTTCTCCCTACGGCATTGATTATATATACCCTCTAAATTATGGCAGTAAAAGTATCTATCAAATGAGCTTACCTAATCATATAACTTGAAAAAAACGAAACGAAAATATCAGGATTCTTAAAGTCACCGATTTCAAGAGTTTCAGTTTTGCAGCAAAATTGCATTAAATCATATCGACAACAATGCAATACTTTCAAAGATTCAAGATCCAAAGTATCACGGAAAATTGTAGACATTTTATGACTTGGAATACAAACTCGTTTTAAGGTTGATGAAAATTGTGGAAGAAATTGATCCAAGAATTCTCGCCGACAATTAGTACCAACAGAGAATGAAGTCATTTCTGAAACAAAAGATATATAAATTGACAGTTTAAACAGAGAAACAAGAAAAACATACGTTTGCGTGCAGCAATTTTATCAATGATTGGTTGATAAACTGGAACAATGCAATCAATGTGAAGTTCACGAACATAACTTCCAATTTGATACATCAAAACCTTTAAATGAGGTTTTTCTCTGTCAAATTCAAAGGTGCAGACTTTGTTACCCTAAGATTTTATAACACTGTTAAACAATGTAAGAGTACCTTTAAAGAAAACTTACCCATCCAGCAATGTAATATGAAGTATGAAGTTTCAGAGTCGTCATTGATGAAAAAACTTTTTTCATTGCTTGCAAGGGTTCTTTTCCAGAGAGCGCAAATTTAAAGACATCTTCTTGAATTCCATCTTCAACGATTTTCTTTCCAATATCAAAAAGTAATTCTTGATTTAAACAAGGAGCTTTATAAGGCATACCTGAAAATATTAAAAATAAAAAGATCAAAAAAATACCAGCGCGAGCTTATGATAAATAACTAAATATTTATTTCAAGTTTTTTTACGCCGCGTCAAACATCAATCAATGAAAAAAATGAAATGAAAAGATTTTCTTCCAGCCAAAAGCAACTCATCGATTTCAAAAGATATTGATTGATTTTTTAAAATTGCGCCTTTTTAACGCTGATGAACGTTCGCGAATGTAAAAAGTTCTGCTGTTTTTTAGCATTTGCGCGCAAAACTTGACCTACAAAATTTTTTGTGTGTCGCACAAACTTATAAAAAGGTCAAAAATTGATAATGTAATACTGTATTTACAAATTTTTAATGTTTTTATTTTGGGCGAAATTTAGATCATCATAAATTAATTACAAGTATTTGTTATATTAAATTTTATGATACGCATTATTTTTTGAACGTTCATATCATGTAAATTTACATGTAAAGAAGCAATCAATTCACTTTTTAAAATGCAAACATTTCCTGAAACGAAAATCTGATACTACATGTGTTCAAATTTGTAGTGAAAATTTTTTCTTTTGTTGCACATTTTTGCAGCTTCTTTTTTCTTGTGTGATTTTTTTCATAAACGTGTTCGTAAAATTTTCTACTTACCTACTTTAATTAATTATATGTTTAACCCGTCACGTTTTAGATAATGTTGACCGTAAATCCTGATCTACTTATTGAAATTGGAAAGAAAATTGTTGAAACAGGAACCGAAAAAGATGTTATCAAATTTGCTCTCTCTGGAAAAGAACCTTTGCAAGCAATGAAAAAAGTGTTTGCTTCTGTTACTCATCTTGAACTTTACAAAGATCATTATTGCATTGGATGGGTGAGTGTTTGTATAATAATTGTTGTTGTTTATATTTATCCAAAATATTTTAGGATGGAGAATTCTGCACCTTGAGTTGTGATAGCGGTAAAACACCACCAACTGCATTTTTGATGAATTACATTGGAAGTTGTGTTCAAAAATTTGGTATTGATGCTTTTCCATCAATCTATGAAACAATTATTGACAATATTCTTGCTAAGAAACGTAAGTTTTTTATCCATTTTGCAGAGTTGCTCATTTTAAGTATGTCAATGTTAAAGTATCGCTCATCCCTGGCATTGAAGATAATATGATCACTGTCCCAGGAAACACTAATGACACATTTTTATTTTCAGAATTAATTTCATTGTCTGTTGGTGAATCATGCCGTATGTTATTCTTGCACAAATTCCTTCCATTATTTTACTCTTCTCTTGAACATATTGAAATTCCTCATAACAAAATAAATTCTCTTTTTCGTGATTCTTTCAATCTCAAATCTTTGATTCTTTCGGGTTCTGTTAAACCTCATTTTGCTTTGTATTGTTGCAAAACTGAAAAATTAGAATTCTCAAATCCAGAAACTGTCTACTCTGCATCGCAAGTTCTTGAGAATATGTCTAAAAAGTCTTTGGGACTCAGGTATGTTATTTATATATATTTTTATTGATTATTTAGTATCACCATTTTTAGTCCAAATTTATCTGGTATCAAAGAATTAATTTTTAATGAAACATGGCTTTGCTTATATCCCCAAAAATTTGCTCAAATCATGAAATTCTTTCCATCAGTTGATTCTCTGCATTTTAAATGCACAATTCCAAAGAATTTTTTTCGACGAATGGCTTCCTTCGTACAATGCTGTATCCGTCGTTTAGTTGAAATTATTAAAACTTCGCCTAAAGTTCCATCAAAATTAACATTTTCATTCTTGAAAGATTACTGCAATTTTGAAGTTACTGTAAGTTCCTTTTTTTGTATTACTGGAAGTTTATAGCTATTGTATTTTCACAGATGGATCCATTTTGATTTATCTGTGAATCTGATTCATAAGATAGCTTATGAAACTTGGATTTTGTTTTTCTTAATTGGTCGTCAATGTTGTAATAAAAAAAAATTTGTTTTTAGGATCTTGAAAACTGTAAAGCTGTTTGTGAAGGATACACATTTGATGATGATTTTGATACTCGTAATTATTGCTTCCGTCAAACTGTTGAATCGACTGGTGATGATTCCACTGAAATTTTAATCCAAATTTGTAAATAAATATCACACTAAAATTTATTAATTTTGTTGTTGTTTTTTGATATTTATTTAATAAACAAATATCTTCTTTATTTTATATTTTAAGCAATGTGTTTTTTACATTTTCAAGCAAGATGTGACATACCGTAAGAAGGGAAAAAACAAAACAAAATAGATAGCCTGACGATACGGTACGGCGACACTTCAGCCATTTTTGCATGCAACATGCAAATGCATAGAAAAAATAAATCCGTTTTTGAAAAATTTTGATGCACAAAGACGATTTTTGTGGTCAAAGTTTGTTATTTTTGTTTAACACATAAAATTTGAATAATTTTATTGTTACATTCCCTCAACTGAAAAAAATGCATTTTCGATGAAGAAAACATTATTCATTTTTTCATGGATGAAATTTGATTGTTGTTTATTACTGAAAAATCTCAAATGCAAAAACGTGGAGGAGCAAATGCCCCGGCATTAACGCCACCACCGCCATCAAAGAAGTATGTTTATATCCTTTCTTTTTATCTATCTCTTATCTATATTATTATAGTCAACAAAATGTGGATGCTTCAATGAAATCAAAGAAGGTAGTTCGAAAAACTAAAACTGGTGGAACGCCAAATGCTGTGACACCAAAGCCGGAGAAACCTCGACGAAAATCTGATCAAATTTTGAAGAAGAATAATAATAATGCCAAGCCTGGTGGAGCAGAAGATAGCATTCGAAAGACGAAAAAAAGTGCTGAAAAGAAGAAGAAGAAACCGGCAAAAGAAAAGGATTCCTTTGAAGAATCAAAAAGAAAGGCAAAACGAAAATCCAAGAATATTGATTTGAAAAAGATTTTGATGTTGAAGGAAGAGGAAGAAGGAAGTGATCGAAAGAAGGGTAGTGGAGCAGGAGCTGCACCCGGGAAAGATAAAGATGACAGCAGTCGAAGACAACTTCAACCTGCAAATGTTGGTGGACCACTTGGAAAACCGTCGTCAAAAAGAAAAGAGGTTTGTTTTCTTTTGTTGCAGAAGGGATTTGTATAAAGGATTCGATATATCCGCAACTGGGATTTCATATATCCTGTTTAGTAAATATGTAACTAATCTTATTATTATGAAAGAGGGATTTCATATATCCACTTTCCGGATATATCAAATCCAGTTCTTTAGGTATTTGATGCTTTAAGCTCTAACTAAAAACAACGGTTTGGATATATCAAATCTCATATGGTTTGTGTGATGCTTTGAGTTGTTGTTTAAGAAAAAGCTATGTTTCGGTCGTCAAAATTGGCACAGATTTTATATATGCTTCAATCGTTAATCCTATTTTTTAGGTTGATGGTTCTGATAGACATGTTCGTCCTGCTGCTGCTGGTGCTGCTCATCCTGAACATCCTGCTGCAAGTCCTGCAGGAAAGAATAATTCTGATAAGCATTCTGATAAACAACAAAAAGGGTCAGATCAAAAACATTCTGATCAAAAACCTGCTGGTGACAAAAAACATAAAGGCTCTGAAAAATTACCACCACCAAATCATCCTTCTTCTCCTGGAGGTTCTCCACCACCAACCCCACCTCCAGCTGCTGCTGCCGCACCTCCTGCAAATGAAGAATCTGAAGAAGATGAAGAAGAATCTTCCGCAAATAAAACTCCTCCGGATAAAGCTGAACCAAATGAAGGCGGATCTGATCTTGAACCTGATGCAGCTGTAATTGCAAAAGATAAAGCTTTTGATTTGGCCTCAAAGAATGAAACATTTTCTGTTGGAGGTGTAAAGTAAGTTTCATTTCTTGATTGAAGATTGTTACTCAGCAAAACTTTTTAGAGTGAATACTTCTGATGCTTTAAAAGGAACCTATGGATCTGCAAAAGTGACTTTAAAAGAATTCGATAAAAAGATTGAAGGCTATGCTGTTGGAGCACATTTGACGATAAAATTTGAAAAGAAAGATGTTAAATTAAGGAGGCTTTTTGTAAGTGCTTTTTTAGCTCTTAAAGGATACTGTAACTAATTTGTAAATGTTTTACAGATGGAAACTGAAATAATCAAATATGCACAAACAAATTCAAAAACGGGTGTCCCACAATTTGTTGATATTGGTGATCATGGTAATTTTCATTGTTTGGTAATTGATGGAGTAAGTTCGTTGTTGACGGAATTGGATATCCATGAGGATATATGAAATCCATAATCTCGCTTTGTTTGTTTTAAACCCATCAAATTCTTTTTCTTTTAGTTGGGACCTTCCCTTGGTGAAATCTATGATAAAATGAGCGGATTCTCAGCATCAACAACATTTCGAATTGCACTAATTTCATTGGATATTTTACGATCCTTTCATTCAATGCTTTATATACATCGTGATATTCGTCCACATTCTTTCTATCTTGGAAAAGACGCAACAAATCGAAATAAAATTATTCTTGGACAAATGGGTTTTGCAAAAAAATATGGATATAAAAAGGAAGTTGAACCTGAAGAAAAATGTGATCTTGAAATTCGTAAACCAAAATTCAAAACAAAAGTTTGGTAAGTTGTTTAAGTTACTGTATTGGTATGGTTACATTTGTTTTCTTTTAAAAATTACTGGTTATTGTAACTCAGAATTAAATTTCTATACCGTAACTTATGAATATATTTTTTAGGCATCCTCGAAGAAAGGTACCATTTATTGGTGCTGTCCGATTTGCTCCTCGTTCATCACATTTAAATAAAGAACATACCCGCCGAGATGACATGGAAAGTTGGTTCTACATGATCTATGAATTTTTGAATAAATCTTTGCCATGGAAAACTGTAACAGATAAAGACAAAATTTTGGAGCTAAAAGAATCATTTATTTTGGATCAAAAATTCAATGATGAAATTGCAAAAAAGTATGGCACTGAAATAACAAATATTTGTGAATATTTTGGTGTTCAAAATTTCTATGAAATGGAACCTGATTATAATTATTTTGAATTATCAATATTGAATTTACTCAAAGATGTCAATAAACCGGTAAGTATTTTGAATGTTTACTGTAGATGAAGGAGATATATTATATCCCCTGAAAGATAATCTCACTCTTAATTTTTTTTACATTTTTCAAATTTATTTACAAAATCTTTTTCGGTTTAGTTAGAGATTAGCTTTGTATTGTATAGCTTGAAGAGATATACAATATCCGATGAGATTCATAATATCCGCTTTGAGTTTATTCTCACATTGGATATCATAAATTTTTGTAGTTCACATTTTTGTAACTAAATTATTTATGCATCTTTAAATTCATCTTTGGATCATAAAATAATTTTCTTCTGATTCAATTCATTTTCAGGGCAATGAAAAATTTGATTGGGAAACAACTCCAAATTTATTTGAGCGAACAGGACCAAGCCAAAATGAAGATGGAGGAAAGAAACCACCACCACCAACTGCATCAACAACTGCGACAAAACCATAGAAAAAAGAAAAGAAATATTGGTCACCACTTTCTCTCCTTTGAAGCTGCTGCTGAATAATTTTGAAAGGGTTCAATGCATTTTTCTTCTTTTTTTTTCTATTATTATTGGTTTTTTTCTGTATTCTTGGTCACTTAAAAACGCATACCTTTAGGGAATGTATATATATAAAATGTTTGATTTTTTCGAATTGACTTGACTTGTAAACTTTTTGTAATAAAATAATTTTTTTGTTGCTTTAAAAATTATGTTTAAAATTTTGCTACTTTTGTTTTTTGCATGTTTTGAGGTTGGTTCTTTTCTTAAAGAAAATAGAGATTACTGTAGTCATATTTTTATACCCAAATTTTAGGTTTTTGAGAAACTTGCATAATTCTTTTTAATAATCTCAAGCTACTGTATTTTAGGTATTACTTGCGTGCCAGTCTGTTGCACCTCCAGTTGCACCATTACCGGCTTTAGGAGATTTCAATTTAGCGGATTTGCCAGCACTCTTGGCTGCTCCAAATTTATTAATTCCAGCTTCATCTCTGCCACCCTTGCCATCATTAGCCCCTCTGGGCACAACCTTACCTTTTACAACTTTAGCAGCCCAGAAATTAACTGAACAAGAACAACAAGCAACCGGAAAAACCAATGAAGAATTTCTTAAAAAGTAATCTTAAAGCATAATAGCCTTTTATGCAAATTTCTTTACCGTAACCTTTTAGATCCAAAGCCTATGCTCCTTCACCAACTCGTGAAACTTGTGAAGGTACAAAAAAGGCAGTCGTTGTTGCAGTTTCTCTTGATCAATATAATCCAGATACAGTAGCAGCGAATCTTGCAAAACAACATCGAAGTGTTTGTTACTTTATTTTGTAACACTTTTGTCACAGTTTTGTAACTTTCGACTCTTTTAGCTTCGAATGTTGGAAGTTTTTACGGGAAAACCAGTTTCTCGATTTGGTCCCTATTCTGAGGAATCTTTGTAAGTTTTCCTTTTTCTGTCACTCACTCTCACTTTTTTTTACGTTCTCCGATCACTGAAAAACGAAAAGTTGAACAAAGATTGAAAAAAACTGATTAAAAAAAAAGTTTTGATGAAACTTTCCATTTTTAGAAATTTTGAAGGTTTATACGCGTATAAAATGACTTTTGAAAATATCAATGATTGTGAAGATGCAAAAGATTTTACGACGAAAGCAGTATCATACAGTCGACACATTGAAAAAGCAATTTTTCAATGTCATTGCGAAAATTTTGCAATTTCAAAACTTCGTCAAAAACAATGATTCTTTTTTTGAAATGGAGCATGTTTGTTTTTTTATTTGCTTTCACGAGTTTCAAATTTTGTTGATTATTATCTCTATCTTTATTTTTTCTTCTATTTATAATTAATTAATATTAAGAAAAACAAGTATAACTAATTTCTCTTTAAAATTTCAACATTTAAAAACAAAAATAAAAATACATATATAATTTTAACCCGATAAAGGATTGATTGAATAGGTAAAAAAATACATACAAAAATTAACAAAAAAAAACTGAAAACCGGCATTTTGGACAAATAAAATTTTCTAAAAATATGTGATAGCTTTTAGGCAAAAATACTGTAGATTTAAGTATTTTAGGAATTAATGGATTTTAAATAATTAGTAATACAAGTAATTTATCTGCAACAGGGTTGGGTAATATGCAAATTTGTAAAACTCTAAAGGTCATCATGAACTTCAAAATTCTAAGTTATCAAATTTGCATATTGCTACTCCGTGTTCAAAACTTATTACTTGTTTTGTTGATACAATTTAGATCAAACCAAAACAATATTTTTTAAACATGTTTCAACTTGATTCAAAATGCCATCCCAAAAGCTATCACATAATCACAACTACAAAATATGAACACAAAAAACGAATCTATGATATATATTATGAAACTGCAAAAGATTCTGGGATTGTTCGAGGCAGGGAAGTTCCTGTAAATGAAGCAGATGCCCCAAGGGTTACTTCTTTCACGGCTGGAGGAAGGGAAGAAGGTTGTTCGTGTTGGTGTTGACTTGAAGGTGAAAGACCTGCAAGTTCATCAACGATATGTTCGATCGGACGATTCTTTGTTTCGGGAAGGGCAAAATACAAATATGTTGAAGTTAAAAGAAGTGGAACAATAAAAATCATAAATGTTAAAGGTCCAATAATATCATAAGCTGGGAAAAAGATCAAAGGTGAAATAAAGCATGTAAGATATTGGGTGGCAATTGAGGCGGATTGCATCAAGGGCCGGAAATCGGCTGTTGTAAGTTCGGTGGCAATGAACAGTGCCAAGGGTCCAACTCCAAGACTGAAAATTTAATTATGCAAATTTCTTTGACGAATTTGAAAAACGAAATTTTGATTTCAATAATACTTTGAAATTTTAAGGTTAATATCAATCCCGAAATATTTTTAAAGTCGAAATTTTTTGATTAAACAAAAAATTATGCAAATTTTGAATTTTTTATAGAATCCTTTCTAGAATACAGTACCTGAAGACAAAAAGGAAAAGCATAAAAACAACCAAAAATGCATATCCTGTGTTGACATCTTCGGTAAATTTGAATAAATAAACCAAAAACATTAACAATGAATTTAAAGCTGCCAAAGCTAATAGTCCGCCAATTATCAATTTTCGTCTTCCAATCTAAAAAATATATTTTAATTTTTAGTACAGATATTTAAATGCCTTGAGGGCAATATTTGGTAAAAGTGTTAAAATATGTATTAATACTACAGTAATCATAAAATTAATAACCAAACCTTATCAATTGTTAAAGTTCCAACCACATTTCCTAACAGCCCCGAAAATGATGCAAAACAATTTGCAATTGCTGCTCCATTTTCAGTGAATCCAATTCCTTGAAGCAAAAATGTTCCAAAGAATGAAACGGCCATAATTCCAGAGAAGGATACGGTAATATTAACCAAAACACAAATAAAGAATGCTTTCCTTGCAGGACTAAAATAAATGCTTATTTGGATTATGGTAATTTAATAAAATTTCAAAACAAACTGATAATTAAACATTGCCGCAAGGGTTGTTTTGCCTTCGGCATTATTTCGTTTATCCCTTTCAAGTTCGGCATAAATTTCAGGGAGTCTTTGTTGGGCCCGATTTGTTGTATGATATAATTCCAAACATTTATAGGCTTCTTTGTCTTCACCATTTTTAATTAAATACACTGGAGAATCATAGAAGAAAAACAACATTCCAATCAAGACCAAAATTGATGGAATACATTCTAAAAAAAGTATATTGCATCATTCTTATTACAATATTTTTTAAATTACCAATTAAAAATGCCCATTGCCATAAATCAGAAGTTCCAAGGATTTGTGGAATCCCAATGCCGCTGGCTAAAACAAATCCAATGGATTTTGAGAATCCTGTCAACGAGCCCATTACTCCTCGGAAACGCTGCGGAGAAATCTCGGATAGATATACAGCTTGGGTGGAAGTGAAAGTTCCAATTCCAATTCCAGATAAAAATCTTCCAAAAATAAATAATTCTGCTGATTGAAAATATTTTGATGAAAATGAGAACAAAAATGATGATAACAGAATCTGGAAATGAAAGGATTTTTTTAATCAGTGGTAAGAAGCTTGGTGTCTGATATTATTTTATTTGTTAAAATTTTATGATCTTAAAAATAGCTGTCATATTGCAGTATGCTTTAACGAGATAATGTCAGACGGAAAATATTTAAAAATTGCTACTTTATTACAGTAACCATTTAAAATTATGATTGTTTAAATGTACTCAAATTTATCTAATGATAAATAAAACATGTTTATTTTTTCCAATATTTTAGTTATATTTTTTACTATGAAAATGGCTTCAATTTTTACAACTCATTTTTTTTAATTACTATTTGTTTTTGTCCAAAAAAAGAAAGAACACGTTCCACGCTGATTTCATTTTTCTTTTCAGACGATAAAAAAAGTTAGCGTGGAAGCCTTGAGGCAATTATCATTTTTTGAAGAATAAACTAATATATTTTAGAAAAGCGTGGAAGCTGCTGCAAGTCATTAATTATCATAATTGTCATCACCGAAAAAACTTTCAACTTTGACATTATTAAAAAAGTTGATTTTTAATGTATTAATTTTGCAAGAAAAGTAAAATAAAACTTACAACACTTGAAACAGAAAAGAATGCGCGTAAACCCATTTGTTGCATGGCCCTGGGAGAAAAGAGGGCACCAATGAAAGCACCAATAAAGAGGAGCCCAGCAACTGATGGCCAAACAATTCGGGAAGAGAATTCATCAATTGAAGTTTCATGAGTTCTAAAAAATACACAGTTTAAAAATTTGCATAAATTTTCTTATAACAAAATGTTCTCTCACAGTAATTATATAATTCACTTTCTTATGTTTTTATATAAAATCACGAAAATTACGGTAAATTAAATTTGTATAAATCTGTTTAAAACCCGAAAAGAAATTTTCATGGAACAATGGGTTACTGTAATTTCCAGATTTTTGTAATCCCAAAATAATCTTTTTTAATGCTTTTAAAAACCTGTTTTTTTATGATTTTTAATTCCAATAAAAGAGTCAATCTCCGTTCAATTGTACCCATTCGAATTAATTTTTAATATATCCCCTGATTTATCTCACCGATTTTCTGTTTATCCAAATTTTAGCAGAAATAAAATTGCATAACAAAAAGGTTATTTTCAAAAGGAAGAACTTGTTTTTCTTTTTAATCTCCCAAAAACGAAAAATTAAAGTTTGTAAACGTTTAAAAAACGTTTAAACTTCAAAATTTAGTTTTTGCAAAAAAGTAAGTTGTTTTTCCAAACAATTTAAAATTGTTTTTTTACAACATGAGTCACAAGTATATTTATGAAAACAAATTTGTTGACAAGGTTTAAAAATAGAAAACATTGGTGACGTTTTTTGACTATGTTTTACAAAAAATGGCTTACCGATTAACACTATCTTTAATAAAATCTTGTAACACATCTGCCAATGGATTAATTAATGAAATTTGATAACCAAAATGAAAACTGCCGCCTAAATTAAAACAGTTTTAAATTATCATAAAATATCTTTAACTGATCCTTAATAACAGTAAGAATTTAAAATGGCATGCAAATTTAATGAATCAAAATTTGCATATTTTATTTTTCAGGATCGTTATTTTTGAAAAAGCTAATCTCACCCAAGACAACGACGGTCCCAGTTAAAAGTAGTCGAAGTTTTTTAATCATTGATGAATCTTCCCATGAATTATCCAAGGTTGTTTTCTCTTTTGTAAGCATTGGAGCTGGTGGAAAAACATCTGTTGGTGGGATACAACTATTTCGACGACCTTGCAAATCTGGAGCTGATGGAGGAGATGGAAGTGGAAGGGGTGGAAAATCTAATGACATTTTTTAAATAACTGCAGGAAGAAAGAAGATATAAATCAATAAATAATGTCAAAATTCAACGAAGAAGAAATAAGCATAAGCTGCTGCTGCTGATGTTGGACACTTTTGACTTTTAAAAAGCAGCAATAAAAATGTTGCGTTTTTTGGGGCTCGCTGAAAATGAAAAACGATGAATAAAAATGGACATGTTTTGAACGAAGAAAGAAAAGGGAGAAAAAAAAGTGCCGACACGGTTCCACGCTTTTCGCGGACTTTTTTTGCTGCTGCAAACAACAAAAGAAAAAGCAGGCAGTTTTTGGTGACATTGTTTATTTTGAAAAATATTTGGAAAACATTCCAAAAACGTTTAAAATGTACTTTTTTATAAAGTTTAAACACGCAAAACACATTTTTAGAAAAAATGTGCCGTTTAGGTTTGTTTCAAACCATCAAAATTTAGACCATAAAAATATTTTCAAAGAAGTTCAAAAAATACCTATTATTCAATTTTTTAATTTTAGGCATTTTGAATGGGTTACAATTTGTAAAACTATGTTATAACACTTGATGAAGCAAAAAAATGTAAAAAGCAAACAATAAAAAAAATTAAGAATTTAAGAATAATTGTTTCCAGACGCGCAAACATGAATAAAAACTAAAAACTAAAATGTAAAACAGAAACCCTCTATAAATTCAAGAAATGAAAATGAATCTGTGAAACACATCTTTCACACAAAAAAAGAACAATAGAACTACATCATTATTATTATTCGCCAGCATCATCATCACCAAACAAAACAATCTCAAAAAATAACAATAACAATAAAATTATTATTGCTTCAATTGTGCGATTCAGAAAACTATAATTTAAAAATTGTGTTTGAAAAAGAAATAATAGGGTTTTTTATTATCAAGAAGATAGAAGCAGGCGATACACAAACGCATGCGCGTGTAACTTGTTTTTGCAATATTTTTTTGGTGTGAAAAAAAACATTCGGAACAAAGCTAAAACTTGTTAAATCTCTGAAAATCCACTAAAATCTATCAAAAATAAAGAAAAAAGATAGGAAGATTGGGCGAAGAAGAAGAAGCAACAGCAAATCCGTAAATCAATGATATTTTTGGGAAATCCTTTTCACAAAAAATCTAAAAAACACGGATAAAAAACGAGAAAAAGATAACAAAAATTGGGTCGAAATTATGCAAAGAAAAAATGGATCAAATGTTTTTTTGAATAATGAAAAGATGGGATTTCATTGATAAGAAGAGGAAGGTGTGATTTTAACGGATAATAAATTTATCCTATTATCTTTGATTTTTAAAAAGAGATAAAAATGCGGGGGCTACAAAGATCAGCAGAAATGAAAAAAATAATTCATAATTACAAGAAAAATATGCGATCATGGAAAGCTTTTATAAAAATCTTTCAATTGAATGGATTTTTCCTTTTTTGAAAAACAAGTCCAAAGTTCAAAAATGAATCAAGTTTTTTTTGCAATCGTGATTAATTATGCCAAACTTTGGGATGTGGTAAAACCAAAAAGCAAAGATCCATAAAATCGGAAACAATTGGATTTCAGAAGTACAATTTTATCTAAACTCAAATTTTGTCATAATTTAGGATACGGTAGGAAGAACGAAAGTTTAAATTTTAGATACTGTAACGTCTCCAATGTTACAGTACTGGCAAAAAACAAAGAAAAAAATAATCAACACAAATTTCAGTTTTTATTTTCCGGTAACCAAAAAGTTCGAAAAGAGCTGAAAAAGAAATAAGCATTTTGCCTGAAAATTCATCAGATTTCTTAAATCCAATTTTAAAGTTTCAATTACCGTATAACACTGTTAAGCACCCACATTTTAGTTTAAAAAACATCTCAATACTGTTACAGTAACCCGAAAAACAAACTCAAACAAGAAACAAGTTTCAAAACAAAATTTTAAAAAAAACAGTCAACATATAACTATTAGTCAAAAAATAAAGACTTTTTTGTTTTGTCGATGAAAGGGAAAACTGCCAAAAATAAATATTTCTTCTTCTTCTTTTTTTGATTCTAATCTTTTGATGATGAGGAAAAAAAGAGAAAATCAGAAGCAAAAATGGAGACAAAAAAGGCGGTGCAAAAATCTAAAAAAAAATTTGATGCTTTTTAAGGTTAATATTTCTTTTTTTTCTGATGTGCATGTCTTCACTTTTCCTTCTTTTTTCTTCATCATCAAAGAAAAACCGGGTTGTTGCTGTCAGAAGGGAAAATGATTATCGAAAAAAAGAGAGATATTTGTTGAAACAAAAATAACAAATTATTTTTAGGTATCTAAAATTTTGATAAATGATGAAAAAAATCAAAATGTGATCCATCAAAAAAATTGATGCTTCGCACAAAAAAAGTACTGATCATAAAATACAAATAATGAGGCAAAAATAAATTTTATTTAAAAAAACTTTTAAAAAATATACACAAAAATACACAACTATCAATACTAAAAAATACCCGAAATTTAGTTTAAAAAAAGTTACAGTATATCTTTTTTATTCTGCTTCATAAGCAGGTAATTGAATTTTATATGTTGGAAATACAGTACCATCTTTTTTGGTAATATTTGTGTCCATCAAAGTTGTTTTTGCAACAGAACAAACTTCCAAAAAATGCCGTTTTACATTTGATTGAGTTTGAAAAGTTTTACCACATTTTTGGCACAAATATCTTCGAATTTTATCATGAACAATTTTTCGATGCCTTTGAAGATCGGAGGATGAAACAAATTGCTTTTCACAGACGCCACAGGGGAATCGACGTTCTGTGTCATGGGTATATCGGATATGAGTTTTTAGGGTATCAATATCCTTGAATTGTTTGTCACATTGATCACATGAGGTACTGAAAATTGGTAAAAATATATTAGTCCAATTACAGTAATATGTATATTACCATTTTTGATTAATATGAACTCTTTGAAAATGTCGAAGAACATTAAATCGTGATTTTGAGCTATATGAACAAAGATCACATTTATGTTCATGTATTTCTTTGGTGATAAGCTTCTTTGCAGAAGATGGCTCAGATTTTATTGCCGGTCCACGAGTAATATGATTTTCTCGTTTTCCATGTCTCCAAAGTTGTTTTCGATTCTTTGCAGAAAATCCACATTGTAAACATTTAATTACGGTAGCATTACTACCAATGACATCTTTGCTTTCTGATTCTTCTTCCTCTTCTTCAATGGCATCAGAAATTGAAAGCTTTCGAAGGGCATTAAAATTTAATTCATTGTTGTAATTTGTATTACGGTAAGAATCTAATCTCTGCTCATCAAAGAATGTTTCATTGTTTGGAAGTTTATTATACAAAGATGAAACCCAATCAAGAGTATTTTCACCAAAATCTAAATCCACTGGATCTCCAAATGTTGGAGAGATTGCATTTGTTAAAGCTTTTGGGGACAGAAAGGTTGTGGATGAAGAAGTTGCATCAATTTGAGGCGAAATTGATACTGAAAGGCTTGGCTGATCCCAATCTTTTGCAAATGTATGTTGTAAAAGAGCATGTGCTTCACTGGTCAAGGTACTTGTGGCATTTCGAAGAAGTGCTGACCGAACTTCATCGAATAATGTTGTCGATGAAGATGATGTGGATGTGAATAAACCCGCAGAAGAATTTGGATTAAACATTAATTACTGAAACAATATTACTTTTTTTAGCTCTTATGAAAATTACTCATCTTCAAGTATACGGTACATGTGTTATCAAATATTTAAACAGGCAATAATTACTGCATGATTTTAGCAGAAGCCTTTTCAATGAAAAGCTTAAAAATAATTTATTTAAATAAGTGAAAATTTGCAAATAAATAATAAATTAATTTATAAATTAAAAATACAAAGCTATGCACAAATTTTTATATACAGTAATTAGCAAAGATCATTTTCATCAAATTCTTGATTTGTTGTTGCACCACCATTTTCAAGAGAAGAAATATTTCGACGTTTAGATTCTGGTACATGAAGAAGTTTAAAAATTCGAAGGTAATCATTATCCATGCATTTTAAATATGGACGAGTTAGCAAACTTTGTAGCTTTTCTTCATCACCTTTTTCATATGCTGTAACAATAGTATTGCTTAGAGTTCTTTCATCAGAGAAATCTGCATTGCCTTGACTAAAAATGAAAAAATTACAGTAATCATAAAATTAATAAAATGGTAAAACTTACTCGGGAAGATAATACAGTTGTTTTAAAGCTTCAATAGGATCACCTTGAATCAAAGACATAATAACCATTCCAACAACAAGTTGTCCAATTTTTGGAAGTTCTGATACTTCTTTATACTTTTCAATTAGATCAATGGATGCTTGTTTAGCTTTATCATAATTTCCTGCTCTCAAAAAAAGCTTGATAAGACGATGATTGAATCCCATTGCAAGTTTAGAACGATCAGCTTGTTGAACTAATGTTAATCCAAATTCATATAATTCAATTGCGACATCAGCATCATTATTTTCCATCATTTTTGCTGCTTTATCAATTGTCATCTAAAGAGAAATAATTAATTGTTTTTATTAAAATACAAAAACCAACTGCAGCAGTATCCATAACGCCAGCATACAAAAAGCCTTCTGCGGCTTCTTTGAACAATTTTCCTGCTTCTTTCATATTTTTCATATCTCGAGCAACCATTGCAGCACTTTCTTTACATCTACAAAGTAACGGTTACAGTAATCATGTCGAATAAAAAACAAAACTAAATTACTTTGCTTCATGAAATTGATTCTTATTATTTCCATGACATTCGGCAGCTTTCAAATACATTTGTTTACACATCTCCAAATTTTCAGCATTCTTGTAACATACAGCAGCACGATCATATTCACTCGCAGCACTATCATATTCAGGTTTTGTCTTCATTTTCCATATTGAAGTTTTCAAACTAAATACAAAATAGTATTACAATGCTATATGAAATCTCAAGAAACTAACTGTTCTGCGGCTTTCTTTTCACATTCCTTTGCTTCAGCAATTCGTTTTTCATTGGCACTCATTCTTGCTTAAAATACAGCTATAAGCTTCTAAAAATTTAAATTATTATTTTACATAAAACCCAGAGAATCCCCGAACATAAAAAACGGAAAAAGAAAACGAAAGAAAAATTGTTTTTTTTTAGAAAAGCGAAAGTTTGCAAAGAACGGCATCAAAGAATTTGAACAAGTTTTGAAATTTAATTCGAAAAGGAAAAAATGTTTGAAATTGAACGACAAAAAACATGGATAATTTTCAGATTTTGTTATAATTATTGTCATTTAAATAGTAAAAAATTAAAGTTAAACGACCAAACATCGGTCAAAAATTAAACTTACAAGCAAACCTGAACTTTTAGAAGATCAAATAAAGAAAGTTCAGAAGTGTAAATAAATAATGATAATAATTTTGGGACTGAATTGGCTAAATTAAATAAAAGTATGATAAAAATCAGATTAATAATAGAAGCTGAAATAAAAAATTCGGAAAAAAACCGTTTAAACAACGGCAGCAAAAATGGAATTGGAAGCGCCTTTATATAAGTATAAAATAGTAACAAATAAATAGTAAAAAATACGATAAAACAAATACATAAAAAAGATACAAAAGGGCAAAATACAAATTGAAAAAATTATAAAAATATTGGAGCAAATGAACACGGTATTTGAAATGGTATGAGAAGCATCTGGATGGTTTTTGAGATGGTAGAATGGAATTTGATACGGTTCTTCACTGCACATGAGAAGTTATGAAAATGGTAATAGATGAAATTGAAGTTTTGAAAGTGATAGATATAAATAGAAAAAATGAAGAAAAAGAGGCGCAAAAAATTCAGTTATATAAAAAATAAGTTAATGATGATGAAGATCAATCACAAAAGAATAAAAAAAAATTTAATAACTGCTTCCACGACCATTGGACATTCGACGGGATTGTTCCATATTAATAACTCTTTCAATCATAAGACGCCCGTTCATCGTTGTTTTAGGATCGCCATGCAAACTGAAATAAAGAAATTTTCGATATAAAGAAAGATTAAACTATGGTCAATAAAAATAAAATTTAAAAGGAGTCTGGCTTTAAAAAGCGAGATTTGATTTAAATGTATTTTTGGAAAGGGATTAAGGAAAAAGACAGTGACAAGACGAGACCTTATAAGACGGCAGCCAGCTTGTACGTTGCCGGAACCTCTTTTATGGACTTCAACCTTGCAATTTGTTGCTTGCTGGATTTCAACTAAGGTTTTGGCTTTTGGACCCAAAATAGCTCCAACTATTGGATCCGGAAGAGAGAGCTAAAAACCGATTAGAAAAATTTAAGATACAAGACAATTAAATTTCAAAAATTCATAAAAAGCATTTAAAAGCTTCGATGAATATTATACCTCAAGTTTCTCAGGGGTAGAATTTAATTCCTTAATTACGGTGGCAGCAAAAGAATCAGACCCATTCTTTTTTTGAGACATAACATCAATAAGGACATTGCCAGTATTATTCCCGCCAAGGCTCTGTAAAGACATCAAAATATAGAATCAAATGAGACCATGTGTGTTTTAAAAAAATAGAAATTAAAAAAAAGTATTTTGGTAGAAAATTTCAAAGATGGAAAATGAAACACACAAAATAAAAGAAATTTTGCTGCGAATATAAGCAGATAAAAAAACTAGAAATAAATACAGACCAAATTTCTTTGGTACAGACAAAGTTAAAAATAGTAATTGTAATTTACCGAATCATTACGATCACCAGGTCCATCCATCATTCCACCCATAACTTGTGGTGGTCCCATCATTTGTGGAGGTCCCATATCATAACGTTGTTGAGGAGGTTGCTGTTGCATCATTTGTTGTTGTTGCTGTTGTGGTGGAATGGGTTGATCAGTTTGACGCATCTGAGCCATAGTTGCAACACCAATACCAAGACCGAGTCCCATAATATTATACTTTGCTAACACTTGCATGGCAGCCATAATTTCACTAACACTTGTTTCATTGAAACCAGATGTTCGAAGAGTTGATTGTAAGTTATCAAGGAAGGATAAGAGCTAAAAAATAAATATATGTAAAATTATTTAAAACAAAGCATAAACATACATCCATATTTCCCATTCCTTGAACAGGATTCATCTTTGGTCCAGGAGGAAATTGTCCAGTTTTATTCATTTGACCATATCCCTGATCAGAAACTAAAAATATGACAGCGTATTTAGCTTACGAAAACAGATATAACATACCCAATGAAGTTTGTGATTGCCAGACAGGATTTGAATTATTTGGATATTGTGATAAATTACCATAATTATTATTTGATTGTTGTTGTCTGTTAAAATCAAATTGTGAATTATTCATTTCGTTTGATGGTGCAAATCCAGGTTTAGCATTATTTTCGATTGGTTGAGCATGAAGAGGATCGGCGGCAACCTTTTCCAAAACTTTGATACATGCATCAACAAGAACTTGATTGGAGTCAGCACCAACAGTAATCACACGTTCAGGAGAATTCTTTGCTTCATCACTTCCAGCTTTTGGATAGACTTGAATTGTTGCACCAGTTGATTCACGAATCTCTTTAATGCTTGCACCACTTTTACCAATTACCATACCCGCAGAAGTATTTGGTACAACTAATTTCATTTGTTTAGCTCGTTCAAAACCATTCAGATCAAAATCAGTTGCTTTGGATGAAGTCGAATCAGATTTTTCTTTAATTTTGTCGATAATTGCTTGAAGAACCATTGAGCAAGAATTGACTTTTCCTTTGACCAAGCAAATTCGTTCATTTGTCCCATGATAAACTTCTTGATTCTTTGACATTTGAACTCGGCATCCTGATTCATTCTTCAAATTTCTCATTGCTTCACCACCTTTTCCAATTAAAGCTCCAACTGCCGCAGCAGGGATAACTAAAAAGATTATTTACAAATTTCATTCATTAAAAAAGAAATGCGACAAAAGATGGAATTCAACATATTCGAATTTATCAAAGTTCATTAAAAAAGAAAACTTACGAATCTTGATTTGAACTTCGGCGTCAGACATATGTGCGCGTTTTGAAGCAGGTCCAGAATTATCAGAATTTTGTCGTTTTTGTCCAGCTGAAGCGTTTTGTGGCTTTGTATCTTCCATACTACTACTGCAAGTGAAGCCTGAAATTAATTACAAGATAAGAGAGTGAATGAATGAGCGAGCAAATGAGTAATCAAATCGTCTTCTCGCAAAAACAATTATACCAAAAAAACAATATTTTGCACGAAAAATGTATTTTTCAGAGACTCATTTGCTGACCCCGCTTCGAGTTTTTTATTGATTCATCCCGCCTTCCAACCACCGAAGCAAAGTTGAAAAACACAGACCATATTTTCGTGTTAAGAATTCAAATCCGTTAGCGCTGCAGCGGCAAATTTAAAAAATGCACCGAAAAAACGAATTTTTTCGTGTCTTTTTGAAATCTTTCTTTTTTTTCTCCGCAACTAAAAAACTAACATCCCATATTTTTTCTTTTCTGATTATTAAATGCCGCCATAATTCTTATTTTTCATCATCGTTTTTTTTGTGTACAAAAAATAAGTATGTATTCTGATTCACCAGATCGAATATCATTTGAATCCAAGCAACATCGAGTTGAATGGTATGATTCACCTTCAAATGATATTACAAGCTCCGGATCTCGACTACAAACTCAAAGAGTATCACGTAAGTTTTTGTTCTTTAATCATTAAACATGTTCAACATAGCCTCAGGCCGTCTTGAACTTTTTATTACTTTTCTTTGCTGCAGTATTTATTTTGAAGTTTTTTTTATCTCGTACATCTTTGCTTCATAAAACTTGAATACCCTATCCTGTGAAAATGCTTCACTTCAAACTTATTTTTAGTTATTTTTGTTATAAAATCTAACTTAAAAACACAAACGTAAGATAGCGAAATTGCTTGAGGTAGACCATTTCTTCGTGAAACTGAATTTTAGTGATACAGGTTTTAAAATGCGATATAAATTGTCCAAAAACTGCTACTATGAGATTATATAGAACATTCAACTCATTATGTTTATGCCATAATTTATTCACGTTTCTTTTTAGTTCGAGCTCAACATGAAGCTTATGTGAAGAAAGAAGCCGATGAAAAAATAATTAATGAAATAAAATGTGTTGACTTTGATTTATCTGCTGATGACGATGATGATAATGATGGACATGTAAGCTTTTACTTTTCATATCTTTCTGTTTAACTTTTGTTGATATTTAGAACGATTCTTTATTTGCATTGTCACTGAATAAACCGCTGTCAATTGATAATACTTCTCCAGATTTGATTTGGAAGAAAGAAAAAACCGCTGACAATAATGAAGCTTCAAAAATTTTATCTGCTCTGCCGAAGGATTTTGATGCCAGAGGTACAAAAAGCTCTTTATTAATTGATTCTTATTATTTATTTTTAGAATGTTTGAATTTAGCAAACAAGTTATTATCAAAGCCAAGTACATCTCAACATTCTGATATAGTTTCTTCATCCACTTCATCATCAATGGTAACTCCAACAACAAATAGAAAAAGACCTGCACAATTTATACTTGAAGGTGCTCCATTGGCAACAAGTACTCCAATAAATCCAAATCAAAGAGCAAAACCTCCTCCGACAAGTACTCCAATTGCACCGAATCGAATGGTTAAACCTCCTCCTCCAAGTACTCCGATAAATCCAAATCGTACTATTAAACTTCCACCTCCAAGTACTCCGGTAAATCCAAATCGTACTATTAAACTTCCTCCTCCAAGTTATCCAGTACCAGCAGTTCCATCATATCCAGTTGTCAAAAAACCAAGGTTATCTAATAATATTCACACTCTACCAAAAATGTAAGTTTTTAAAATTTTTTAATAGTTGGGTCTTGATTTTTAATGACTTTAACTTGAGTGACCATATTTGTTACTAAATATCCCAAAAAACTATGTCCAAAAATGGCCTCGCTTTTAACTTTGTAGTAGGGGTTGAAACAGTATTTTCTACAAATTAAGTTTAATCAACATGTTTTTCAGTACCAAATTTGATGATTCTTTCAATGATGAAACATTGGATGATGTAGTCTTTGATAGATTTAAAATAACTCATCCAGAAATTGCTAAAAAAGCTGAATCTCAAGCTTCTTCACAAGCATCTCAATTACCTGATATTCTTTCAACACCAAAACCTAATCGAACTCGTTTCAAGCCTTCAACTCCAATGTATAATAAATCAAAGAGCTTGGCAGAAGAAAGGTCATTGTCATCAAGGCTTCCATCAATACGACCGGCAGCAATTCCTCCACCAAAACAAACAATTCCACCAAAGAATAATTCAAATACTCCAATGAGGAAAGCAAAATCCTTTGCGAATGATGATGACGATGATTTTTATAATGACAATGTCTTTACATAAATTAATTCTTTTATAGGTATTGTAACGGTGTACTTTTTTCATATTAACCTTTATGTTTGCTTTATTTGTACAGAAATATAATTTCTTTGCTAAAATTTTTATTGTTAAATAAAAAATAAAATTCTTTTGCTTTTGTCAAAGATTTACAGTTTCTGTTGAAGGACTTGGATTCCAATATGCCGTTAACATCGGATTATATTAAACGATGATATAACAAGTTGTTTATTTTTCAAATATTGACTACCGTAACCTTAATACTAAAATTCATCGATTGTTGTTTTCGATATTAAAAATGGAGGAATTTTTTTAAAGGTATTCCATGAGAGCAGTTTTCGAATGTTGATAACTTTGCCGAATTCATAGTCTGTGAATTGTGGATTCAATTTTGATTTTCTTTTTCCGTTTTTTATTCTTCTCAAAATTCAAAAAATATTCTGACACATTTCAATTATGGCTAAATGTCTTGAAAGGTTTTTTCTCCAATCAAAATTTCTCAGATAAATTTAAAATGTGTTAAAAATTAAAGAAATTAGTTTTACAAAACGCTCATCTTTTTAATAAAGTTTAAAGTTAAATAATTACTTAATTAGTGCCTTTAACTTCAAATCTTCCATTCTGTTATCTTTAGTAATCCAGTTTCGTGAATTTACTGATCGCGTTTTTATATATGTTTTAAACTATTATATCATAACATTTTGAATTTCAACGCAAAAAATTAAGGATAGTTTTTGCAACGTTTATAAACTTTTTTTTCTTTAGATTTACGTGTTACATATCAATTCGTAATAATTCAATTATAATCCATAAAAGTTATATTTTTTTAGTGATGAGTCTTCCAGCAATGGGTACAGAATTTCCATTCAATTTTTTACATGCTGAAATTATTAAATATTTTACTCAAAAACATGATGAAAATAAGACAAAAAGAGCAGAATTCTTGGAACAAACTCGAAATAATGAAGAAACAAGACTGATTCAAAAAGATCGAGAATTATTTAATCATTTTGCTTTGAGGGTAAGGTTGACTGTTTTTAACATGGAAAATGCATGAAGCTATAGTAAAAGTGTACTGTACTGCTTGTGACATAGAAAAGGCAGTATAATGTGAAGCATTATATTACCTTAATCGCTAAAAGGTGGTAATGTGGAAATCTGTAAAGGTCAGCGGGATTTATTTTGCATAGCAAAACTGTTACAATATTTCGGTAATTCTTTGTCGTCCAAGATCTTTTTAAAGATTTTCCCAGGGTTGGCTACATTATATTTCAAATCTGTTTATTATCATTGCATTGTTAGCATACTGTAGTCCTTTTTATTTTACGTAGTTGTGAAATGTTTGGAGGTGAAATCGCTGTTTTTGGAACCTTTGTTTTATAAAATATGGAATTTGTCGTTGATTAAAAAATATAAACAAACCACGAAAAATGAGTGTTGTGACAATGACTATAGTTTATTTGTTAAAAGTCTTTATCAGCGTCATTAGTGTTGTTAAAGGCTTTTGTGCTACACCAATAGCTTAAAAGTAGCTTTAAATTTCAAGATTACTGTAACCTTTCCAATGTGAGCTAAGCATTTACTTTTTTGTGACTCATCGCATTGTTTTTTTGCTGTAATTGAGATTCATGAGCTGTGTGTGTAAGTGTCATGCATTTTCCATTTTACTTGTTCTTTTAGAGATAACCTTATTAACATTTATTCTTTTTTTAGGGAAATGCTGAAACTCGTTTAGAAGCTTTAGGATTTCGTGTTGGATATTCACTTGTTGAAAAGATTGCACGGGATATGCCCCGACTTGCAACAGAATTGGATACAATGAAATTTATTTGTAAAGAGTTTTGGACAAATGCATTCGGAAAACAAGTTGATAATTTACGTACGAATCATCAGGTTTGTAATTATTTTTAATAGTTTTCCTTTTTGTGTGTGTCAACGCAGTAGTTATAACAGTACTCTTGAACTCAAGTATTCAAATATAGGTTTTTTTCGGAGGCTTTTAATATTTCTTACTCTTTTGGGACGTAAAAAACACAGAAAAAAACGTAAAAAAATCTATGACGTTGAAACATTTATGTTTTACGTTTTTTTACACTTTTTTTGCTTTTCGAATTTTGGTTATTTGCAATGTATAATTACTTGTACCTCAAAAATAAAAACAATTAAATTTAAGAACTTTAAAAAAAGAAAGAATAATAATTTGATTTATCATTTTTTTATGAATGATATTTTTAAAAAAAGGCACATGTTTGTGGTATATTTTTTTCACAACCTATTTTTAACCATAATATACTTTTGGGAATTTTAAAAGACACAAAAATTTGACATTTTTTAATTTGAAATAATACACATATATTGAAATGACACATTCTTTTTTTTTTAGAGCATATATGTTGTACAAGACAATAAATTTATTACAATTTCATCATTTGCTGAAGGAACTCAATATCTCAAAGAATCGGCAATGTATTTATGCTTTCCAGCTGGAGTTGTTCGAGGTGCCCTTGCAAATCTTGGAATTAAATGTGTCGTCTCGGCTACGGTAGAAACAATCCCAATTGTAAAATTTACAATTCATTTGCATAAATCAAGTTGAAGAAGAAAAAGAACATGAAAATTTTGGAGCAAAGAAGAAGCAAAATATCATTGTATTTTTTTAATTCATTTTTTTATTGTTAAATAAAATTGTAAAAGGCTGTATACGGTAGTAATTATCTGTTTACCTAAAAGATTTTAGTAACCTTTGGATTTCTTAAAATAGAAAAAAGTGTAAAAAGGTTGAAGCTTGAATTCTTGAACTACAGTATACTTGTTTGGATAAAAAAAGAAGGAGTAATATTTAAAATTGAAAAAAGTGTTAAAAAAGGAAATTTTTTGACATTCCATTTTTGTTTTGCGTATACCGTATTAATCAGCTTTGATAGCTTTTTAGTTAATAAAAAAAGGATAGTCAAATATGGGTAAATCTTTTAAGTGTAATAATTCAAGAAAGACAAAAGAATTCAAATTTATACTTCCCTGAAGGCAATAATACTTTTTCAATTTTGTATAAAATTAGTCTATCATATTTTTGTATGCTCTTTTGTGCCACAAAATTTGTGGGTGATAAAAGACACCTCTCACTTTTTTACGTAAAAAATATTGAAACATGAATGTTCATATTTGTTGTCTGAACTTTTAAAAACTTTACAAAAAAAACTACGTTTATACTTTTATTGTTGTGTCTTTAATTAAAAAGTCTATATATTTTTTTTGAAACTAATTTTGTATTATATACAAATAGTTTTTGCATATAAATTATTTTTTCCAAAGAAAAAAAAAGGTCTATGCAAATGACATGAAACAAAAAATGCGAGGGAAAGAAAAAAACGTAATTTGCTCATTACACGTATTCAAAAAGAAGAAAAGAAAATCCCTCTTGAACTTTAAAAATGAGAAAAGATGTCAGTTTTTTCTTGTCCCAGCAGCAATAGCAAAAATGTATACGAAATTTATATATTTTAAATAATTACGTAATAAGTTTTTTTTAAACAAGACACATGAAAAAAAGTTTACATTCCCAAAAGGGCGTCGGACGAGGGATATAATCCAGTTAACGAAGCTTTGAAAGAAAAGAGTATTTTAGAATTATTTTTCGTTACATCAGAAGACGAAAAGTTTGTAGAAATTTCTTCGTCTCTCTTTCAAAGTCCAATATTATTGCGTTTAAAAAATTTTATTATTAGTATTATCTCATGAGAATATTTTTTAAAAAAATTTTAGAATTAGAAAAAATCTTTGCAATTTTTGATGCACTTTTTCCGAAATTCTTTTTTTAGAATTTCGGAAAAAGTGCTTTAAAAAAACACGGGGTTTCCCTTTTTGAAAAATATAAACTTTAGCACATAAGATTACGGTAGGAAGTATCTTATGTAAGCTAAGGCTATAATTGCAACATAGATTTGACAAATGCATTTATTACGTATGCAAATGTGTACATGTAATTTGTGATTGTAACATATAAATTATGATTCAATTTAAATTTGTTATAGTTATTAAAGATTAACTGTTTTATGACATTACAAACTTATTGGGAAAAAGTACAACACTTTTTTGACATTTCCCTTTTTTTGGGTCATTTGAAGTGACAGTAGTTAGTATTATAGTAGCAGTCATAAAAATGAAATTGCATACTTTTATATTTTACATGATTCAAAAGTCGATTGTAGTTTTATTATTTTTACATTGAAACAACAACACACAAAAAAGGTATATGACTTTTCTGTTACAAAAAAATAATAGTCTTTTTTGACTCCAAAATATTTTAATATGTGTCACACCTTTTTTTAACACTTGAGAGATTTGAATATCACTCATAGGTTTAATATCATGAAATTCATAATTTTTACAATTTAGTATAGCTACACTCACACATTTATACAAACACATGACTCCTACAAATTAATAAGAAAATTAAATTACTATACACTACAATGACAAAAAAATTAGAGAATTTAATTAAAAGAAGACAACTACTAAACTTACCGAACTGTAAGAAATTGTTAAAAAATTAAAATAGTATTTTTAAATTAAAAATACTTTTTTTAAAAGGTGGGTTGCGTTTTTGCAGAAACACAAAAATCACACAAAATTATTACACACAAAAGTACAAGTAAATTTTTAATTAAAATTTGCATACCCTTTTATGGATTTAAGATTTATTGCAATAATGCATTCCTAAAATCAAAATTACATTTTTTACAGTAATTTTACCTTTAGGAATGTCATAAAAGAATGAACCTTTAAGCTGACATTTATTTCTTTATTAAAAAAATATTTTTGGTAAAATTCTTCTGTAATTATTATTACATTTTCTTTTTTCATGCCCTTTCATTGTTCTCTGTTGTACAAGGTTATAATTTAGAATTTTTAATAAAAAATTAAATATTATTTAACAAAGAGAAAATAACAATTTCTCAAAAATAGGATACTGTAGAATTTTAAAAATATCTGAGACCTTTTCTACTTTGAACTTTTCACCTTTAAAAAATGTCAATTTCTATGATATTATTTATCTCAAATTTTGTAAATTTTTTACAAAAATATTATAATTTTCTTTGGAAGGGAAAATGTTATGCTTCTATTTTTAACTTTAACTTTTTTCTAAAGCTTTCATAATAATTTTCTGAATGTTACGCAATAATGTAAAATTCTTAAGAAAAGTCTGTATTTCCTGGTAAACCTGCAAATTACAGATTTATCAAAACTAAATTATATATCATTTTAAATGATGTATATATTCTTCCTGTCTTTCTTCTGTCGACGTATTAATACATATAATTTCATTTTGGGTATATATTACCTCATAAGATGATATCCGACATTTAAGCTTTTAATGGATTTGTAGAAACGAAAGAAGAAAAGTTATAATTGAACTATTTTGCAACCCATAGATTTTTGAACTCAAAATTATTAAAAAGTAATTTTATATAAAAAATAGTAACAAAAATTTTTGTAACAAAATTTGTAAACGAAAAACATCAAAAAACTATTTTTGCTGCAAAAAAAAATGTAATTCTGAACCTTTATGCTTTGCTTTTTTACGTGTTTTAATTACCATTTTTTTAACCTTTTATTGAAGAAAAAAATGAAGAAACTTTGGTTTTTGTTTTTTCTTTTGCATTCCAAAAAAACTTTGTGTTTATTACATTTTTAACCAAAAAAAAATAATATTTATAATAAAATTTATTTTTGGAAGCATTTTTTTGCAAAACGTAATTTACGTGTTTAAAAAGGCTTAAGCTTAAAAGCTTAAGCTTAAGAGTTTAAATGTGTATTACATAAATAAAAAACTTATTAAAGAATTACCACTTTTTTTTCTTTTCCTGCCCTTTTAAATGCAAATTTTAAAAAGAATCCAAAGGTTTTTTTTGAGGGGAAAAAGATGTTAAACTATGACGTTTTTTTGCTTCTTTTTTTAAAGTAAAAGTTTAATGCAATTTTTCCTTTTTGATGATGATAGTAGTAAAAGTTCAAAATCTTAAATTCGAGAATAATGATGATGAGAATGAGAATGCTGATGATGATGTTGGTAATGATATTGGATGATGATAATAAAGAGCAGCAGGAAAACGGCACCGCCATCATTACCAACATCAGCAGCAGCAACATTTAGCAAAAAAAGAGAAGGAGAAAGATAGAATTTGAGACTTCTTTGAAATTTTATACATTGACTTTTGGCCATAAAATTGGTGAACGTCATTTTCTTTTCCTTGTTTTAATTCTTTCCTTCTTTTAAATAAAAAGAAGGTGGATTAAAAAATATGGCTTCTGTTTTCTTTTTTAAAATATCACAAAATAAAGGAAGATGCTTCTTTTAATTTCTTAAATCCTTTTTATTTTCCCCTCTTTCAAGGTCGGTCTTCCCTTTTGGCATTTTATGCAAGGTTAGCCTCAGTCAGTCTTCTTAAGATTAAAATTTATTTATTTATTTAAAAAGGAAAAATTAAATTGGTGGAAAAAATTAATCCTTTGTTAAACCAATTAATTTTCCACACGCTTTTAAACAATTAAACAATTATGGGGGTGTTTTTTTACTGTCTTTATTCTTGGCTGAGCTTTTGCCCTTTTTTATATTTCTTTCTTTGTCTTTTTCTTCCAATTAACTACAATTTTTACAAGAAAATAAGTTTTACAATAAAAAAACGTAGGAAGTAACAAAAAAAAATATAAATGATAGAACTGAAATGAGACAAAGATAGAAAAAAGAATTTGCTCATCTTTTTTCATTATAAAGGGTATACGGTAGTGTAGGAATACAACCCACAAAAGCTATGACTCAACTATTTTACTTTTAACATTTTACATTTTTAAATAACAAAACAGAGACTACACAATTACTACATCATGTTCTTCTTTTTGTAGACAAAAAACACAAAATATAAATATGAAATTTTTTTTATACAAATTTTGATCGAAAAAAACAACAAGATTTTTTTGATCTCTGTAATTAGATAAAGCCAAAAAATGTTTCTGTGATGATATTTTGAGTTTTTAAGTATGCAGTAATATTTTTTGATGAAACTCAAAAAAAGGATCAGAACTTTGAGGATTGATGCTTTTTGTTTTTGCAGCAGCAGCAAAAATAGCAACCACGAATTTCTTTCTATTTTGAAACATAAACCGTTCATTTTTTGTACAAATTTTTTTGGACTTAAAAAAGCAAAAATAGGAGGTCCAATTTTAGAGATCAGTGTTCATTGAAATTCCATTTTTTTGTATTAGGTTCTGTAGCATGATTTTTTGACATTGACAATGTCAGATAACAGATATTTATGAAATAGGTCCAGCTTGAGTTCTGATTAAATGAAATCTAACATGTTAACCAAATTGAGCAAGGTTAAAGGCTTCAAAGGTCCATTAATTCCGCAATTTTTCTGGTTTGTTTTGAAAAATTTGTGTAATTGATTCGCTTTTGAAGCCTTTAACCTTGTTCAATTTGGTTGAAATGATAGATTTTATTTAAGTAGAACATAAGCTGAACATGTTTCCTATGTTTCAGATAGCTATTATTATCAATTTTAAAAACTCAAGCTCCAGGATTCAATTTGATAAACACACGATGTTTAAAGGATCATAGATTTTGCTTTTCTATCAAAGCAAAAAAATGTTATTGCTCTTTTACAAAAACAAAACATAAAAAAAGAAAGAATTAAAAAGAAAAACATACAAAAAAAGAGAGAGAGCAAAGTAAGTAATTGAATAATGACACATGATTTGATTATCCTTTCTTTCTTGGGATGGAAGGATATATGTATATGTTTATGTATTTTGAGTTGAGCTGCGATGACTTATATTACAGTAATATTAATAATAATAAAAATAATAGTAATATAATCGTTTTAAGAGAGAAGGATACTCATGCTAATATGATATTGATAATCACAAATAACATGTGACAATAGTCATTGTGTCACACAATTTGTATGTTTAGTAATAAAAAAGTGAGCAATTTTGCAAATTAAAAATTTAATCAAAAAAGATAACATTTTGTTGAAAGCCTGCAAACTTCTACTTGATCATAGTTGCCATTCTTATCCTCTTATACAGTATTAAACTTTACATTTATTACGCTTTCGTATATACCTTGAGAGTGAGAATAAAAAAACAAACTCTATTTACTGTGTGTCACATACAAAATTTGCACTTTTTGTTCATTTAGATGAGAGAGAGATTGTTGTTCAACGTAATAATCATATTCTTCGAAAAAAAGTACTTTTATAATCTCTTTTTCTCATGGATAAAAGAGAGAAAAGTAGTTTTCTTTTGCAAATTACGGTTTAACAAAATAGTTTTTATCTCTTTTTTGTGCAATTTTCCTTCTTTACTATTATCTACTTTGAATATACCTGCGGCTGTTAATCCGATAATCTTAATTTTGTTTGTGTGTGTGTTTTTGATAAGGCTAAACCCGCAAAAATAACGGTGTATTGAGAACAAATTTTGGACATTCAAAATTTTTTATTAATTTGGTAAAACAATAATCCCTATCTTTATCTCTCTCTCTAAAACTATACAAAAATAATAATACCCTCTCCAATTCGAATAAAATATCATCGACGATTACATACGACACATTTTGGAAGAGGTTTAACAAAATCTGTACACCTGCCACCCCTGTACAGATTGTCTTAATAATTTTTTTATGAACAAAAACTAATAATATATTAATAAAACATTAAACATAATATCCTATACTTTTTGTATTTTATGCAAATCTACTTTTCCTCAGATTTATGATACACAAAATTAATAATAATGCAGATATTTTTTTAAAGCACAGTTCTTAGAATAGACCTCTTTCTCTCTCTACTTTATTCAAATTTTTTTGTTGTCTTAAGTCCAATCATATTTTTGATGCCCTGTAGGAAGGCAATAGATTATTTTTAGATGAGAAACTTCTTTTCCTATTTTTTTTTGCTTTAGTCACGCTACAATTTTCTCTTTTTTTCCTGTTTTACATAATAAAAAAATAGATTAAAAAAATAGCTGCTGCTGCCAAAAAGAAATAATAGAAAATAGAAAGAAGCAAATAATAATTACAACCTTCAAAAAAGCAAAGCCAAAGCCAAAGAAAAAGTAATAATTCAATTCCGAGCAAAGCCCTAAAAAAATCCCAAAAAACCAAAGGTTACGGTATTTATTACTGCTGCTGCCGATGATAATTATAATCGCATGAATGCAAATAATTTTTTTTCAAAGAAATCTTTTTTTTATCAAAATGCATTAAGCTTTGCTTTGTTTAACAAAAAAAATAAATTCCTTTTCCGTTTTCAATTTTTCAATTTTTTCATTAACCTTTGAATTATTCATTTTTTAAATACATTTAAAAATTTAAAGAAAAATTCTAAAAGAAAAAAGTTTGACCGCATGCCAAAAATATATACATAAAATTTGAGTAGAAAATAATCTTTCTCTCTTTTTTTTTGAAATTTTTAACAACCTTAATAATTTTTGGTGGTGGTTTTTGGTTTTTATTCTCAGGCTTTTTTTAGATGAGTAAAACCAACAAGCAAAAACAGCGTCATAGAATTGAAAATTTTATGAGAAAAAAGAAAAATGAGATAGAGAGAAGGAATGAATTTCATGTGGTTTCATTTAAAGCGAAAAAAATGCTTTTTAAATTTATAAAATATATATTTGTGTATTTCTTAAAAAAGAACTTTCATTCATTGACCTCGTGCTTTCTTGCTTTCTTCTTCTGTTACAAAAGCAATCACAAAAAAGGAATGTATTTAAGTATAAAAAAGTTCTTTCTCTCTTTTGTTGATGATGATGATGTAGTTACAAAGAAAAACAAAAAACAAAAAGAAGAAAAAAATGGGAAAATGATCTCCCAAGAGGTAGGTATGTATAGTAAGTAGTAAGCTCTTTTTTGATACTTTGGAACTTTTGAAAGAATGAAGTTTTGCACTATTTTTGTATTTTCATTCTTTTTGTTCTTTTTTGCGTGGTATTTTCATTAATAGAATTCTTTTTACGTTTTTGGCACTTTTGTGACAAAATTTTTTTTTGTCACGGAAATACAAGAAGTCTCGAAGAAAGGTCAAATTTGGAGTTACAAAAAATTTTTCGTTTTATTTTAACAAAAATTAATAGCAATGAAAAAGGCTGTTTGAAAATGCTCGAAATTTTATTTTGTCTTATATGGAAATCAAGGAATTTTGAAAAATTTTGAAAACTTTTTTACTACAAAAATAAAATTTTTTCGTATCGTATGCTAAACTCAAAGGTGATATTCGTTTTTGTTAAAACTGAACTGAAAAAATTTGTCAAAAGGGTAACTTTAATAGATATCCCATGATTTCCTTAACTTCATACTGTAGTACCAAAAAGTTCTATTTCTATATTTATAAAAACCTCAAAAAAGATTCCAAAAACATGAAGAAAAAGAGATTTTCAAAGAAATGATGTTTTTTATAGGTCATTTTTTGCCGCCTTTTCTGCGGAGGTGTTGTATCAATTCTTTCATTGAAAATATTCCCAAATGGCCCAAAGAAAGAAAGAAAACCTTTTTTCATATTTCGTATGTCGGTCATTTGTCTTCTTCTTCTATCATATTTTTTTAATGGTAAAACAAAGCTCAACCTTTTTTAGGGATAATTTTCTTTTTTTTCACACAATTTTTTCCCTTTTCGTTTCAAAAAAAAGTAAGTAAAAAAATAGGAGTTTCCCTTTCAAAAAATGAATTTTTGTTTTAAAAAAATGGGGCGGAGTTACTAAACTTACCTTTTGCTGCCGCCGTTTTTTTTTGTGCCATGCCTTCCCTCTTTTTTTTATTTCGGCCCCCTTTGTTCAAAGAAAAAGATATATATAAATATCCAAAATATTGCCATTAAAACAGTATTATTAAAAAAAAGTATTTTATCTACTTGATTTTGAGTAGTTTTGCGTGAACCCCAAAAAAAAGCGGAGGAAAAAAAACTTTAAAGAAATTATTTTAGTTTTTTTTGTTGATTACTGTAACTTGTTTATTACTTGTAAAATTTGAAAGTAATTTACCAAAAAGGTTACTGTATCATCAAACCTTGCATCTTTAAAAACTTGTATCACTTGGTTACTGTAGCTACCGTATATATATTAAGAAATCCAAACATGTTTTTCCAACTCAATTCCTTCCTCAGATCCTTGAGATTATATTCAATTAATTCTTCCCTACTATTATGCATTTTTATTATTTCAACTTTTTATTCAACACTTTGCTCAACTTCTGCCATTGATTACGGTAAGTCTATTTTTCTTGTCTGGCTGTCTGCCTAATTATGCTGAATGTTGACATTTTTTATTAAATGTCAATATACATAAAATTATGCAAATTTTGATATATATATTCATTCTTGCCCTTTTTTAGATGAAATGTCACAAGCCTTAAAGGAACAAAAAATGGTTCATACTTCAAATAAATATATTTCAAATTCAAAGCCCTGCTTAGAAATTGCTGATCGAAATGTCACATTTTTACGAGCAATCTCAAAAAAAGCTAAAAAATTGGTTGATGTTTCACCTTTGATACAATATGATGTTGCATTTTGTACCCCAGAATCTGAAGCCAAAACCAAATGTGCACCAGAATCCCGTTGTACAACTGTTTATAGTAAGTACTTACATTTTGATCATAAGGGATTTATCACAAAGAGAGAAGAAAACAACGAATTTAAATATACAAATTCTTTTTTTTGGCATCAGATAGGTAGTCATGCCCTAAGGGGATATATACTTAAGTCATTTTGTTACAGTATAAATATATTGACTTTTTTTCAGAATGGAAAGCTGCATTAACTTTGATTGACTCAAAAATATTTACAAAAGATGAAATTCTTGTTCCAACGGGTTGTATGTGCTTCTTGGGCGCTGATTCTGAAGACAGTGATGATTCACCACTTATTATTCTCTAAAGACATCCATAAAAAGGAGAATTTGCATAATAATTTCAATAAAAAAAGACAAAATTTAAGGGTTTCTCTCTAATTCTTTTTTGCTTTGGTCTTGACTTCAAAAGTTCCCCCCATTCTCTTAATACAGTAATATCTTATCATAGGATCATAAAAGTGACCTAAAAACCATAAAAATGATTACTGTAATGCAATATAGTAATAAAAGTAACATAAAAAACTTTAAATTATTCATAAAAACAAAAAACTTCTTTAGTGCCTTTTTATGTTTACTTTTATTTACAGCTTTTCCCCAATTTTTTTTTTCGAACTGTTTCGAAACAGTCTTTTCCAAAAAAATATTCTTGTCAAGACCCCCACGCACTTTCATATCTTTTTCTTTGATTTTTCATTTATTAATTTAATTTCAATCAATCAAAATAACAATGTTACACGTACTTTTATTATTTCAGAATTTTTTAATTCATTTTTGTTACGTTTGTTTTCTCTCTCACAATTTTGATACTTAATTTAATTTTTTATTAAAATGTAATTTTTAACTTTTCAACGTTTTTTATAATTTATTTAAATTTTGTGTGGTTTTTTCTGTTCAAAAATAAAAACTTTGATAAAAAAAATTTATTAAACTTTAAAATTGTTATTTTACAATTTATTTGATTTTTGAAGTTGAAGTTGTTCTTTTTAATCAACAAAGGTTATAAAAACACACAAAAATAGAGTATTGTAATTTAATAAACAAAATAAAAAATTTAATAAAAAAACTATAGCATAACAGTTAGTCATCATCATCATTTTTGGCACAAAAGCCATTGAAAACACAGAAAAAATACAACGGATAAATTTCACAAGGGAAAAGATAAAATGTAAAAATTTTGATTTTTTTCAAAAACAAAAAAGTCAGATTATTTAAATTTATAAAAATCTGTTGAATGCCATGTATCTCCCCTGTGGGTATAAAAAATTTCTTTGACATTTTACTGTAGCCTATGACTTTGTTATTTTAAACGAAAAAATACGAGGAAGACATTTTTGAAAATAAGAATAAAAATGTCAAAAATTCATAGAGGATTTGAGGCCAAATGTTCTATCACTGAAAATTTGCATAGGTTGCGGAATAAAAATGTCAAATATCTAAATTGGGATATCTGACATCTTACAGTAATCTTTTTTGGCCAAACATTGACAATTAGGGACTCATCATAGGTACAAAAATTAGCTGCTTCTAATGATCCCTGATTTTCATGATTGTACAAAATAAAAAAATGGTGTGTGTGATATATGAGTGTCCAAAGTATTAAAATTACAAATCTGGAATTAAAGTGTTTTATGGTTTGTTTATCATTTTTAAATTCTGTGAAAAATTTAATGCTTCAAATTTCGATGATACCTAAAAAAGCGGTTTTCTTTTATCTTTTTCGTATTGTTTAAATACAAAAAAACCTTTTAAAAAACAAATTTTACATCAAATTATTCAATGAATCATTGAAAATCTGAATTTTTCGCTCTTTCATATGAAATACGGTATTTTAAACTTTTCAAAATGTCATCATTCTTTTTAGAAAGTGATGCTTTTAGCTTTTGGTAGAAATCATTGTGTTTAAAAATACAATAATGAAATTCAAAAATATTTTTGCTCAACAGAAGCTTTAAAAAATTCTTGACTACTTTCTGAAGCTTAACCCCTATTTTTTGTTATGTTTTTGCTGTTCTTAAAATATAACAATGTAGGCAAAAAATTTGTGTTCGTTTTAATGCTGTTTTTTGGATTTTTGCAAAAAAATTATGCCATTGTTTGAACTTTAACATTCCAAAATTCCAGCGAATTTTGAAATACAATTTTTTTTTAAATAAAAATCAGAATCATCAATGAAGAAATAAAATATAAGATTACTGTAGATTACAATAAGCTAAATGAACTCCGCTGCTTATAAAAAATCAATATACGTGTTATAAAAAAACAAAATTCTTGATAGTTAAGACTATTACAAACATCCAAAATCTAAGATTAAAACATTTCATTAAAGAATGATCGAAGAATGTCAAAAATATTTTATAATATTAAAAGTATCCATAAGATTCTTGGTACTTCTTTTTCACTTCCTGGTAAAAACTCAAAAATATTCAATCCAAAGAAAAATTACACCCCATATATAGATTATATGCATAAGAATACAAAATTCTTCTCAGATAAAAAATTTGAACATTTGAACATTCTGGAATGTTCTCGAATATAAAATACATATAATGTTCAGAATTTTATAGGCAAAAAATATCAAAAAATTTAAAGATTCAATTTTTTTGATTAATAATTTCAACATAAAGTAATAATACATTTTTTGTAGGGATTACTGTATTCTGATATTCTGCGAATTTTATTAAGCTTGAGCAGAGGATTACTGTCATAGTTTGCACTTTGTCCTTATAGCAAAATACAGAAATTTTGAAAAAACACTCTGTCAAATTTATTTTTCTAATATTTTTTTATTATCCTTTCTGTTCTTATTTTTTGTAGGCAAAAAAAATACAAATGAATCAGAAAATTCAGAAACAAAAACATTTTTTTGAACAGTACCGTTCATCTATCCATTCTGATACAATTACTTATAAAATTTTATCCGTCATTGTTTTTCTTTTAAAAAAGAGTGAAAAAAATCTAATCTTCTTACATAAACTTTCACGCTTTTAATCTTTTGTTTTTTTATATTATTTCTTGGATATTGAAGTTACGTCGGAGATTATGCTTTATCATTTTAAAGAAATATATCTCAATATTACAGTATTTATACCGTAATATTATAATAATTATATTAATGTTGGGAAATAGGGATGTGGAAAACAATTGTGCGGAATCTTAATCAAAATTTTTTTTTAAATGTTACTGAATTTCAGAATCATTTGTTTCAGTAACTGAAACAATTACGTAATCGTCGAGGAGAAATATCTATTTAAAGCATTTACATTTATGTTTTATCATACATCAACGTTAAAGTTTTTGGTTTTCACACGTATACAAATATTATTACCAATTTCTAAGTCATTTGCTATAGTAAAATGTCAAAGAAAAAAAACTCTCTCAAGGGATACATTTTATTAACACAAAGAAAAATATTGTTTCAAAAATTTTTGACCTATTTCAAATTTTTCAAATCATCATGATTCACAAAATCTGTAGCATCGTTTTCCAAGAAAAACCAAGAACAAATACACCTAAAATATCACATAAGCTAACCGGATTTAAAAATTCATTTTATTTTTTGGAGTTCCTGATTCCAAAAATCTGAATAATCCATGTTCAAGATTTTTAATCTAAATATATGTAAATTTTGCATTTTTAATGCTATTTTGGGTTAGTCATACATGTACGAATATTTTATGAGTATATTTTCATCCTTCCAAATTCCAACACATGCATTGATTAGGTAAGTCTTGTGATTTTTCTTAAAAATAAATGAGGTGTTTTTTTAAGTTTTTAAAAATTAAGATAACATTAAAAATTAGCTATTTTGATATTCCAGGGGTGGATGTATGTTTGCGTGTCATCGCTTTCTTTTTTTGGAATCTTCTTCTTCCTTTTTACTTCTTCTTTCGCCTACATTTTTACGCCATTAATATTTTTTCCATTTTTGTTTTTAAAACAAAGCTTTTTATGTTTCGTAACAACTTTAGTCCCTTGTGTTTTTACATAATTTTTAACATATAAACGTAATCGGAAAAATAAAAAAAGTAAAAACAAAATCTACGAATCTTCGGAATAAAATATCTTGGGATAATTTTTGTTGGGATGGACAACAGTTACCTAAAAAATTAAGCCTCAAACTTTTATGAAGATACAATTTAAATAATGGTCACAACAATGATAAATCAAATCCATTATTTTAATCAAAAAGTTAATACAGTTTCTTTTAATCCTTCTTTTTTTTGGGTTTACTTTTTCGGGAAGGTTAAAAACACAAAAGACCAAATGTTGTACCAAAACAAACCAGTTTGAAGTCGACGCAGTTTGTTTTTAAAAAGCCTCATCATTCATGTTTTTATCAAATAAAAAATTTAGGATTGGATAAAATTTGTATTTCGAAGTAAGTAAACAAAACAGAAATCAAAATATAAAAAGTCTTCCCTGAAGGTTTCACTGTAAACATAAAAATACAAACAAAAATGTGACTATGTACAAAAATACAAAAACAAACTAGTTTTGAAAAAATAATACAAAAACAAAACAATAAATAAATAGAGAGAAAGATAAAATTTTCAAACATCATCATGTACATCCAAATTTTTTCGTGAATCAAAACGATCAGGTCGAATTTCAATTGATAAATTATGAGGTGAGAATGGAGTTGTGGTCGTTGATAAAGTTGATGAAGGAATTCCATCTTCTAAGAAAAATTGTTTATCAATTTTTGGAGAATCAACTGCAGCTGAGAGGGTTCGGGTTCGACGTGATGAACAGGCAGCAAGAACGGCATCATGAATAGTTGGAAAGAAATTTGATTTTGGTACTGTATCATAAAAGCCACATATTTCAAGGGTATCCCGAATTGGAGCTGAAAAAAAATTATATAAAAGGTTCAATTTCAAATCTACAAAACATATAAGCAGTTTGAAAATTTTAAAGACTCTACAGTAACCTAACTTATATATCCCTTTTTAAAAATGTATATCTTTCTCTGCCTAAATTTGCATAATCCCAAATCAAAATATGCTAACCTTTAGCTTCGGCAAATGAAACATTAATTCCTTGTCGCTTCAATCTTTTAAAAACATCAATCAAAGCTGAGATGCTTGTATAATCAATAAATGTAAAACCAGAACAATCAATAACCAAATATTCAATTCCACCATGTCGACGATCTCCTGCTTTTTCATAATTTTCTTTTCCAGATGCAAAAATTCGAGCAACAAAGGATTTTTTTATCGATTTTTTGGGAGTTGCAGATTTTGGAGTTGGTCCAAATACAAATTGATGTAAAGTTGTAAGGCCATTTTGATTATCAACATTACTTTCCATAATAGCTTTATCGATTGATTTTGAAAAATGTTCAACATTTATAAATAACTAAAAATCCAACAATTACTGTATGCTACAGTATTCAAAAAAACTTACCAAAGGTGCATCAAAACGAAAAATTTTAACTCCATCAATTTCGGTCACACGACCATATCGTCCACAATCTCGATATTCTTCAGTTCCGGAAAGTTGTGATAAAATTCTCCAACGAGGCCATTGAATTCGAAATACTGTAGTTAGCAGGGCAAAGACTACAGAAACTGCAAGACCTTCCATAACATTTAAGATTACGGTAGCCATAAAGGTTACAATCCAAATCATCTAAAATGTAAATATTACCATTTTAAAATTACTGTTTATAATACTATTTTAAATTAAAGAAAAATTCAATATATAAAAATAATTGTGTTTAAAAAGACTTACAAAATCAATTTTGGCAACTTTAAACAAATGTGCTAATTCATATGGCATTTTTTGAAATACTCCCTAAAATATAAATATTCATTAAAAATTATAAAAAAGAGGTTAAGGTAAATGAGAATAACTTTTATAGAAACATTTATAAGCTGCAGTAATTTGAAATTTCAAAAAATGTTAATATTTTTACATATTTACAATACTTATTATTACTGTAGCCTGTAGTGTGAAAATTTTAATAAAAATGAGGTTAAAAAAATTTAAAAACAATCTTACTTTCATAGAATAAATGATAATTACTGCTAAACAGCACATTGGTAAAGTTGAAAGAAGTGGACCCAAAAACAAGATAACAACCAATAATAATGCAGCCGTGAATAATGAAGACAATTGAGTCTTTGCTCCACATTCAACATTTAGCATTGATCGACCAAGTGAAGAACTAATTGGATATGAATTGAAAAAACTTGAAAGTGATGCAACAATTCCTAAAGCATATAATTCTTGATTGTTGTCAGTTGTAGAAGCGAGTTTTCGATTAAATACTTTGCACATTGAAAGATGAAGTGCTACAACAACAAAAGCAATTTCAAATGATGGCCCAATCACGTATGAAAGCAGATCAAATCGAGGTAGCTTTGCAACAGGTAAACCAATTGGAACATTTTTGACAATTTCAATATTTTGTTCTGTTGAAAAGCTAAACCAAAAACTGATGAATGTTGAAATAATTACGAGTAAAAGTTCAAATGGAATTGGAGCAGGAAGTTTCTTTTTGAGTTTTTGACTGATTATGTCTTTTCCAATGTAGAGAAAGATAAAACTACAAATTGAGATAGTCATGGCGGCAGTATTAGTAGTGTAGAGATTGTTGAAGAAATCGTACATGTACTAAAAACAATATTTATTTAACAATTGTTGTAATGAGAAGTATTACTGTAGCATACAGTAATTTAATAAATCCTAAAATAACTTACTTTAATCAAATATCCCGGCCCTGAAGCTTTTGCAACTTCAACCTGCAATAATTTATTGACTTGAACAGCAACAACATGCACCGCTGCACCAGTACAAAAACCACTAACAAGTTGATCAGATAAATATGAAGCCATAAATTCAACTCTTAATAAAGCCATAATAATTTGAATAATTCCTGATGTAAGAGTGACCAATTGAACGAGTTCTTCATGACTAACTTGAACTTTATGAACAGCATCTGTGAGATTATTGAAATCTAGATTGAGATGTTTATGATGAGCTTGATCAACGTATCGAATTTCAGCAGCAATAAAATCTCTTTCAATATGGTCATAAATTTCACGGCATGATACTCCTGTCATGAGAGAGATAATTGCAAAAGAACCAATTGAAACATATTTTGATGTCCCAAATATCATATACAGTATTACACCAAAGAATGAAGTATACAAGCCATAAACGGGATCAACACCTGTAAGAATGGCATATGCAATTGATTGAGGGACATGTACTATTCCAACCTAAAAAATATAAAAAACCAATACAGTATTTTAAAATACATTAACAAAAAATACTGTAATTTTCAATGACAATAACAATGTAAAATGTTACTGTATTATAACAGTAATAAAACCAAAACCTTAAAACTTACAGTAAGACCTGCCGAGATATCTCCAAGAATATTTGTTCGATAATCATATTCAGGAAGCCAAGAAAGAATAGGAAAAAATGAAATAATAAATTTGAGAATTTTTTCTGGACCAGTTAAACATTCAAAAATTCCATTCACCAATTTTTTTCGTTTTGATGTAATCTTTGGTGGAGGTTGAAATTGAAAAGTTCGATCAAATTGCTCTTGATTCATGTATGATGCTGTTGTTGCTGAAGAGGAATCACTTGAAGAAAAAAGATTTGGATGATGGAAATTTTGTTGTGAAGAAGATATCATTGTTAGTTCGATCAGTAAGTAATAGGAATAATAATACAGTTATGGGTTAGTTCTCTGAAAAAAATAAAATAAAAATCATGCTATATTTTTTTAAGAGTTTCAAAAATAGAAACAAAGAAAAGCAAAAAAAACCGCGACGAAAAAGTAATAAAAAAGATGTAATCCTTCTCCAACAACGATTAAAAAAAAGCATGGAAAAAATGAAGAAAAATGATAACAAAAAATGTGGAAAGCTAAAAAAAGAATGGTAAAAAACGAATGTCCTTAAGTTTTTTAACAGCTAAAAATGTACTCATATTTTTAAGGTCAATGTACAGTGATAAAATAATTTTTTTATTATCCTCGAATGTGGTCACCTACAAACAATGCTAAAAAAAGTGTGCCTAAGAATTTCATTTTAGTACTTGCACTTGAACGTCTCTAAAAAATGAGCTTGTAATTTTAGGAAGACAAACCTTTGGCTAAAGTGTGTCCCAAAACTTTAGCCGAGGTACATTTTGATAGAATCTGGTATCTGTGTTAAAAGCGATTGTTACCACCGTATTCCTCATGTTTAAAAACCCCTATAAACACAATTTCAGCTACCGTACTCTTCTACAATTCGCGTCGGGACATTAATCCCAAAATTTGGGTGTCTCAAAACTTTAGCCGAGGTATAGAAAAAATTGAAAACACAATAGAAATAAACTAAATATTGTTTGGATGTTGTTCAGCATGCTTAATTAAACTTATTTGTGAAGAAAAAATCAAAAAATATTTACTGGCATCGATTTGACACCAAGTTGAAAATGCCATTTTTGCCGTTTTTTGCACTTTTCAGGTGCTATTATCTCTGCGGGAAAACAATGTTAGAGAAAACCATATATGCCATTTTGTAGCCCATATCAAAGTTACTAAGTCCGCCAAGTTTTATAACTCAATATATAATGTGCGCCTTCGGGCACTTTTTCGAAAAACAGAATTTTCACTTTTTTTCAGCGTTTTTCAGCGTTTTTGATAAAATTTTGCATTTTTTTGGATTTTTGAAATTCTGATTTGAGACAGGTGTTTGAGATTGAGCCATGAAACTTTGTAGACATGTTTAGTATGATAAGGGCTACAAAATGGCATATGTAGCATCTTCTAAAATTTACTGTGAGCCATTTTATAGGCACGTAAAAATCGCCAAAAACGGCAAAAATGGCATTTTCAAGTTGGTGGCAAATCGATGCCAGTACAAATTTTTTGGTTTTTTTCTTCACAAATAACTTAAATTATGCATGCTAAACAACCTCCAAACAGTATTTTATGTTTTCCTATTGAGTTTTCAATTTTTTTTGTACCTTTTGGGACACCTAAATTTTGTGATTAATGTCCCGACGCGAATTCTAGAAGAGTACGGTAGCTGAAAGTTTGTTTATAGGGGTTTTTAAACATGAGGAATACGATGGTAACAATCGATTTTAAAATAGATAACAGATTCTATCAGAATCCTTAAATTTTCAACCTCGGCTTAAGTTTTGGGACACACTTTATTTGTCCTTTTAAAAACAGGTAATGGGACAGCAATTCTCAAGAGTTAATCAGACCGTACAAGTTACAAATTTATAAGGAGATAAACAAAATTTGCATAATCAAGGCCTAAGCTATTGAAACAACTAATGGATAAATACAAAAAACTAATAAAATTTCATAGATCGCGAATATCCCCATTCGTTTTTCCAGATTAGATCATGAACAACAAAAAGAAACAAAGGTTAAAAAATTGCGAAATATCAAAAAGAAAGAAGAGATAATTGGATGCCAACACTGACAAGATTGAAGATTTGGTCATTGGTCATTTGCGCAAAACAAAATTCTTCTTCTTGTTCAAGGAGGAAATCAATTAATTATAACAAAAACAACAACAGGTGGCCAAACCAAAGAGAGCCGCAAAGATCTATGGCATTAAAATAAATCTCATTGAATTTAGTCAAACTAAACCTAACAAACAAGAAATTATTTAGAAAATTTTAAAATTACAATTAGGCGCTAGACGTATGCAAATTTACCGGAACTTTGAAGCCTTTAAAGCCAATTTATAAAAAAAATTTTATGCAAGGGATAAGCGCCTGATTTTCATAAATTTTCATAAAGTCATGCCGTTTTATGTTTCCATCCGCTGACGCAACAAATACTTAAAAACCAACAATTTTGTAAGCTAGTTTTCCACTTAGTGGAATCCACTATTTAATTTTCAGAAAGTTAAAACAGTATTTACGTAAAATTTTTGACCACTACCATAAAAATCTGAGTAACAGCAGATGCTTTAGAAACAAAAAAGACCACCAAAAACTTCCTTTAATAAGTAAAATTTATCAATAACAAATGAAAATAAAGAAAAAGGGCACACAACCTGCCTTTTCCCAGATTAAAGAAAATTCGTGAATAAAAAAATTGCGCAATTTAAAAATCCCAAATATAAAAATTTTTGATGGGTCAATTTAATAATAATCATCATATCTCTTTTAAGAGATATCATTGTTATGATGATTTGTCATGAAAAATGACAAATAACATTTGTTCATCGATATTCTTTTTTATCGCAAATTTGGAAATATTTTTTCGTTTGGCACATTTAATGATTCTTGTTTTGCACGTAAAAGAATTTTAAAAAAAGATAAGTAATAATAGGAGAAATATATGAACAAAATTGGAAAAAATTAAACAAATAAATTATTTTTCAATGTGAACTAGTGTTCCTTTCAGAAGCATAGGAGCTGTCCAGATATTACGTCATCAAGAGATAGGTAGGTAGGGGGACAGGGAATTATGAGGATACTTTGATGTTGCGGCAAACATCAAAGGGATTATATGACGCATAGGGAGGTAGGGATACAAAAAAAGTCGGAATTTTGATGACGTAATATCTGGATAGCCCCATACACAGGAATTTTTTGTGGATCTGAAAAATCTATGCGGGCTAGCCTTTGATATTTTACAGGCGGCAAAAGATAAAAGGATGAATATAAAAAAATTAAAGAAGATCGTCAAAATGTAGAACATATTTCATCAAAAAAATTTTTTACGTTTCCAACTTTTGACCATGTATCTTCGATATTTGTTCCGAAGTTTCTTCTCTCACAAATTCTTCATTTTCGAATCTGGACAAAGCATTTCCTATCGATTTTTATAAAATTCAAAAAATTGTTTCTGTTTTTTTCATACAGAAAGCCTATGTAACAAAGGCGAAAGGTTTCGAAACGACAAAAAATCACTTTTTTTTAAATTTTTTGGAGCATTTTTAAAATTTTTTCTAACTTCTTCCGGTGTTCCGCGTTTGAATTTTTTACTATTTTAAAAATATAACATTTATTTTAGAATCATTTTTTAGGGTCATGCCTTGCTTAAACCAAGATATCCTTTTTGAAATTGGAAAGAAGCTTATTGAAGAAGGGAATCAAGAAGATGTTTATGAATTTGCTTTCTCCGGGAGAGAACCTTTCAAAGCAATGAAAAAACTCTTCTCTTCTGTTACAACGCTTAAACTTGGTATGACAAATTATGAAATTGGATGGGTTTGTTTGTTTGCTTTCTTATTTTTAAAGTTTGTGTTGATTATTATAGGGTGATAAATTCTCTAAAATTATGCTTGGAGATGGTAAACCTCACTCAAAGTTTTTGATGCATCAACTTGGATCTTGTGTTAAGAATCTTCAGATTTATTGTGAAGTTCCATTCTTGCGTCAAATGTACCAACCAATTATTGACAAAATTATTGCAAGAGAACGTAAGTAATTTTAATTAGTTGCAAAACTTGAAAAAATACTTTTTTTAGAATTATTCGATTTTCGTGTTGGTCCTTCCTGCACTACATCATTCTTGGATGGATTCTTATCTGTACTTTCAACTTCACTCAAGTGTGTTACAATTCCAAATAATTTATTGACTCCAACTTTTCGTGATACCATGGAACTTGAATCTTTAACAATTATTAATCCTGGGGATTACAAATTCGCTTGGTTTTGTTGCAAAACTTCTTCTTTGACATTTATCTTTACCTCTGAAGCACGATATCCTATTATTGCTCCAGATAAGATTCTTGGTTACCCTCATTTTTTTAGGTATGTTTATGTCAATATTATTTTAGCCTGTAATATATAATATTTTTTAGCCCTGGTTTATCTTCTGTCAAAGAATTAACTATAAATAATTCGTTTAAATTCTACGAATTTGATGAAGTTATCAAATATTTTCATTCACTTGAATCAATCAATTACAAAATTTCTCCAAATCCTCCGCGGATTCCTGAAATATACAAATATTACATCCTAACCCATGTTCGGTATTTGATGCAAACAATTAATTGTGCAATTAAAGTTCCTCCAAAAGTAACCTGTTCATTTTTTGCAACACATAATCGAATGTTTCGTGTAAGTTTTGTTTTATTTTTGAAATTTCTGAATTTTTTTTCAGCGTTTTTATTATCAATTTCCTCATCTTGGTTTTGAACGTGATGATTCTGTTAAAGAATTTCAATGCTTCCGAAAGACAATTCCATCAGGTGATAAGAAACCAATTGTTTTTGAAATTCAATTTTTTAAATAAATTGTTTCTCTTTTTGTTGTTTATTATTTTTGTGAAATATATTCATAAAAAATTCTTATAATTCGGCGTGTATGACTGTAATTTAATATTCAATATTTATTTTTTATATTTGTTGCAATGAACAAGTGAATCACTTCGATAGAAGGGAGAACCTATTTCATGATTCATGTCTTTGATCTTTTGCCGACTACAGCAAGAGCGGTATATTACAGTTTGTATTTTATAAGAATTTTAATTTTCGAATTATTTATTTTTAAAACACAATTTTTTCTACAACAACATATTACACAGACAAAATTATTAAAAAATGTAAAAAATATTAATGGGTCATTGGAATGTTATTTTTTGGTGAATGCACATTGCTTTTTTTCATAGTTCAATTTTCTCAAATTCAAGCAGCAATTGTTCGATTATGTGATGTTGTAGAAGTTGAGAATTCAGAATCGGCACAATTTTTCTCAGATTTTTTGCTACTTTTTCCAAGTGGTGGTTTTCGAACCATTCCAAGTTCAATCATTGAATCCATCATTTCAATGACAGATTGTTTTGGATGAATATAGGACATTTTAAGAAGATCAATTGATTTTTGATTTGAAAATCTCAACTCGGGGCCAATTCGATGCACAACTGCAGATGATTGTGGATCGATATTTGTTTTTGCATAAATTTTCAACAACCAATTTGGTGCTGTAATCGGGGAAAGTAGATATCCATCAGATTTAAATTCTTCCATCAACCAATTTCTCATATCCCGAAACCATACTGGCAGGGTATGGGTAATTAAAATTCTTTCACCATTTGTTTTTTCATTTGTCATTGCAAGGATATGTGCTTTTGCGACATCTCGAACATCAACAACCCCAAGGCAAGCTTTTGGGGCAGCTAAAAATGTTCGAAAATCCATCATTCGACCAATAATTGTTGCAGAGCCATGTTCAACGGTTGAAAGTACAGGGCCAGTGATAAATGTTGGACATAAAACCGTAAGCTCAAATTTTGTCATTGGATTTAGAGAATTCCAAAAATCCCAGGCTGTCTTTTCTGCGATTGTCTTGGATTTTGCATAATTTTCAACCTTTTTTGAATCCAATTTTGTCCAACATGTTTCATCAAATACTCTTTCATTATTTTTGTGTCCATCTAAAAAAATTACGGTAATTTTTATAAAAAATTACTAGAAATTATATATATGTACTCACCATTAATAGCTGCACAACTGCTTGTTAAAATGACTTTTTTAACTGATGAACATTTTGAAGCTGCTCGAAGTACGGTCATTGTTCCATTTACAGCAACAGAAATTGTTTTTTCATCAGCAACAATTGGCCATGGACTTGCAACATGCAAAATATATGTACATCCATCAACAATACTATAAAAAGAAGGTATTATTAATCATTTATTTATTTATTTTTATGGTCAATTTCTTTTGGAATTTGGAAAAGAAAAAACTACAGAGAAAAAGAGAGAAACGGAAGCTGTGTTTCTGAATTTTGATTGTGAACTTTTGTGACGTCTTTAGTTTACTTTCTTACAAAAAAAGAGACTAGAATGAAAATTGCTCAAGGTCATGATAGTTAATAAAAGTTCAAATTTATCAAAAAGAAATGACTCTTGCAAGAATTATTGGAACTTTTTGTTGCAACACACACCCAAAAAGGTACTGTAGCTGTGTTTATTTTAGATATTTTCAAAATCCAAAATATTCAAATTTACAAACCTTGGCCATTCTTCAGGTCTTTCGAGATCTGCTTCAACAAGCTCCAACAAATGTTGATTTGGAAGTCGTCGAAGAGGTTCAATTTTTTCTGCATTTCTTAGGCTTCTTACAGTTCCACGGGTACGGTATCCAGCTTTTAAAAGTTGATCAACACAATGAAGGGCAACATACCCTGAGGCACCGGTGACCAAAACAATGGGTTCATCATTGATGAATGAAGAATGCCCAGATAAAGATGAAGAAGATGATGAGGATGTCATCGTCGAAGAAACAATTGATTGCTTTGATAATGGTGGAGCCATTTTTTGAATAAACTTTTGTGAGTTGTATTTATATATAAATTTTTATTGTACTTATTGTACGTACAAAAACAGGTAATCTGAAAAAAAGAGAAAAACTTAAAAACTTTTTAATGGTAAAAAACGAACGAACAAAAAAGATTAACAAAAAATGATCGACACAAAATTTAACACAAAAATAGTGTTTTTCACGGTTTTTTTAGATTTTTATTGTTATAAAAAATAAACAAAAAATTTTGAAGTTTTAAAACACGTTTTTGTACTTGAATCTTGAGGGAGGAAGAAAAGAATAAAATGAATTTGACAAATTTTTCAATTAAAAAATATAAAATTTTAAAGTGCATCAGATGATTTTGTTGACGATGACCTTTTTTTGTTTACGTAAGTAATTTTGGGGAAAAGGTTCTTTGAATTGAATGTGATGGAACAAGGAAAAGGTCAATCAAGGTGCAGAAAGAATTTGTCTTGAGGGCATTAACTTTATGTCCCGATATCTGGTCAATACTTTTATTAAGTCGCAACTTAGAAGCCTGGCTCAAGTTTTTCTACAGGTCCAAAAAAATCAGAATAGTGAAAACTCAACAATCCAAAAAAGAAGTAAACTACTTTTTAAAGTGCATCAGATAATGATGACCTTTTTTTTATCTAACTTTTATGCATTTCTCAAAGGGATTTTTTGGAAGGAAAACGAGAAAGCAGAAACATGCAAAAAAAGTGGTCAATCAGGGTACGAAAAATTTAGGGCAGAAACAGAAACCGGAAAAACTGAAAAAAGAAAAAAGAGAGAAGGCGAAGATTGATTTTCAGTAAAAAAAACTGAAACTGAAACAACCTTTAATGACCCTTTTCAACAATTTTTTGATGACTTTTTATACCAGAAGAAAACCTACACCAAAATATAAAAAAATCTAATGGGAAGGCGGAGGCTGCAAATTTTTCGAGATTCTATTTTTCTTTTTCTTATATTTTCGTTCTTGATCTTTGAAACCTTTTTTTAATTCTAATTATTATTGTTGTTTTTTGAATTGTTCTACCAAATAAAAAATAAAGACACGAGGGGGGGGGGGGGGTTGATACTTTCCTTTAGGGCATAATTGAACGAACACAAAAAAACTTTGAATTAAAACAAAAAAGAAAAGCTTTAATTCAACGTTAATATTTTTATTCAAAAATTTTGATACTTTTCAGAGAACTTGCAAAAATTCAAGTTTTTGTTTGCCGTTTTTATACGCCCTTTGAAGATGCGCAAATTTTTTTGTTTATTAAAAGTAATCACAAACTACACAAAAATTAAAACGTCCCCTTTTAAAAAAGCGATGATAAAAAATAAACACCTTCATCAATCTGAAATCAATCTGAGAAAACGTCGTCAATCAGAAGACAACGAAAAAAAATAGAAAAATCTCGAGATTCCAAAATATATTTTTCTGTTATTATTTAATTTCTCGAACAATTTTTTCTCTCTTTCAAAAATAATTTATGATAAAATTCTTGAATAAAAATATTTTTTCAAAGAATTCACCCAAAATTTATGGCACTTTCAAAAAAATGATGATAAGAATCTGTCTCAAACTTATTTACAATTTTTTAGGTAAAAAAGAAAAAAACAAAAGATAAAAATCACAAAAAATTTCATAAATTAGTTTAAAAAAATAGTGCAAAAAAATAAACAAATTTGTTTTGTTTTAAGTAAAAACTTTTTTGATCATCAAAAACAGTTCATTTTTGATGATCAAGAAATTTACTACTGCAAATAAACAAAACAAAAGACCTAAAAATGGAACATAAATATCAGAAACTACAAATTACGTGTAATTACGAAATTCAAGGTTTGTGATAGTTGATGATGATGACGGTGAAGAGGGGAACCCAAAAAATGAAGTCGTTCGATCAACGACTTCAATTTAAACATCAGACAGAAGAAAAAAGTGGAAAGAGAATGCACTTAAATGTTGTGTTGGAAACCACAAAATAAAAGTTTTGTATTTTATTATTAAAAAATATGGTGTGTCCGAAGAAAAATTATTGCAAAAGACAAAAAAACAAGATTATTGTAAACTTCTAAAATTTGTAAGTTTATCGATAACATCATAATGACAGATGAAGGAATTATGGGGTTGATAAAAACGGATCCTCTTCATAGCGGTAAAGATCAAAGGGGTTTGAAACAAAAAGTATAATGGTCAAAGCAAGGCCGTAGGCAGAAAAAAATTTCGGGGTGGACATTTTCACTTCAGAAGGGGCACGCCTTTGATCTTTTGCCTCCTAAACACGGCGGCGGCAAAAGATCAAAGGGTTTTTCCCAGTTTTAGGGGTGCACGTGCCCCAAATGCCCCCCCTCTCTACGGCCTTGGGTCAAAGCATAGTAGTTTTTAACTGAAAAGTTTTACGCTTTCTGGGTAATCAGATATTTATTTGATCATGACCTGAATCACGGAAAAATTTAACTAAAAAACTAAAATTAAATGAACAGATTTTTTTGTTTTTAAAAAATTTCTTTCTTTTTTGGTCAAGGTCTTTTTATTCGTTTAAAGTTTTTTTGCAAATTTAAAGATTCTGCTTTTTATATCATTTCTTCACCTGAAGAAATCTCTCTCTCGTTGCTTCTGTGTTTACTCCAAAAAAGTATTTGAACTATCAAAAACAAAATTATTTTTTACGGTAAAATTTGAAAAACATTTTTTATTATTTTTTTGAACTTTAAGGTTTTCTTTAGTTTGGTGAAGACAGGAATGTTTTTCTTTTTCTCTTCTTCAAAAATTTGTAATAACAATTTGCAAAACACAAAAAAAGAAAAACAATGACATAATGAAACTTGGGTAATTTTTTTTCATCTTCGAGAATCAAAAGTTCCAAACACCTTTTTTTTAAAACTTCTATTCACAATTAAAGTTTGACATTTATTTACTCGAGAAAAAGAAAAAACAATAAACAATTTTGATTTAAAAAAAACAACCAAAAACGTACTTTTATTTTTTTCTATCGTCTTCATAAAAAAAAGTTTTTAAACGATCGTCGATCAACTTTTTCTTCGTTTTTTAAATAACTCAAAAAAATGAAGCAAAACTTGAATCAGAAGAAGAAAAAAGTGAAAAAAAAGCATTGTTGCATTTTTTTGAAGAGACAAAAAACACGTTTTTAACATTGTTCCAGACAATTCTGAAGCAAACATTGAAAAACATAAAATTAATACAATTAAGCTTCTTCAAGGATAACTCTGTTTTTGAATGTGTTTGGGAATGGGTTTTCTTTTGTTCCTGAAAAGTGATGCTGGAAATTTTTGATGGAAAAAGTTAAAAACAAAAATGTTTATGAAGTTCCTGGTGTCATGAAAAATGATGGATATCTTAAATCTCCAAGGAAGCAAACAAATTTTTAAAGTTTTTCAATAAAAAAAGATTCTTTTTTGGTGTTAAATCTTGTTAAATTTACAGTATCTGCAGATAATTAAATCGAAAGCATTTGCATTTTTTGATAGCATGTCAAAATTTTTTTACACTGCACCAAATGCAGTCTTATGCAAATTTTACAAAATTACTGTATTTCAAAAATATTTATTTTTAAAAATGACCCGTAAAATTTAACAATGCTCTGAAATATAAGTTTCAATATTTGAATTAAAATAAATTAAATGGGATGTCATATCTGTTGGAGATATAGTTGTGATATTTACAGTATTTGCACCAGAAAAGTCATCACCCCTTTCATTGATTTCATAAGAATCTCCAATTTCCATGGTATTATTATACCAAACCTGAAATTATTTAAATTTTAATCAAAACCGGAAAAAAATAATGAAATCGAAATTTCGAATAAAGTTTCATTATGAATTATAATGAACTACAGTAACCAAATGAAAAATAACAAACCTCAAATCGATGATGATATACGTCATCCGTTGTGAAGGGGTCTTTCAAGGGAATTTGGACCATTGCATCTGCGCCATGTACAACTCGATACGTATTTGGAACATATTTGTCATGGCCCATTGCAAATTCAATTGTTCCTGTTCGAATTTGTCCCATTGTGACACATTTGACTTCTTCCGATTTAAAGATCTCTGTTTTAACAGCCGCAAATGCCGCCACTGAAGCAAGAGATGCCCCAAGGGAATGTCCGAAGGTCCAAAGTTCATATGTTGGATGTTGTTTTTTTAGGTCTCGAAGAGTTTTTTCAACTCCACCTTCCCATACAGCTTCAAAAGCATCAATAAAATATGTCAAAACTTTTCCATCAACATATTTTGATCCTCGAGTTTTATGATTCAAAAAATTTAAATATTCAAGTTTCATTTGATCTTGACCTTTGCTTCCTCGAAATGTCAATGCCATGGCATTTTCTTTTGGCACAAGAGCAATATATGCAAAACATGTGGCCTAAAATATATATATTTTATGCAAATTTCTATCATTAAAAAGTTAATTAATTACATTTGTTTCATCACATGGAACCAAAAATTTTGAATGAAATTTTGCATCAGCTTTATCCAGACATTTTTGGATAATCGTTGAATCGTTAGGGTTTGAGGCAGCTGAAAAAAGCCATGCTCGATTTCGGGCAAAGTCATCACTGTACGGGAATTTCGGGGAAGGTGCCACAGGGCAATCATATGGATGATTGATTACATAACTGAGATTCGTAGTTGGCATTTCTTGTCTTGGTTTACATTTGGCTTCTTCAATGTTGTAACTAAAAAAACGAAAATTAATTGGGTTTTAAAAATTTGCATAACAATAAAGGAACGGCGAAGCCCCTTTATGTTTTTACTTTAACCAAACTTGAAAATCAGGGATTCAACAGACTATATAATTTTAGCTATAACAGCTACAAAACGTTAAAAACGCACCTTCAATCCTGATTTTCAGGGTTGATTATAAGAAAAAGTTTACGGTAGGTGTTATCTATATTTAATAAATCTTACAATAAAAAACTTACAAACATCCACCATGATTTGTACAAGTTTGGCATTTATATAAAGCTGCACATGGAATTGAAATGGCATCTACAGTAACCATCAGCATTGCAGAAACTAGTATCAAATATCTCAAAACCATCTTTAAACAAAATATTACTTTAATTTAATATTTTAAATACAACTTTTAAACCTCAAAAATATGTATGATGTTTGAATCCATTTTTGTCCCATCTCTATTTATACCAAATTTTTTTGCGATAAAAATGTGTTAATTGTTTTTCTTTTCTGACGTTTAAAATCTATGATTCAATCGGGACAAAAAAAGACAACTTTGTGTTATTTTGTGTCAAATTTAAAGATCGATACCAAAATTTGGTGGGCAACAATAAGCATTTTTGTGTTCTTATCAATTATTTTGGAGGGTTTGCTTATCGTGAATGAACATTTATGGTAATAAAAAAACTTTTAAGTTCAAAGGAATCGTGATCATTGAAGAAGACGGAGGTTGTTGTCTGTGTTGATTGAGGCAGGGGATGATATCATTTCTTCATAGATGAGGTCATTGAAAAAGCTATTAATCGTATTTTGTGCTAACTTTTTGTCTCAATAGTTTATGATCAGATAATTAATCACAAACTTTTGATATGCTAATTTCTGATTTAATAAAAGTTTTATTTCAAAAGCAATAAATCATTTAAATATCGAATATAAGCAATTGAAACTCGCAGAATTTCAATTTTTGATAATTTTTTGTCATTTGGAGTTGTTGGAAGAAGGGCTCGAAGTTCCCCAAATGCTTTATTGAATGATTCAACTCGAATCCTATAATTTTAAAATTTGTATATATTAAAAAATTTGCATAATTTTAAATCTCACCGTTCCCGACTTGCATGAAGTGTTCGGTATTTTAGGGTTGCCCTTCGACGTTTTCGTTTTTCTGCTTTTGCAATTTTTCGAATTTCTTCAAGGGTTAATTCCCTTTGAGGAGGTAAAATAGAAGCGGATTCTGGAGGAGGAGAATCTAGGTCGAGGAAGGACATGGATTCTGGAGTAAAACAAATTGAAGATGGACATGAAAGAAAATTTGGAGATGTTTGGGTACTTGATGGACATTCATTTGAAGGGAGTTGAAATGTTAATGGCGGGGGTGGAATATTGTGGAACATTCTGGAACTATTATTATTGGGAAAAATGAAGTCTAAAATATCGAAATCGAAATTAATTTAATTGAAAATAAAACGAATTTATTTATGTTAAAAAATTTTATGTTAAAGTCGAAAATCCAAAGATTTCAAAATTCTTAATACTTATTTTAAATAATTTAATAATAGATTTTGTAATGATTCCTTATTAATTGGATTCCATTACAGTATCTTCAATATCGATCAAAAAAAAATAAATCCACTTACCTCCAAAATTTTTTAGTTATTTCATTCAGGAAGCTTTAAATTTTACCAAATTTGGCACTTCTTTTCCAATAAAAATATCTCTTTCTCTCTGTGTTTTTCATGCTTGAATTTTATTTTTATTGCTCCCGCTTTGCCATCTTTCTCCCTCTCTTTTTTGTTTAGGATTTTTAAAGCTTTAATTGAATTAACTCATTTTTCGTTGGTGAATAGGGGCAGTTTTGAATGCCTTGTTTCTTCTTTTGAATACTCAATTTCTTTTTATTTTTACAAGTATACAAATAAAAAAGATGCAACAAGAAAAACATTCAAAGAAAACTGATATAATTAATTAATTAATTAATGTTGTAGTAATAAAATAAAAGTGATTTCATCCCTTCCTTTTTTTTCTTTACAAATATTTTTATGGTTTCTTTGAGTTTTTTCATGTTTTTGCAAGTTTAAAACTGTGATACCAAAAATAAAATCAAAAATATTTTTGCCTTCCCAGGAAAGTTTTTTTGAAGAAAAAGTCATAAAAAATTTGAGGCAAAAAACAGCCATTAAAAAACTTTAAACAACAAAAAAAACCAGAGTTGCGCAAAAAAATTGTTGAAGGGAGGATTTAACGCCCATTAAAAAAAACTTAAATTTTGAAACCTTTCTTTTCTTCCAACAAGTTTTTTTGGTAGGTTTTTTGATAAAAGTCCAAGAAAGAAGGAAAGGGTTTTGGCCATCTTTTTTGACGACGACGAAGAAGGTAAAAGAGGTAAAAAATGGTAGATGGCGTTTTCATTTCTCTGTTGTCTTCTTCTTGTTGGGGTATCATGTAATTAAAGTATTAAAGTCCATAGAAAGAGAAAACAAAACAATATCAAAAAGTAAACATCGTTGAAGAAAAGTTATGATTCTGCGTTTTCAAAAAGGCGGAGAAATATGAATTTTAGAAATCAAAAAAAAGTGTAAACTTTTTTTATGATTAAATGCTTCTGGCAATTTTTCACGTTTTTGAGAATTTTTATAATTAGAGAAATTTAAGTTTAAAATAAAAACCTATAAATTGTATTTTTTGAGTCTATTGCTGTAGAAATGTGGGATTTTGCAAATCCTATACTTTTCAATGTAAAATAGTAAAGTACCCAACATGCAAATTTATGCTTTAATCGTTTATCATAGCAGGACACATTTTTGAAATTCTTGTACAGATAGCTTCTAAGAAATTTATCATTTTAAAATCGTTGCTGACTCCTTTAGTATTTTATAGTTTTAAAAAATTTACAACATCAATACAACCTACTTTTTAAAAAACAAAAAACAACTTCTTCATTTTTTTCACGCGTTTTATTCATTTGTCAAATGCCCAAAAAAATATCTTGAGTTTTCGTTTTTGTGAGTGTTATTAACCCCCAAAAACAAGACCACCCCTTTTTTACAATACATTATTTTTTTGCATAAAAAACAAACAATCAATGTTGATGTCCTTAAACTTTTAAAAAAACTCTTATTTTTTCATGTTTGAAAACCGAAAAAAAAACTTCCGTTCCCGATTTTTTTTAGTTTTGGTTTACTTCAACAATACATAATTTTTTGAGGACCTTTTTTTCATTTTCCTTTTTTTGTACATGAAAAAAAATATTATCGAAGGCCGTTTTTTGGTGGTGGTGCGCGAAAATATTAAAAACGCGGATAAATTGCATCTCCCCTCTTCTTTTTTCCCTCTTTTTTTTGTGCCGTTCCCCCGGAAACTCATTATAATTATTTGGGTGTTTCATTTTTTTCTTGCATGTTTCGGGTTTTAAATCAATTTTTGAGGTTTTCTGGTTAAAACGTTTGAACTCTATCGTGTTTTATTAGCAATAATTTTTATTTGCATATTTTGTTCAGATAACAGAAACCAAAAATGATTAGGCTAAAATTTTTGGTGATAGTGTATACTGTAGCTTTTATTGGCGTCATTTTTGGTGAAAGTAAGTTTAATCGAATTTTTTTGTTGAAATTGAAACTACGATTTCGATATTTTTGGATAAATTAGTAAACATTTTATTATTAAATAAATAATTACTAACAAATTTTTTTTTAAATTCAGAACCTGAAAATCAGGCACTTGGCGAAGCTGTTTTTTGTTAATAGTTGCCATTTTGGTTTGTTTTGTGCAACAAAAAACAGCTTCAATTAATCCCTGATTTTCAGGTTGGGTTTTAAGAAAAGTAAGCTACAACTGTGGATCTTTAAATTTGAAAAAATAAAATTTGCATAACACTTCCACCTTCTTTTTGTAGGAATTTGTGAGCGACAAGGTACTTGTAAACGTTGTGATGGACGTGGCCGATTTTCATATTACACTTGTCAATCCGATGATGAATGTTTTAAAGAAGAGCGATGTCGAGAGGGTTTTTGTTGTCCTCGAATCAATGCAAGTATTTTAGGTATGTTTGTTTCTTCCTTACATTTTTATTCAACAACATTGAATAATATTCATTTTTAGATGACCCTGCTCATCGACCATTTTCTTCCGCCTTTTCCGATGAATTTTCTGGATCTTCTTCATGCCCCGATGGGTCATCATGGATGAGATTATGCAAATCTGATCTTGATTGTATTTTTGATGATGAAGTTTGTTCCCTTGGAAAATGTTGTTCAAGTTGTATTGCTCGGAGGCGACAAATTCTTCGTGAACATCCTCAAGAGGCTTTAGTCGGATATCATGTTCCAGAATGCAGTGAAGATGGAAGATTTTATCAATTGAAACAATGCATTCATGGATTTCCAGGGGAATGTTTTTGTGTATCCCTTTATGGCCAACGATCAACTCCTTCTGGGATTAGCGGGGGAGATATCATTTGTGGGAATTCAATTGATGACAGTAACTCTAACAACAAGCCGAAATCACCGTATCCAGAAGAGCCTCCGGCAACAAGGAATCCATTTATCGCACCTTCTGGAACGGTTGTGACAGAAACTCAATCACAATCTGATCATTTTTTGACTTTGGGAAGAAGCGGTTTTAACAATGGTAAAAAATTTTTGCATTCAAAACATTGTTTTTAAAAATCAATATTTTATGCAAATTTAAGTTCAAATTTCGATACAAACTTTTCCCGACTTTTTTAATTCAAATCGGGCGTTTTAATAATTTCGATTCGAAATTTCATGTTTTGGAATCGAAATTTTTCTTAAATTTTAACAAAAAAACCCTGGAAATCTTAAAAAACAGAATCTTTTTCGTCCAAATCAATATTTTTAAGTTTCAACAGCTTTTTTCAATAGACTATTTTAAAAACATTTTTGACCTTCACTATTGTTAAATGGCATTCAACCATTTTTAACGATTAAAATTTTTCAGGAATGCAACAAAATCCGACAATACTTTGCAATGACGCGAACAAAGAATTTAAGCCATGTTTAAATGCGTGTTTTGTTGCGTGCGACACCCGAACAAAGCCGCAGTGTCCAAATGCAGGTCGGTGTAATCCGGGGTGTCAATGCAAGGTAAATTCAAAGATTTTATGCAAATTTTTTAAATTAAAATCTAAATCTAAATCTAAAAATTCAAAAAATCTATTGTTTTTAGCTTCCATATATCCTTGAATCAAGTCATGATCAAAATTCCCGATGTGTAATTGCTTCTGAATGCTCATCGTCGTCTTCTTCACCAACCTCAACAATGGCATTGCCATCCCCTCGGCGAGAGCCATTGCCAACTCCTGGAAAAGTTGTTTATAAACCACCTACTTATCCCTTTAGCTCTGATGATGGCTTTGATCAATTCCCACATGGGGCTGTTGGATATGGAGTTGATCGATCTCGGCAAATGCATTGCATTGATCCATTAAAGAATTTCTTAACTTGTGGAAGTGCATGCCCTCCGGCATGTGGCCGATTCTCTCCAGCCTGCAGTTTTCAATGTGTTTCAGGATGCTTTTGCAGGTTCGTTATTTAACATTTTTCGCATTTGCCTTTATGCAAATTTTTGATGTCGTTTCTGAAAATCATGCAAATTCTGCCATTTCAGAACCCCATATGTTCTTAGTGATGTCCAAAATGCCAATTCTGCTTGTATCCTTCCCCAACATTGTGATATTCAAAGTTCTTCTTTTGATCGAACAATCCTTCCAGAATCCGCTTTTCCATCTGAAAAAACCACGACCCCTGGACCTGCCTTCACCGAAGAACTGACAACCCCAATTTCCACAACTTCAGAATCCTCTTTGGAACCAATTTATGTAACCCCAAAATCTAAGCCTTCTTCCTCAACTCTACTACCACCAATTACATGTGCCGATAAGCACAAAGAATTTCAAAATTGTGGATCTTCATGCCCTCTGGCATGTGATAATCTGGATGATGCCCAAAATTGTTCCCCGTGTGTTTCGGGATGCTTCTGTAAAAATGGATACGTTTTTGAAAGTGTCAAAAATTGGACCGAAGGAATTTGCATAAAAATTGAAGAATGCTCTCACCGTAAGAATTCAGAATCTCAAAATGAAGATTCAGATTCACGACAACAGGATTCAGAATCTTCTACTGCATCTTCTGCAACTACAGAATCCTCTCAAATGGCTGGAATCGAGTCGATTGGGGTTCAACTTTTCACAACCGATTCCCATCAAGAAATTGGAAGATTCACTTTTTCAACTTCTGTCGATCAAAAAATTCAATTTAATGCTCGAATAACTTTCCTTCCAAAAAGTAAATCCAAAACTTTCATCATTGCCATTCATAAATATGGTGCCCTAGCAACCGATACCAAATGTGAAGCAATTGGAGATATAATTGAAATTAATCCAGTTTATTCCTATCCATTCCCGAATGGCACTTTACTATATTTGCATAATGTCAAAACTCCATATGCTGCAAGTTACACTTTTAAAGCTTCAAATGATTTTGCCGAAAAATCTGTTGGAGCTGTAATTGGAAGATCTTTGGCCCTTCATGAATTCAGCAATGATGGAAGTGTCGGGGAACCACTTGGATGCGCCACAGTTGGAATTTTACAAAGTTAACTTTTTTGTTTGTTTTTAATTGTTTTGTTTAGAAAAATTCATTTCAGTTTTTTTTAAAAAAAGTTTTGTTCAGGTTTTCTTCTCAAAAAAGTTATACATAGCTTTCAAACAATGTTTATATTTTTGCCTTATTCGAATTTGGAAAATAAATTTCAAAAAAACAGAACACTTATTTATTTGATTGTTTCAATTTCTTCAATGTAAAAAAGTGATATTTTAACAATTTCTCCCGTCAATGGAATGAATCTTCTGAAAAAAAACATTGAATCATTGCATTTTTCAATCAATTGATTGCTTTTTAAATATTTTAAAAATCTTTTTAAAAAAATAAAACAACCTAAATAAGGATTTATCACCCAAATTTATGTCTATTTTAAGATGTTCAAATTTTCTAGCTCAAAAAAGATGTAGACAGAACCGTAACCGGATTTCTTTCAATCGTTTATCAACAATGAAATCTTTAATAAAAAAATTCGTTTAAAATCAAAGTTTCACCAAAAAACAATTTTTGATTCTACAAAAATTTTAAAGAAATACTCGTTGTTTAGCTACAAGATAATGAAACTTTAACAATTTTTTGAGATTTCTTTGGTTAGAAAGAATACTCGGAATTGCATAATCATAAACTAGTTCAACCAAAATTTGATCGATGATATCGTCAAGACGTTTTTGATATTCTGCAGATAGGTTGTCACGAAAATCAAATAATGCTGCCATTTTTTTATGTCTCTGTAAAAAAATTTTTGTTACATTTTTGAAAAATTATTGTGTTCGACGGTTTTCATCAAACTCCGACTCCAAAGTCAAAAGACGGCATTTTTTCTTTGATCTTTTGCAAAGCAAGACTCCGAATTAACATAAAACTGTTCAAAAAAATAAAAAGTAAAACATTACCTTTAAATAGTGAAACATAGTTTCAATGTCAAAGCTTTCTGTAAGGTTAAATAGGCTGAGTTGCTTAAGGTTTTCGAAATGTGGAATGTTTAATAAATTTTTGGCAGTTTCGTACGAAATATTTGTATTGTTGAGACCGCCATCACTGCAAAATTAAGTGATTATTAATGTGGATTATGGACTAAACGAAATCGAAATTTATCTCAAAAATATAATCAAATTTTGATTTTAAGCAAAATTCTAGCAGACGAGTAACCACTTTTTAAGTTACCCAAAAATGTCAGGTTTAATATAACTAGACTTTTTACTCCAGCCTTATATTTTTTCGACTTTTTACTCCAGCCTCCCTAGAGTCATGGGTCTAATGAGTTTCAGGTTTGTCTAATCACCACTGTATTTCAAGATAAAAGCTTTATTCCCTTAGGGCAAGTTATTCAAAAATGTTAAAAACTTACTAAGAGAAACTTTCCAAATTTGTAACTTTTTCAACAATGCTTTCCAATGACAAATCTTTAGAATTATCATCCTGGCATTTAATAATCACATTTACGAATGTTAAATTTTTAACTTTAGGAATAAGAATCAAAAATTCATGATATGCTAATCTTTGATGGAATAGCACTAATGTAGTTGATTCATTTTGAAAGATTTTTGAAGTAAATATTGAAGCAATTTTTGGATTAAAAACAGATTTTATATCAATTCGATAATCAACAATCCAAATTTTGCATTCCAATTTTTCAGGATTAATTCGTTCATTTGAATAATAAAACGGTGGCTTTAATACCGTAATCAAATTACTATCAACAAATTTACGAATATCCCAACCAAATTTGTCACGAAATTTTACATGTGTAACAATCAACACTGGATTTGTAACAAAAAACCATTTGCAACATTTTATTAATTTTAAATAAATATTTGAATTTGATGGATTTTTTGCCAAATAATTTATGATTGAATTTGGTAATGCTGGATTTTGGATATAAAAAGTATCAAAAAATTGGTTTCGTTTTATTACATCAAGTTTACGGGCAAAAAAGAAATAAAGAATTGGATAAATTATTCGAGCTGAAAAAAGTATCAAAAATTTATATAGAATATCCAACAACGCCATAATAATGGTAATATTTGAATTTTTTTGCGCAAATTGTTTAAATATTATTGAAATTTGTTGTCGTGAATTTTGGCAAAAAAAACAGCGAAAAAACAGCATACAAAAAAAACCAAAAAGGATGCTGTTTTGTCTTTCTCTACCTTATTCATTCGGCAAAAAATCGAACATGCTTTTTTTAGAAAAAATTGAATGGGATACACTAGTAAAAAGGCCACGGCACACTTGCAGCTGCATTAAACTCCGAAATCTTTTTCTTTGACCAAAAAAACAAAAAACATCGGGTTATTGCGCGCACTTTCTTGTACAAAAAAAACCAAAAAGGAAGATGCTATTTTCAGGACTAAGCAGTTTCATGCTCACTTTAATTTTCTTTGGCCATAAAAATTTTTTTTATAATAAAAGCTCTTTTTTTGCTTCATTGGAATAAATATGGAAAAGTGAAAAGTTTTTTTGTTACAGACTTTTGTGTCAAAAAAATTAGCGTAAATGAAAGTTTCCGGAAATTCATAAAGAACATCGAATTTTTTGCAATTTTGCTTTTTTGATACTTCGAGAAGTTTCGACTGGTTTTTACATAAAAAAACATTCACAACAGATATTAATGTTTTTGATTAATTTGTTTTCGTTAATTATGTTTGACAAACCTGACTATTTTTATTTTAATGAACCTTATGTTTCACGATTATTTGAACAGCTTTCAATAAAGCTTGAAAGCCATTGTTTCATTTTAATTTTTAATCAAAAACATGTTTTTGTAAAAAATGATTCCGATCACAATATTTGGTCTATTGTTACAAATCTGATTCATATAAAAGGGCAGTCTAAAATCTAAATTTTCATCAGTTTTTTCTTACTGACTTTAATATACTCATCAAAAAACCCCTTGCAATGGCTTTCTTCCGTTCAGCAATTTTGGCACTTGCCATTACTTCAGCAGTTTTTGCTCAAAATATTGGAAGTCCTTCATCCATGTATAATCCTGCAGCATCAATGAATCCACAAATGATGAATACTCAAATGATGAATCCCCAAATGATGAATACTCAAATGATGAATCCACAAATGATGAATCCCCAGATGATGAATCCTCAAATGATGGGAATGGGAGGATATCCAACATCATCAATGATGGGACAACAACCACAATCTATGATTGGAATGAATCCTTATCAATCAATGATGATGCCAGGATCACCATTAATGAATTCAATGTATCCACAAATGATGGGAATGAATCCACAATCGATGATGAATCCACAATCAATGATGGGAATGAATCCATCGATGAATCAACAAATGTTAGGACAACAATCAATGTTTGGAATGAATCCCTATCAACAACAACAATCAATGATGATGCCAGGATCACAAATGATGGGATATCCACAAACCGGTATGACTGGATACGGTATGCCTTCAACAATGATGGGAATGCCTGGTATGACTGGATACGGTAATCCAATGATGATGAATCAATCACCATATGGATATCCAATGGGTCAACAACAAATGCTTGGAATGAATCCTTATCAACAATCAATGATGGGTGGAAGAATTGCACGCAAATAAACCATTTTCTCTCTTTTTTGGATCTTAATTTATTAAAATTTTCGTAATTTTTTATGTATAAAAGATTGTATACATGTCAATAAAGCATATTAAAGGGAGCGTACCAGATAGAATAAGTTTTATTTTTTTAACACACGTCCTCCCACCCCGAAAGCTCTCTACTAATCGAGTAAAATGTTGAAAAAAAAACTTTTTTTACTCGATTAGTAGAGAGCTTTCGGGGTGGGAGGACGTGTGTTGAAAAAATAAAACTTATTCCATCTGGTACGCTCCCTTTAATAGAATCACTTTCAAATATTCTTCTGAAACGTTAAAAAACAATTTAAAAATAAAACTTTTTAAATGAAAAAAACTGTTACAGAATCACTTTTTTGAAGAAAGTTAGTTATTTCTTTCAATGTTAATATTTTTTGCCTTATTCAAATTTCAGAATAAATTTTTTAAAAAGGAACACTTTTTTTCACACAAAATTGTTACACCTTGTCAGTCAATGAAATGAGTCTTTCAAAAAAAACATTGAATCAGTGTTTTTTTTCAATCAATTGATTGCTTTTTAAATATTTTAAAAATCTTAAAATAACAACTTGAATAAAAATTTGACATTCCATTTATATCTATTTTAAAATGATTCTAATGATTGGATTTTGTGACTGGAAAAATTCCAGTTTCATATTGTTTTAAAAACTTTATTAAAAAGATCTCAAAAATTCGCAAATAAAAAGACCAAAATTATTTCTCAATGAATTCAATTTTAAAAACTTCAGGAAATAATTTTAGTTTGTTTTTGTCAATTTTGAATAATTTCTTTGACATAATTTTGAACATCTTTATTCTATCGTCAAAAATACAAGACTATAAAATGGTTTTTATCAAAATAATTTTGCTTAACAGAATTAGATCAATAAAATCAAGCGTTATCGTTGTTTTTGTTTCTGTTTCTGTTTCTTTAATCAATTCATACTTCCAGTCTTTGAATATTTTAGAGATTTTTCCGAAACAAGAATAATTGCGACAAAATTCTGCTTGTTATTTTTCATCAAAGAAGTTTTTTCTTTTGCGATGGTTGATAGCATTGCAGATTTTGTAATATTTAAAAACAATACAAATACATCAAACAAAATTTATATTTTTAAAAAGTACAAATATAATTTTTTGATTACCCAAACGGCACATTTTTAAAAATTTATAAAAACAAAGTACATTTTTTGTTGCATGATTTTTCATCGATGAAAATGTTCTTTTTGTGTCACATTTGTGCTTCATTTTCTTCTCCACTTTTCAATGTTACATTTTTGAAGAAAAAAGAGAGAAAAAAAGTGATGAGAAAAGTACCTTTGAAGTGTTTTGATTTTTGACGGATGTTTGTTTGTGCTTTGTAGAAGGACAACAAAACACGCACAAAAATATTTTTATATAAATACATACACAAAAGAAAGACCAAATTTCATTTTTCAACTTAAACTTAAACTCAAAAAATATTGTTGTTGTTAAAAAATGTCGTCTTTAAATCGATTTGATGGAAAGGTTGTAATTGTTACTGGATCATCAGCTGGGATTGGACGAGCTTCAATCCTTCGATTTGGCAAGGAAGGAGCTTCTGTCGTCCTTCACGGACAATCAAAGGAAAGACTTGATGGAGTCAAAAAAGATTTGTTAGATTCTGGAGTTCCAGAATCTCGAATCCTTGTTGTTGCTGGTTCCCTTGAAGATGAATCAATCCATGATCGGTTGATTGATGAAACAGTAAAACGTTTTGGAAGATTGGATATCCTGATTAATAATGCCGCAATCCCTGGAAAGGCTGGAGTTGATCCAAATTCCATGGAAGGATATGATGCAATTATGAATGTTAATGTTCGAGCGTAAGAACATAAATTTGGGATTTGATATATCCATTTGAAAATCTTACATTTTAGAATTTATCGACTCATTCAATTGGCAACTCCACACCTTGAAAAAACTAAAGGTTCAATCGTAAATATTACTTCAGATTTATCTGAACGTCCGCTACCAAAATCAATGCCATACTCAATTTCAAAAGCAGCTTTAAATCATTTAACTCGAAATTTTGCTCGTTTATTAGCAGAAAAGAATATTCGAGTTAATGCTGTTGGGTAAGGAGGTTCTTTTAAAATGTCTTAAAAAAACTTGGTTGCAACTTGCAAGGGTGTTGTTGCTGCAAGAGAGAAAAGAGAAAGAGAAAGAGAAAGGGAAAAAAGGCGCTCGTTTTTTGTCATCCAACAAAATAGAGAAAGAGCAGGGCAGCAACGACATGCATGCGTTTTTCTTGTTTTTGTTGTCTCCAAATTTCTATGCCTGTTTTTTCGTTGGGGATATAGCTCAGGGGTAGAGCGCTCCCTTAGCGTGGGAGAGGTCTGGGGTTCAATTCCCTATATCTCCAGTACTTTTTTGGCATTTTACGTGAACGTTTGACGTCAAACATTCAGATTCAGGGCTTCCGACCTTGGCTAAAAATTAAATGAAACCCGTTCTTTTGTCTATTTTTCCGTGTAATTGTTGCCGCTTATAACATGCGCATCAGATTTTGGCTAACCGTCTCCCACCCTTAAAACTGCCGACATCAGATCTGGGCAAACCATTACAAGAGGTAGTCGAATTTTTGACTGAAGCTTTGAAAAAATCTCAGACAATATTTCCAAAAGGGTTTTTGTTATTATAATAATTTCACTAAAAGTATTTAAAACACTTTTTTAAAATTAGCATTTTTATAGAGCCGGATTAACTGCCACAGAATTTGTAACCAGAATGGGTGCTCCCAAAGAAATGATGGATGCAATTATGGCAGAAGTCATAAAAACTATTCCCCTTCAACGTGCTTCTGAAGCTGATGAACAAGCAGAAGTCATTGTGAATATTGCTTCCCCAACAAATACATATATGACCGGAAGCATTGTCTTCAATGATGGCGGAATTCGAATTGCACATTAAATTTTGTAATCATATTTAACACTTATTTTAAGTTACTCAATCTAATATAATTCTTTTCTATATTAAAAAATAAATAAATATTACATTTTTGTATACTTTTTGATCATTTGCATACTGTAAACAATCCAAAAAGATTCATTTTTTGCAGCTTCTTGCAATTATTACTCTTCTTAGCATTTCTTTTTCGGTTTTAGAAGCAATCAATCAAAATAAAAGCATACTGTAGAAATAGAATTTTTGCAAATATGTTTTTGAGTTTTTGCATAATAAAAACATTTTTTGAATGAAATTAACAAAAAACTATATTATAATTTAGAAATTACAAAAAAAAAGCTTGGAGCACTCGAGATTCCCAGGAGGTCTCCCATCCAAGTACTAATCGAGCCCAGCAGTGCTTAACTTGCCAGATCGGACGGGATGGCGTGCTTTCACTGCGGTATGACCACAAGCGAAAAGGCCTCTTCTTTTTTGACTGACATAAAAACGTGGAAAATAGCAATAACTAATGTAAGAAAAGGAAGGGTTGGTTGCAAATGATGATATTGGTTATAAATAAAGCGATTGTAAAAAATAATATCGGATCAAAAAAAATATTTGTATACTGTAATCCAAAAAGAAATAATAAAAAAATAAAAGATATTTTTAGTTTTTGCTTTTTTAGTGTTTCTTTATTTTTTAGAAAAACAACTTTGTTGACGTAATTTCTGCAGTTTGTTATTTTTATAGTTTTCTTTTAATTACTTTGTAATTCTTGCCGAAAAATTCTGAAGCCTTTGAAAATTTCTTATAAGATTTTTTTTATCTCAAAAATACTTTTTTGTACCTATGTTGCTAAGCAACATTTAATTATTCAAGGCTTTCTTGTTTATCTTATTTATTATTATTTTTCTCCAGCTGCATTTTCTTTTAAGATGCAAAAAAAGAAGAAGGAAATCACTTTTAAAAAACTGTAATCAACAAATATTCTAATTCAAATGAGAAAAAATATGATAAAAAGATTTCGAATTTTCGTCATTTTGGCGATCATTTTTGTTGCTCTTCTTTATTTTATTAAACATTTAGTTCCAAAAAATGTGGAGGAGGAGTTTGATTCAGATTATTCATATCCGGATAGGCAAGAATTAGCAGCAGCAAGAACGGAAGAAATTAATTTTCGACTTGTAACTAGGCATGGCTCCGGGCCCATTTTTTCAAGGCCCGGGCCCGGTCCGGCCCGGCCCCTTTGATTTTGGGCCCACTGGGCCCGGGCCTTAACGGGCCCAGGCCCGGCCCGAGGGCCCAGTTCAAAATTTTCAATAGTTTAAAAAATGGATTTTTTAACGTTTGAACGATAATTTTTTTCGAAACACAATGTTTAATCTTAATCTTTCCATTTTCGTGGCACATTGATAAATAAAATCAATGAAATATGAGAAAAAATTATTTTTCTTAACAAAATTTTGAACGAAAAACGTGTTTTCAAAATTTTTCGGAAGGCACGCGGGCCCAATGTTTTGGGCCCGGCCCGGCCCGGGCCCGGCCTTTTGAAATTTGGGCCCGACGGGCCTTGTTAAGGGCCTGGGCCCGGCTCGGGCCCAAACGGGCCTAGTGGGCCCGGAGCCATGCCTACTTGTAACTGCTTTTGCCCAGAATCATTTTAGAGAAGCTTTGTAAGTCTTTTTTTCTCTCAGAACATGTTAAAATTTGTGTAAACTAAAATTGAAATTATGCAAATTTTATAAAGATGCAGGAAAATTTGCATAATGTTAAAATTTAATAACGGATATTTCACAAAAAAACTCATATCGTTGCAATTTTTACAGAAGAAATTGTTACATAATTGGAAATTTGAAAGAAACTCAAAATTGGAGTCACGGATTTATGATTGCCTATTTTCTTGGAGATTTACCAAAAGATTTGTTAAATCGATATCAAAAAGTTTGTCCATTTGTAGAATTGAGAGATTTTCAATTTGAAAAATTTCCAAAATTTGTTAAAAATTTGAATGAATATCGATGGAAGCCTTTAATTGTTCAAGAAATGGTTGAAGAATTTGGAAAAAAAAATATTTGAGGAATAAGATAAAACAAATCCCAAGATAGGATCACCGAGATTTTTCGAATCGAATTTTTGCAACCTTTGACATGGTTTCGATGATGTTGCTTAAAAAATATTTTTTTAAAAATTAATGAAACAAATTTGATAATATTTACTTGCAGAAAATGTTGATTCAAGGTTTGAAATTTCTTTATCCGGGTTAAAATTTGGATGTTGATCGGATGGATTGTTTTGTTGAGGATGTTGTTGTAAGATAGCGGAAAATACTTCAATCATTGATTGACGTTTTCGTTGAATATCAAAATTTGCATTCTCAGCTTCACCAATGTTGTTTATGCAATTTAACACAAACTCAACAACATAAATTCCACAGTTATATGAATCCATTTGTAGCATCGATTTTACCGGTTTAAAATAAATAAAGCTGAGGTCAATATCATTGACTTGGAATCTGTAATCAATAACAGCATACAAACATCTTCTTTTTAATCCCTTCATCCCACCATCACCATTTGCAGCGCCACGTGGGTCGTAATAAATAGCACGATTTTTTACAAAATCAACAACATATGCAGTCCAGTGATTACTGTAGCAAATTGGAAGGAATAATAGCTTTGTTTTTGAATTTGGATGGGGGCAAAAATTACGAACAATAGTTGCAATTTCCACGGGATCTTTTTCAGAGGCTAGGTAAGAATTTAATCTATGAAATAATCCAGGTTCAACGCGTATAACTTCTGCGTCATCAATTCCATTTTTAGCAAGATATAATGTAACCCAATCCAGAATATGCGTTTCGTTTAACATAGAATTATTAGTGATACTCCTAATCTTGTAATTTTTAGCAACATATTCTTTCACGGTATTCTATAAAAAAATGGATAAATAAATGTCAAAAATAATTAATCACTAACTGGAATAGTTGTTAAGTCATCAATGCTCATATCATTCACATAAAAAAGAATATCTTCAGGTTCGTTTCCATCTTTCAATCGATCATCAACATTTTGTTGTGGGGAGGTATTATCTAAAATTTCATTGTATTTTTATGGTTCATTCATACATGTTTTATTAATATCAATTTTTAATACTATTTTTAAAAAAATTAAATCTCACCATTATTATCTTTGTTAATTTGTGCTGAATTTGGTGTATTTTTATTTTTGAACAGCTCAAAAAATGAAAATAACGGATTTTCCATAGCAATCATTTGGTAACTATTTTTTCGTATTCCTTCAAATTTCTCAGATCTTTTTGCAGTCTCCATTTCTAACATATTCTTCCACCATTCTTTTTCACAAACTTCCAATGTCGAATTTGCATTTTGAGTATAGAGGTTGAAGAGATTTTTTACAACATCATCAACTGACACACCATTTGCGTCACATACAATTCGCAATTTATCCACTATTATCAAAGGGACAGCTGGTGAAAGAGCATTTGTACCATGTAAAATTGAAATTTCTTCAGGTACTGTATTGGCAACCGCATTGAATTTTAAAATTGTTCCAATTTTAATCAGATCATTTTCCGCGCCTTTCGATGTTTTAAAAATATCATTTACATGGCTCCATTCGCCAATTTCTGTATTTCCCAACAACTGAAACATATCAGAAATGATTAAGCCATGTTCCAACAGCAATGCCTCATATTCTTCATCCACTTCAGCAATTTGATATTTTAAGACGGAAGAAGACGCAATATTTAGTTCATAAAATTCTTTCATCGTATTACAATTATCAGTTAAGAGAGTCGACATGAATGCTGCATGTTTCAATGGAAGAAACTTTAAGAAAAAGTTATAAAGAACCATGGTAAAATGACTTTGATTCCGCAATTCATTAGCTTCAGTATATCCAAAATAAAAAAAAGAATAAATCAATGGGAGATATTTCTTTAAATTTTCATCAATTGTTGTATCCAAATTGTGTAAAACATTATTAATAAAGGAAACATAATCCATATTAAAAGCACGTGCAGTTTGTCTTTTTGAAGATTTTCTTTCATATTCCAATCGCAGTTTAATATATTTAACGTATTCCATAGCAGCTTTTTTCATGAATTCTTTTCCACGAGCTGGATCCTTGAATGCATACCCGTATACGGTATACTTAACTGGGCGATTTGTTGGATTTCGAGCAGAATGCTTACGTTTTAATTTATCACCCGCAATTTTGCAACATTCGAGAATTTCAGGATTCTTTCGATATAAATCTGCCATCATATCCATTGCCTCTTGTAAATTTGGAATATCATTTTTAAGCAATCTGTTAATTCCATAATGGCAAAGTTTGTGATCACCAAAACATTTTAACATTTCCGAGCATCTTAATTGAAGATGGCGGGTCAAACCACTTGTGTTTGAATAATTAGCATCACAATAAAAACAGTAATATCTCTTCGATGGTGTAGAGTTTGGATCCAATAGCTGTTGCGATGCTTTAAAATCCATAATTTCAGGTTTTGATATATCATCTGTTTGTTGCCGTGGAAATTCAAATTCCTATAACAACAAATTATAACAAATTAAAAAAATTTGTATTATTGTACCTGATTAATCGATGCTGAATTCATGCTTGAATTGTTTTCTTTCATGCAATTTTTGCGGATTGTTGATGAAATACCAGAAGTTGAAACAGCTTCAAAGGAATTTTCATATGCGGCAATATCTATAAGTTTATTATTATTATTAGGTTATTACAACAATTAAACCAACGAAGTGATAAAGTGCTTGCATGTTTTCCATTAACAACACGTTTATCTTTCTTTTTTGTTTTATCACTTATAACAACAACATTTTCATTGACGCACAAAGATTTTCGACCAGTTTTGAATGAAGTAGTAGAATTTTTGTTGGATGTAGTAGGTGCCGTATACTCTAAAAATGTATTAAATATGAAAATCATAAATAAAAAATTACACTCAAAATTAAACTGATTACCGTAATGATTAACCGAAGACGAAGCTTTTTGACATTTTGTTAAACCTTCTTCATTCAAACATTTCTTATGATCTTTCAAATTCAAGTTTTTATAAAGTGAGCTGCCTTCCGCGGAATTTACATAAGTTTTAACTTGTTGTTTTGTCGTTGAACAATTCATTCCCCCATTTAATTTTAATTTTAACACCAAAAGATCTCCATAATTTAATCCATAATCTTTTAATAATTTCCCAGGTATAAGTTGTTTAAATTTACAATATAAATTAAACGATCTCGTCTTCATTTGACATTTTTTGGCAACTTTCTTTAAGAATCTCGATACCGTAATATTAGGAAAATTATAAAAGAATAAATATTTTCCATTAACAAAAACTCTTATTTGAATACTTTTTTGAGATTTCTTTAGCAGATTTGAGGTCAAAAATTTGTTATAAAAAACAACAGACAATGGACGAACATTTGGAGGAGAAATTCTGCTATTAAACATCATTTTAATAATAAAATTAATCATGAAAATGATAAAAATTGATTGAATAAATATTAATAACGGATGAAGTTTTATCATCTCCCATCCCCCATAAATCGTTGAAAATGTTTCTTCTTTTGCCATAACGGTAGTAATTCTCGAAAAATTATATCCATAATAAATAAATCCAGGGTTCAATAAATCGACGAAATATGGAATGATTTGATCAATTATAGAATTTAATACTCGATGAAATAAAATAAACATCAGACAGGATATAATAAATGACTTAAACTGATTTCCTTCATTACGGCGATAAACACACATCGGTGTTGTTGGGTGAGGCCGCTTCATTGGCAATAGATATTGTCAAAACAATGAGTATCAAAAAATATGAGCAATATTTATCTAAGAATTTTAAATTATTTGATTATTTATGTTTCAATTTGAACTACTCAGAACAATTTTTAATGGTTTTACGACGCAACTATCGGGTTTTAATGACTTATCTCTTTGACGGTGCTGGAACGTTACACTTGCCAATAACAACATGTACAAGAATTTCTGATTGCATCATCGTGACTTTTTAATAGATTTCGTATTGTATGTCAAGATATTATTGTCTAAACAAACAGGAATAAAATGATGATATATAACACAAAATAAAATATATCGACAATCATTCATCTGTTTGTTTGAGCAATAAGTTAAACAAAATAATAATAATGTTTAATAATATTAATGCAATTTATTGTATTATACAACACAATTAAATTAAATATTTAAGTTCCAAAAAATTTAGTTGTGTACTATCTTTGATTATTCAACATCCCGCGCAAAAGTGAAACATTTTTGTGAATAGTCATAGTGAAAAGACACCAGTCGACGAGTATGTATGCTAAAACGAAGAGACATACTCCTTCTTTTTGCATTATTTGCTTCGTTGTTTTATTTTAGTGGTTGTCGGCAGTGCGCGCGCAAAGTTTTAAGATAAGTTCGAATAAAAGCTCCACTTCATCCTCATTTTTAGCGTACTTGCATAAAAACAACAATTTAAAAACTCTCTTGTTCAATTCCCTATATCTCCATAGATTTTTTGGGATTCTGAAGGGCACTCAACAAAAAATTTGAAGTTTTTGAAGTTTTTGTTTTTTTGCAACTGCAAAAACTAAAAGAATAACTACACTCAGGCTGAAGAAAGTGAAGTCTCCTCTAAAAGTAGCCAAATTCTTTGATCTTTTGCAGTGGTCGGCAAATGATCAAAGTGCAAAATTATCTACTAATCTACCTAAAGTGTTCCAACCCCCTTTTAAAAAATATAGATCCTTGCTAGCTTGAAAAGACTAAAAGCCAAAAAAAGCGTTTCTAATGAATGGTTTATTTAAAAGTAACAGTTCGGCGTTTTTCAAAATAATCTTTTCCCGAAAAATTCTAAAATTAACATTTTTATAGAGCCGGGTTAACTGCAACAGAATTTGTAACCAGAATGGGTGCTCCCAAAGAAATGATGGATGCAATTATGGCAGAAGTCATAAAAACTATTCCCCTTCAACGTGCTTCTGAAGCTGATGAACAAGCAGAAGTCATTGTGAATATTGCTTCCCCAACAAATACATATATGACTGGAAGCATTGTCTTCAATGATGGCGGAATTCGAATTGCACATTAAATTTTGTAATCATATTTAACACTTATTTTAAACTACTCAAACTAATATAATTCTTTTCTAAAGTAAAAAATAAATAAATAAAACATTTTTGTATACTTTTGACCATTTGCATACTGTAAACAATCCAAAAAGATTCAATTTTTTGCAGCTTCTTGCAGTTATTACCCTTTTTTAGCATTTCTTTTTTGGTTTTAGAAACAATCATTCAAAATAAAAGCATACTGTAGAAATAGAATTTTTGCAAATATGTTTTTGAGTTTTTGCATAATAAAAACATTTTTTGAATGAAATTAACAAAAAACTATATTATAATTTAGAAATTACAAAAAAAAAGCTTGGAGCACTCGAGATTCCCAGGAGGTCTCCCATCCAAGTACTAATCGAGCCCAGCAGTGCTTAACTTGCCAGATCGGACGGGATGGCGTGCTTTCACTGCGGTATGACCTCAAGCGAACAGGCCTCTTCTTTTTTGACTTACATAAAAACTTGAAAAAAGCAGCAACTAATGTAAGAAAAGGAAGGGTTTTTTGCAAATGATGATGTTGGTGATAAATAAAGGGATTGAAAAAAAGTAATTTCGGATCAAAAAAAGGTAATGTTTGTTTACTGTAATCCAAAAAAAATACAAGATATTTTTAGTTTTTGTTTTTTTAGTGTTTCTCTTTCAGCAAAACAACTTTGCTGACGTATAATTTTTGGAATTTGTTTTTTATAACTATAAATAGTATTCTTTTAATTACTTTGTAATTCTTGCAGAAAAATTCTGAAGCCTTTGAAAATTTCTTATAAGATTTTTTATCTCAAAAATACTTTTTTGTACCTATGTTGCTAAGCAACATTTAATTATTCAGGGCTTTCTTGTTTATCTTATTTATTATTATTTTCTCCAGCTGAATTTTCTTTTAAGATGCAAAAAAAGAAGAAGGAAATCACTTTTTAAAAGCTGTAATCAACAAATATTTTACTTTAAATGAGAAAAAATATGATAAAAAGATTTCGATTTTTTGTCATTTTGGCGATCATTTTTGTTGCTGTTCTTTATTTTATTAAACATTTAGTTCCAAAAAATGTGGAAGAGAAATTTTATTCCGATTATTCGTATCCGGATAGGCAAGAATTAGCAGCATCAAGAACAGAAGAAATTAATTTTCGACTTGTAACTGCTTTTGCACAAAATCATTTTAGAGAAGCTTTGTAAGTCTTTTTTCTCTCAGAGCTAAAGATTTGATCCCAAAAAACCAATCATGCAAATTTTTTAAAGATAAAGCGAAATTTGCATAACGTTAAAATATAAAAAATGGACAATTCCCTTTCGAAAACATACCTAAAATATCGCTACAAATTTTACAGAAGAAATTGTTACATAATTGGAAATTTGAAAGAAACTCAAAATTGGAGCAACGGATTTATGATAGCTTACTTGCTTGGAGATATACCAAAAGATTTGTTAAATCGATATCAAAAAGTTTGTCCATTTGTGGAATTGAGAGATTTTCAATTTGAAAAATTTCCAAAATTTGTTAAAAATTTGAATGAATATCGATGGAAGCCTTTAATAATTCAAGAAATGGTCGAAGAATATGGAGATATTTTTTATTTTGATACTTCCGCCGTTTTTAAAAATCATTCAAATGAAACAATAAAGGTAAGAAGGGATACTGTAGTTTTAGTAAAATGTTGAAATTTAATGAAAGATAATTTTTGTTATTTATGAGAGATATTAATACTAATACAGATTACTGTAGCAGACTTCTTAAATCTTTTTAGTAATTTTCAAAAAAATAAACAATTTTCAGAGTGTGATGCATGAACAACACCAAAACTTTTCCAAATGTGGCATTCGACAATTTGAAAAAACAGGACACACAATTTTTGCCGCAACAAATCCAAAAATGTTTACTTTCTTCGATTTTACTGAACAAATGGTTTCTTTTATCCACCAAATTTTATTACCGTAATATTAATTTTCAGGCTAAAAAGAATCAAATGTTTACATCAACAATTTTTACCGTAACCAAATCACAAAAATCGAAAGAAATCATTGAAAAATTCGTAAATTGCGCGCTAGAGAAAGAATGCATGGGTCCGACCGGGTCATTTAAATTTTGTATTCAATCAAAAGTTGAAATGGGCGAATATGGAGATTGTCATGGATTTGATCAATCCGCTTTAGCAATTTTATTAGCTCAATGTAGCGATAAACAAAACGATTACTTCCATCAGTCATCAGTTGTTGCAGTTCAACGAATGTAAAATTTATATTTATAAAAATGAGATTTACAGCAGAAATAGTTTCTGAAACTTTGGTTTAAAAAAACCAATCAAAGTTTTTAATTTTTGAACAAGCCGCTTCTTCTTTGGCGAAATGTGACCGAGATTTTTTGGGTCCTTTGTTGAACTTTTTCAACACTGTTTTTTTTCTTCCTTCAAACTTTCTGAAGAGTCTTCAGAATCTTCTTAAACTACAGGTTTCTTCATCTTCTATTTGCCTTAAAAGTGCCGCCATGGCTTGCCCATGGATTCACTGCAATATTTGCTTACGTTTACCATCTGCAAATGTTCGATATTTCATCTCCAATTGTGGTCATATCGCATGTAATTCATGTGTTGAAAAAAGTTTGTCTCTCTTTTTTCATCCTTAAATATTAATGTTTATCTTTTTTCAGAGTTGCTCGCTCCAAAATGCTACATCTGTAAACGTGATGCTAAGGTTGAAGAGATTAACAAAAATTTGAGAGATGATGTAAGTTCAGTTTTTCATTATTTACAAATATATATTGTACGGTACAATATATATATGTAAACCTACCTAACTCTATGGAACGACGTTTTTTTTCCCTTCTGCTTGGATATCCCATCTGGGTTATCAGGATATTCATTCACTATATTGCATATCCAAGTTGAAGATTGTGAATCGGGTTGCCTAGATTGGATTCTCCTTTTCCAAACCGCTTCAAATCCGACGCATAATATATTCAGCTCATTTTAGCTTCGTAAATACTTTGTCAACATTGCTGACTTTGCTAGAAAAAGTTTCAATGAAGTCAAAGCTGTCATTGAATTTCAAACAAAGAATACTCGCCGTTTGCTTAAATATAAGATGGAAAGAATTCAAGAACTTCAAAATACTACAGTCAAGCATTCTGAAGATTCTGCTACAATCGCAAAGCTTCAAAAGTATGATTCTTTCGTGTACATATCATTACTACTAATCATAGTTATTTTTAGGGAAGTTGAAGAGCTTCAAGCACGTAACCGTGAATTGGAAATTGAAAACCAAAATTTGAATTCTTCTTTCGTTAATCAACAAACATTGGTTAATCAGCTTCTCTCTAATAATGGTTCGAACATGATGAATGCTACAAGCACAATGAATATTACTCCTTCATTCCTTCAAGGATCCATGAATGGAAATATTACTCAGCATGATTGTAAGCTTTCTTCCCTTTTTCATGGTAATTGTGATCATATTTCGTTTTCAGTATTCAATCTTATCAATGCAAGCTACTTAAATTCTACGTTGACTTCAAAGCGAAATGATGAAAGTGCCCTTCAAGAATCTGTTGTCTCACCGCATGAACTTGCTCTTGATCAGTCTTCTCTTAATTTTGGACAATCTAACTTCAACCTTACATCTCGATCGCATCTTATGGAACGGATCTTGGCTCAAAGTACTCAACGTTCAAATCTTCCTGATCGATCTACTTCAGCTGGAGCTTCAATTACTCCAAGACAAGCATTCAGCACTTTGCGACCTACCCAACAGCAAATTGCTGAAACTCTTCGTACTCCTTCCAATGCTCCTGTTCTTGAGGCTCGCCATGTTTCATCTCTCCGACCTACACCAAAACAAATTTCTGAAGCTCTTCGTACTCCTTCAAGGGCTCCTGTTCCTGAACCTCGTCACGTTTCATCTGTTCCGCCATCTCAACGTCTTCCTGATGCAATTGCTAGCAAACCTCGTTGTCAAACTGATAAGATAAGCTATTCTTCTCGTTCAGAAGGTGCTTTTCGAAATGACAATATGAGCATGTTGTCAACCAAAACATCTCGTTCTGCTCCTTCACAATCTTCTCTCTTTAAAGCTGTAAGTTTTGGTCCCGATAAAAACATGGTTTTATTGTTTTTAATTTTCAGCCTGTTGTAGTTGCACGTTCTAGTTCATCTATTAATGTCCGTACACCACAAGGTCTTCCACCACCTTCTCAATATCGTAGTCGTACTGTATGTCCACATTGGCCAAGAGCTCGATGCCGTTGTAATAAATAATATGGGTATATCATCGTAATATATATGATAGTTGTTAAATTTTATTTCCTTTCCTATTTTGTTGTTTATTTGTCCTTTTTGACGTAGTAATATTGTCTTGTTTTATTTTTGTTTGAATAAAGTTGTTGAATTTTAAATGACATGAATTTTAGGTACAAACTAAATGGTACGTTTTCCAGACACATACCGTAATTTTTGATATGAGACTTTGCGAATGTTAATTTCATTAAAAGTAAGAAAATCTCTAACAAATTTGCATAATTAATCATGAGAATGAATCATCTCCTCAAAGAGATGATGAATTTGTTTTGCAAAACTGTTGCTGAAATTCTTTTTTGTTACAACAATTTTCAAGAACAAAATCTGTCAAACATTGAAGGTCCTTAATAATTCTTTTTGGAATTCCAAATGCTGCATTTGCTAATACTGATTCCTATCACTTTTGTTACATTCATTCTTTCATCGACATTGATTTTTTGTGGAGCAAAGAAACACAAGGTATGTTTTTCCTTTGAAGGTTTTTTCTACCATAGTTACTGTAATCCCATGTTGTTATAGGTTGATGGAAAAACTGCGAGTATGAGTGATGATCCACCAAGTAAGAAATGTAATACAAAAGGTGGTCTGCTAGCTGATGATCCAGATTTGAAATCATTGAAATTAAAAGCAGCAAAGGAACAACAAAAAGGCGGAAATCAACTTTCAACAATGACTCCAACATCGAAAAAGCCATCAACCCAAGAAGGAACAGATTTAAAATCTTTTGATGATAAAGGAAAAAAGAAGGAACATCTTCGAACTGCTGTAACTGCATTGGATCAAAAAGCAATGAGTGCATATGCAAATAATAAAACTGGTGCAAATCAAGATGGAGTAAGTTTAAGTTTTTAGGGGGAAGGATTTTTTTAAAAGGATGTGGTCGTTTTTGGGCCTGGAATTTGGATTATCTTTTCAAATGTTGCGGCATCTTTTTGAAAATGATTACAGTACTCTTTATCCTACATATTTTTAGGTATCAATGTTAGCAATGGCAAAAGTGGATAAAGAAAAGCTTCCAGTTAAAATGGCTCCAAAGCAACCAGAAGTTGTTGCACAAGATTCTACACAAGCTGATGACTCTGCAAAGAATTCAAAATCGAAATCAAAATCTCATACTGGAAAGATAAGTTCCAGCAAAAAAACAAAATCCCAACATGGTGCTGAAGGAAAAAAGAAAAAGAATTTGGAAGATTTATTGGATGCAATGATGGATAAAACTCAAACAACTGCCGATGATGATGAAGTTGGTACGGTCACAGGTGGAACTGCAACAACCCCAACTCCAACAAAAGATAAGCAAGCAGCAGCAGCCGAAACAAAACCAGAAGGAAAACCTCAAACAAAAATTGGTGAATCAAATCCTACCGCAGTTGCACCAAAAACGAAATTGGCAGAAGTTAAAACTCAAGTTCCAACAAAGATTATGGATGTAGAATCTGTAAGTTCAGAGAAGAATAAAAAAGGAAAGCAAAAAGCAACTGATAAAGATAAAGAAGAAAAGAGAAGCGCCGATGCAATAAAGAAAGCCAAGCCACCATCAAAGCGATGCTGAAATGTATAATGATTAAATTGTAAATGTTTGTAAATTAATTTTAATTAACAATGATCATAAATTATTTTTATTTGTTTCTGTTTTTTGATAAAACACTATAATTTTTAGTTCATGAATTCATTTTTCAATGTTTCTATATCACATTCATGTGTAATGTATACTCAACATTCCAACAAAAAAAAGGGGTTTCAGAAATTTTTATCTCACTGAGGATAAACATTAGGGTTGTTCATTTCCCTCTTTCAGTAACTCACTGAAATTCTCTTTATCAAAATGAAAAAAATAGAAGTCAACTATAAAATCTTATAACAAACCCCTCAAAATATAGACGTTTATCTCACCGAACAATTTCCCCTTAGAATCCAATCAAAAACACAAACAAAATTTAATACATAGAGATTTATTTAGAATAACATTTTATACAGAGTAAAAGTTACACAAGTATACAACAGTACACACAAAGAAAAGAAGCTGTTGTTTGTAGAGCAGATCAGGATACTTAAGGAACAATTTGAGCTTCAGTATGGCTGACTTCCCGAACGGTAAGCTAAAAACGAACAATTATTAGTCATCGATATAGAAAATGTATATAAAATCTAACCTTTTCATGAGCATGTGCAGCAGCTTCTTGACCAGCAGATGAAACGACAGTAGTTTGACGAACTTCACCTTCTCCATGAACATTGTAAGAGGTTTCACGAGTATGAGCAGCTGCTTCACGTTGAAGCTTTGCACCAGCTTCGATCAATTCAGCACCAGCTTCAGCAAGGAGTTCTTGGCCACGTTCTTGATGAGTAAGAGCTTCAGCAGTCTTGACATTGGCATGTTGAGCAAGGATTCGAGCTTGAGCTTGTGCTCGTTCAGCTTCAGCAAATTCTTTATCATTCTTCTTCAACATTGATTCAGCTTGTTCACGAAGGAGACGAGCATTCTTTTCATGTTCAGTTGTTTCAGTGTAATTTGCTGTGGCAGCTTCATAAGTTGAACAAGTGGCAGAATTGCAGTGTGCATCATGATGATGAGATGAGCCAATACCAATGGCATGTGCAACAGTCTTTACACCTTCCTTGATATTTCCGATGATGCCGTGAGTCTTTTCTTTTTCAGCATCAGCACTTGCAGAGGTAGTTGTTTCAGCGGTGGTAGTAACTGTGGTAACTTTTTGATGAGCAGACATGATTAATAGGATTTGACGAAAGAGCGATTAATCAAATATAGTCTAAAAATATAAGAAGCGTTAGAAAACAAAATTTGACATGAAATATAAATATTAACGCGGAGACAGATGTTAAGAAAAGTAACACGGGTTCTTTTTTGCTAAAGGATGAGAAAAATACATGAAAAAGAGGAAAAACAATGAAAAAAACCAAAGAAAGTTAGTCAGAAAGGATAGCAGCGGTCAATTATTTAAAAGAGAAGGTATAACCCTCCTTTTTCTAAGTAAAAATAGAAGGAAAAATTTTAAAGTTAACGAGGAATGGAAATTGGGATGAAAATGCCCATATTGCAACAATGATGAAAAGCGTTAGAACGAAAAAAGTGCTGCTTGGCGATAGAAGTACAACGGCGAAGGTGTTTAGTTGATTCAACAAAAATGCTGCAGGATTAAGTCACAATCTAACACAAAATTAAAGACAAAGTCAAAGGATCGATGACAAAAAAAATTAGACGAGAAAAATAATAAAGAAGAGAAAAGAAACATGATTTTTCAATTTTTCAACGATCAAAAGAAGGAAGAAGAAAATTTGAGGGACAAAAAAGCATCTAGCAAAAAATGGGAGAGAGAAGCTCGAGAAGGAAGAAAGAAGGGAAAGTCGCGTCAAAACAACACGCATTTAAAAAACGGCTGCTTCAAACTAAAGCAGCCGTTTTTGAAAAAAGAAGCAGTGGCAAAATGCATTTCTTTTTTCGAACAAAAAATAAAAAAATTTTCATGGTTCAATTCCCCATGGGGACTGAATTTCCTCCATGATTAACAGATTATGTTTGGACATTAACAACAGTTAATTAATTTTATCTTGATAAACAAAAAACAAACAAGTAAAATATGTACAACCAAAGTTTGAATAGATTGTGTTTGCTTTTTACTTATCGACCTTTAACTTTTGCATCAAACATAAATTCATTGAAGTATAAAATTTTTATATGTTCTTTTTTCTTTTTTTTAAAATAGTTCGTTACTTTATTATCTAAGTAGTTCCATATTTGTTTTTTTAATTGATTTTAATTTCGTTAAAAGTTTTAAAATATTGATGCCATGAATTTTCCTTTGATTCTGCATTTTTTGTGAAACATGCAACATAATTTATATTGTTTTTTAGAAAAATGCCTAGCTTGATCGCTGATGTTCTCTTTGATATTGGAAAACAACTGATTGAAAGTGGTAATTCAGAAGCTGCTTTGAGATTCGTACTTTCTGGAAAAGAACCCTTAAATGCTATGACAAGAGTTTTAGCTTCCGTTGCAACTCTTAAACTTTATGATGGATATTTCTTTGTTGGATGGGTAAGTTTTTTCGTTACGTTTTTTCCATTATTTCATATTCAAAATTTCAGGAAAACAAAAATTATAAATTTGTCTGTGAAAGAAATAAATCTTACTCAAAATTTCTGATGAATCAAATTGGAAATGGTGTTGTTAACCTTCGTATTGATTGCAGTAACGTTGAATTTTATCGAGAAGCCATTGATAAAATTATTGAAAAGAAAAGTAAGTTCATATTTGTTTGATAAAGCTTAAATGACTGTTTTTAGAATTGATTTCATTTTCTGCTGGTAAAAAAAGTTGTTTACCATTCTTGGATCAATTTCTTCCAAATTTTACAACTACATTGAAGTATGTTATGATTCCAAGTTATAAAATGACTGCAACATTTCGTGATACTTTAAATCTTGAATCTTTGATTGTTTTGGATTATGGCGGAAATGCTGTCTCAGAAATGTGCTGTAAAACTGAAAAATTGGAAACTCGACTTCCTGCTACTGGTGTCACACATATGTTTCCATTGTGTATTGATGAAAACAAGTAAATTTATTTATCCTGTTATCGTTGACTATTTGAAACGCATTTTTAGTCCACATTTATCTTCAATTAAGCAATTAATTTGCGATTGCAGTTGGGCTATGCTTTCTGTTGACGATTTCAATGATGTAATAAAAAATTTCTCTTCTCTTGAAGTTTTACAATATAATGTGACATATTTTGGTAGTTTTACTCAACCATCTTATAAAGCATTTGTTCAGAATATTCTTTATCTTATGACACAAGTTAACAATGATGCAAACGAAATTCCATCCAAATTTGTGTTTACATTAAAAATAAAGAAAACATCAAAGCGTTTCGTTGATTACCAAGTAAAAGTAAGTATTTTGATTAATTTTTGAAGAGATTATAATTTTTTTGTCTTTCAGAATCTTGATTTTTATAAAGAAATTTGTCCTGGTTTTGAATGCGATGAATCTGTCAATGATTATTATTGCTTCTCCAAAAATCTTCAATCGGCTGATCCAACCGAACCAACAATCCTTGAACTTCGATTTTTTAAGTAAACTTAATTTGTATTAACATCATCAATGAAATTTCGTATACATGCTTTTTGAATCGTTGAAATTTTTTTTGTTTTATTCTTTTTTATTTTTGAAATACATAATGTTTATTACGGTACCACGAATTGCAATTACAATTGGGATCTTTGTTGTTTTTTAAAAAATGAGACCCTCTGAAGATTAGGAAATAAATTAACAAAAACTTTATTAACAACAAACAACATTAACCCGAACTTGTAAATTGACAATAAAAACAAAAAAGAAAGATTAGAAAAACTCAGAATTTCGAGATTCTGGAAAATCTTCGTATTGCTTGCACAGCCTTTCGATTTCACGCATAAATCGTTGTGGACCACAATTTGTTTCAACTTTCTTTTTGCAAAGTAAATCAAGCCATGAAGTTAGGAAGAAGATTGAAACAGGACGTTCAATTCGAAAAACGTAATGAACTCGATAATAAAATTCAAGGGCTTCAAGCAATGATCCTTCAATCTGAAAAACAAAGAAGTTACATAAGGACAAAGTTAGTAGAATACGGTGAACTTAGATAGCTACCGTAACCCAAATCGCATCTAAAATCCGTACCCTTAATATATGACCATTAACATAAACAAATATAATTTGGCCATCAGAAGTTTGAATTCTTCCAAAGAAATTATGTTGAACTTGTTGTTCATTAATAATTCGATTGACACCACTAACAAAATCTTGTGCAGCCTAAAAAATTTGCATATTTAGGTAAACAACTTATATCAATCAAATCTTACAGATTCAAAGTAAAATTGCGTCGGAATCTTTTTTGAATTATTTAAAAAATGATGAAAAAGATTTGGGAATGAAAGAAAGATATTTGCAAATGCATCATCTGAAAAATGGTAGCATTATATTACTGTAGCTGATTACGGTATAAACAAACTTTGATTCAAATATCCCGGCAAGGTTGTAACATTATAACTTTGAAGTAAAGATTTTAAGGCAGGAAAGATTCTTTGCATTTCATCAACAATTGAAATACATTCCCATTTTTTGTTTCGACAAAGTTCTGCGTAATCAACATCAATCTAGAAAATACATATATAGTTACAGTATCAGGAGGACTAGATAATATTATTTCTGTACGGACAATAAAATTATGATTCAAAAAGTACAGTACTCATGCAAAATTTTACAACAGCAATTACTTACCAATGGTTTTGGAAACATTTTAAGAACTGGAAAAGTATCAAAGACAAAATCAATATCAATGCTATGAGTATTGTCAAGCCAATCAAGTCTTAATGTAGCAGTTCGACGAAAAAGATAAACAATTCTTGATAAATCTGGGATCAAACTTTGTGCTTGAAATGCAACATTTTCAATTGAATCTTCCGAAGGAGGTTTTCGCTTTCGTTTTGATGGAGGTGGTTGTGTTGGTGGTGGTATTGGTATTATCACTTTTAATGTTGCAGTAATATCATTATTATCTTTCTAAAAATGTTTTATTATTAATGATTACGGTAAAAGATACAAACATTTCGATGTCGAGTTGTTCGAATCCATTGATGAAGAATTTTTTTTGTTTCAGCTTGAAGGATTTCATTGTTTGGTCCTTCTTTTCCAATAAATTTAAGGAAAAGATTGACAAGTGGATCAAGATCTTTTGGACGATAATCAAGGCTAAAATAAAATACATGTTAGAATATGCTTATAGCAATACGGTATTAGTGATACCGTACTTTTGTAGTAATTATAAGAAATTATTTAACCAAGAAAAAAACTAACCTTGCTTTATCCATCTTTAAAATAGTTCTTAAAATACCGTATGCTTCTTTCCATGCAATTGTAATTAAATCTTTTGAAAATTCAGGATTTGTATCATTAAAAAGGACATACAAAATAATTCTTCCAAGTGGTGAATTAAATTGTGCATAAACATCTACCTAAAAAACCCCTTATCAATGATAACAACAAAAACGATCCTGAGGGATCGGCAATTTATGGAAAAGATCAAAAAAGAATATCCTTACATTGCCAAAAACTGTTGATTCTTCAGGGATACCATTATCATAAAATTGTTGGCATTCATCCAGCATATCATTTGCAAGCTTTTTGAGTCCATCTTTTACATTTATTGAAGAATCAAGTCTAACAACAGGTCGATGAAGAAGAAGATTAAAAGCTGGAAGTGGATCAAAGCTTTCTGTTGCATTCATTGTTACATTTGTTGTTGAAGTTGATGGAAGAATATGAGAAGGAGGCGAAAATTCTGAATTTATTTGTTCAAGGACAGCAAGTTGTTCTTGCTTAATACATGTTCCATCATCGGTATTGGCATCATCTTCAGCAATGTCACCCCCAGTGAAAGAAAGAATAATTTCATCATGGATTGAAGAGATTTTATCTGAGTAATCTTTCAGAGAGGATTCTTTGATTACATTTGCCATCAGCTGAATCGTTGTTGAAACAGTTTCAAGAAGAGATTTTGAAATTTCATTTGAGAGATGATCCGAAATGTAAATATTATTCTTGTAATCCTAAAAATTTTATCGTACGGCTACAGTAATCAAGATAAAACAAAAAATCGGCAAATCTTGTAAACTGTTTTCCTTTTGACAAGTTTCGAAAATATTCGAGAACATAAAGTTTTTTTAGGTAAAACATTAAAGAAGTTTCGAAAAAATTTACTGATTTACCTAAAATAATTTTCTAATTTGATGTAAAATGTTCATCCTAAATTTATAAGAACAAAAACACAAACCTCAATTGTTGTTCGAAGTTCTTCCACAATTTTTTCCTTTGCATTCTTCAAAGCAGCGTCGATCTTTTTATCTTTATCCATCAAAAGTAAAACTTTATTACTCTTTTCAATCAAGGATTGATTAATACTGGATCCATTACTTCGAGTTGGAGTTGTTAAACCCAAAATTGATGGATTCATTCGAGGCTCTGAAGCTTGATGAAATGCAACTAAATGTTGTAACAATTTTTCTACACTTTGATAAGAGCTTCCACAAAATCCACATCTAAGAGTTCCATGTTTGATATCTTCTTGTCGGCGTTCATGTTGCCGAAAATGTTCAGCATAAGATGAAAGGTAAAGATCAAGATTTTTTCTACAAATTGAACATTCTTGCATCTTTTTTTGTACTATATCTGAAAAATAAAAAACTGATTCAATAAAAAAATACCTGAAATATTTTGTAAGAAATACAAGAAAATACTATTCGCAAAAGAGAAACATCAACGAAGAACAACAAAAAATTATAAATCTTTCCTAAAATTACAGGAAAGATTTATAATTTTCCTATAATTTTAATAATTTTTGTATTTTGTACCAAGAGAAACGTTTAACGAAAAAGAAAAACCGTAACAGTTTTGAAGGAACAGAAGTTTTAGTTATGGAAAATATAATATTCACAACAGCAACCAGCATCAAAAACGAAGATAAACTAAATGTGCCACATTGTTACTACTTTTTTTACAACAATTTCAACTAAAACGTTTCAAAAAGAAAGAAGAAGTTGTATGGAAACACCAAAAACAATGAAACTGAATGTGTCTTACATCTAACAAAAGATACAACCAAAACATCAAACAATTGTTAAAGAAAATTGAAACAGTTACCAAGTAACGGAAGCATTGGTTATAAAAAATAATATACACTAAACAAAACCAGCAACAAACCAAATTTTTGGGTGCCTCGCTGTCACTTTTTTTCCATGGACACAACTTTTTGTTTCGTTTCTTTTTTCAAAAATGTGTGTCTGTCTGTCACATTGCTTTTTTCTTTCGTTGCATTTTTCTGTCAGTGGAGGAGAATGTTTGTGACAAACTGTCACATTTTTATTTTTTTTTATGACGGAAAAGGGAGTCTCTCTCTTTAATGAAGACGTGTGCAAGGATGTGACTCTAACCAAAAAAATGTTTTCATTAAAAAAGTAATTAAATATTTGTTTTATGCTTTGTATTTTTGCAGAGAAAAACAATCAATCCTAAAAGTTACAGTATGATTTGTTAAAAAATTATATTTTTTATTATTAGAAATGTTATATTAATGTAACATTTTATCTATAATAATAAAGTAAATACATTTAAAAAATTGGAATAACAAATTTGTAGCAACTTTTAATTTTTTAGACTGTGTTTAAATTAGGATTATGATTTGATTTTTTGTGACATTTTTTTTATCACTGCCATAATCTTTCAAAAAAGGTGTTAGAAAAATAAAATATTTTTTAAAAATCTAATTGTTACAAATTAAAAAATAACATTTTGTTGTAATAATAAGAAAATCTTTGAACAAAGTCTAATTTTCTTTCAATAGTTTTGTGTTCAAATGTTGCATTTTAAAACGTTTTAAACTGATATCAGTAATTTAAAATTTTTGTTTTTGAAAATCAAATTTGAGCAAATAAAATCAGAATTGTTACAGTAAAAATTTCAATAAATACGTACTCAATAGAGAAAAATTTAATTTCAAGTTTGTTTACTCCATTTCAGTATTTCAAAAGCATACTATTTCATAGTTTGTCCATTTTTACTTTTTTTCGTATCAAGGTGAATGAAATGACCTGATAGAATCAATCGAAACAAATAAATCAAGGAGTAGTTTTTAAAGATTGTAATCAAATTTATTGCAAACGGAAAGAATCATTAATTAATTTTTTTTAAAAATTAAATATGCTTCTTCAAAAAAATACCAATGATTATTTAAATTTCTCAATTCCATTTTATTTCAAAAACATTGATAAGAAAGATACAATCAAAATAAACAAAAAATAAAGAAAGAAAGCGGATAAAATTCTTTTTAACTTTTAAAGAAAACTTGCAGTAAACAAAAAATTTTTACCTTGTTTTTCTTATGACGAAAAATGAAATATGAAAAATAACCAACCGATTGTCCGAATAGCAGGGGAAAAATTTTTTACATTTTTATTTGGCGGGGGAGAAAGAAGGAAGAAGAAGAAGAGAGTGGAAGAAAAAAAAAATGAAAAAAAATGCAGGGCCCGCAAAAATAGCAGTAACAAACAAAAAAGCGGGCGACGAACGCGAACGAGCGCATCATTTTTTTCTTCTTCTCCTCTCCTACTTTTTCTTCTTCTTCTTCCACCATCTATCTATCTAACAGCAACAGCAACTTTAAAAAGAAGAAGAAGGAAACAAAAAATTTATAGATCCCTTTTTTTATACGTGTGTTGTCAAAAAAATTTTATATGTACTTTTTATTTCCTTTTTCAACAATTACTTTTTAACCCAGATTCCATTTTTTTAGAAGAAAAATCATTGACAAAAAAATTAATAGTTTTAATGTCAAAACTTCAATTTATTCATCCGCTTCTTTTTTTGCTGTAGTAATTGATTGAAAATTATTTATTTACTTTTTATATACATTTTTTTGTGTGTATAAAAGTAATAAATAATATCAGCTGTGGTAAATTATTTATTTTTTATTTTTATGCTTTTAAATATATTCGTTTTTATTTTTGCAGTTTATGGCCAGAGGCAATAATGCCCAGATTAAAACCAAGGAGGCAACGGTTGTATTTTTACAAAAAGGAGATGAAAGATTTCGGACAACAAAGCGTGAAGTTGTAAGTACATATTTTGTATCATGTAGTTTATGCATGTATTGATGGATATGCAAATTTGCAAAACTTTGAAGGCTATCTTCTCAACGGGGAAACATTTTATTCTGTTGAGAAGATAGCCTTCAAAGTTTTCCAAATTTGCATATCATTATGCATGATCATAATTAGACTAAATTTATGCAAATTTTTTTTCTAGGATGAAGAAAGTAATAGCTTTATTGTTAATGATGTAAGCAATTATGAGCATGTAAGTTTAAATTTAAAATCATAAAAAATATCAATCAATAAAATTAACAGGCCCATTATGATGATCCATCAACAAGTTATTCCATTCCAAAACAAGATGATCCAGCATATGATTATCTTTATTCAAATTTATCTTCAATTGTTTGCCTCCCAGAATTTCCTGCAAGAAAACTTCGAAGACCTTCGAAAAGAAAGGCCTCCGTTTCAACAAGTGATTATGCTTCAGAATCTGGATTCAATTCTGAAAGCAGTGAAGAGGGTGAAGAAATTGATGGCATTTGGGATCAAGGAATGCCAGCAATTCCGGTATCAGCAACAAATAAAAAAGTATTTTCAAATTTTTCAAAAGGAATTTCCCTTGCAAATAATAATGCCCGTTCCACTCCGCTTACAATGTCAGAATATATGCGGCGTTCAACATTTATGAGATTTACAGCAAATGAAAGAAAATTGTTGGAACGAACATTTCGTGGATATTTGATATCTCAGCTCGATGAAAAGATTGATCCATTTGAGGGGATTGCGTTGAATGATGAAGAAGTGATGGAGAGATTGAACAGTTTTGAAAAACAACCAACAACATTTTGTTTGGCTTGTGAAAAATCTGGAAGGTCAGGTTCTTCAAGGCCAACAACTCCAATGGCAACAATAAATGAATCACCTGGTGCAGCTGGTGTAAATGGCCGAAGGCATGCCGAAACTCGACCCCATATGAAATTTGCCACAATTGATCCCCTTGGGATTAACGTTCATTTTAAGAATCCATTATTTCGAAAAGCTGTTGCTCGATTACCTGATCTAAGATTGGTATGTTTAATAAAAAGAAATTACATTGGGTCCTAAATGAATATTTAATTATTTTGACGTTTTAAAAACAAAAATTAATATTGTTCCCCTAAATGATGGAAGTAAAACTTGCATAATTTTTAGTCTGCCAAAAGTACAGACGTATGCAAATTTTTTAAGACATGTCTGTTGTAACAATTATTATGATCTATTAAAACTAAAACTGATGGCAGAATTACTTAGATAAGGTTTAATTTGAGCCATTATTAACAATTATGCAAATTTTTTAAAAAATTTTTTAGTTTAAAAATCAGTTATAGAAACATTGGGAATCATAATAAATCTTGATCCTTTTCTATTGTGAATATTATTTGTTAAAAACATACATTTTCATTTTTTAGCTTGGTCATAATGCCAGTAAATTAGCTCCAGTTGTGCTGCCAAAAAGTAAAAGAACTTCTCGGCAACCTGCAATTATTCATTTATGTGATGAATTATATGTATGTTTCGCCCTCCACAAAAATTGTTCTAACACAGTTACCAATTGTTTCAGGGCACATTTGAATATGCAAATCGAAAAGAAAAAGTGGATGGATACACTAAAACAATTCGACCATTAATTTTTTGCCGAACTTTATATTCCGTAGAATCTTTTAAACATCAATCAAAAATTTTACAAAGACGAATAGAAAATCGTGAAGAAATATTTCAAAAATCTAAAAAAGATGGAAAAAGTGAAAAAGGTGGAAAAAAGCAGAAAAAGAAAGTAAAAATGGTGATACCCCCGCAGCAGCAGCAATTTTTGAAAAAGAAGAGATCAGCTTCAGAGCCTCCACCGTATTCAAAGGTCGCCTCTGTAGCACCCCTGGGGGCATTTAAGATTCGAAGCTCTCGATCAGTTTCACCAAATCGTCGAAGGCATCCTGAAGCTGAAGAACCTGTTGCAATTCGATCCCCTTATCAATGCCATGGAGAAGCAATCGATAAATTTAAAGGCAAAAAGGAAAAATTGGCAGCACAAAAATTTATGCTTTGTATTCAATCAAATGGAAGTTATGGAGCATTTTTTTGTTTTGAAAAAACTGAACAATCACTTTTAATGCCAACTCGACCCCCGACAAACGGCACATGCCGATTTCGACAAATGCATTTTGAAAATGAAATTAATCATTTTAATATGTATGAATTTACCGTAATTGAAACGGAAATGTTTGAATATTTGGCAAAGTTGAGATTTATGAATGCCGACAATCGATGCATTGAACTTCGACCTGAAACAAAATTTGGTGCAATACTTCCGCGAAGACAGATATTCAATTATTTAAGAATGATTAGAAAAGTGCCAAAACCAATTACATGGCAAAAAAAGACTCCAAAAAAGATTGCAGCATTGCCATGTCTATCAGCAGCTTCCAGTGGATACGGTAGCGGATCTTCAAGTAGCCGATCAAGTGTTGTAAATGCCAAAACTGCAATTACCATTACACTCATTGATATCCTTAAATGTAAGCTTAAAGAAATTATGCAAATTTTATATTATGCAAATTTATAATATACAAATCTTAATTATGCAAATTTTTCAGGGTTGGGGTTTTATTGTGTAAGATTGGATGAAAATAAAGCAAGATTTGTTCTTCTTGGAGCTTTTGGAGGTGAAGTATATCCACCATTTCGGCTGACGAATCTTCTCGAACTTTGTCAATTCACTTATCACACGGGTGGAGTATTTTGTCAAGACTTCTCGCCAGAATGGACACAAAAATTCCTTAAAATTCAGATGTTAGTCGGCTTCCAAAAACCTGCACTTAAAAAAGAGAAAGAATTATTTAATATTATTGCAACTCCAGTCTCAAATATGCGATATCCGACAAAAGCTGCTTCTTTAACTTGTTACAAACTTGCAAGGTCACTGAAATTATTCGAACTTTATGAATTAAATGCTTTTCTTGAAAAGGTATGTCAATGGCATATGCAAATTTTGAAGAATTTTGTGTTCTTTTCGAGACTAAAAACTTCGAAAAACCCCAAATTTGCATGCGATTTTAAACAAAAATCGAAATTCGTAAAGTTCAATTTTGCTAATATCCAAACTTCAGTAACCTATGAATCAATATGCAAATTTCAGCTTATCGAGACATAAAAATTTCGATAAACTGAAATTTGCATAAATTTTGGGACACAACTCGAAATTCCAAAATCTAATTCCTACATAAACCCTTACTATAGTAACCTTGCTATTAATATGCAAATTTTTTACAGAATTATTATTACGTGCTAAATGTTCGGTATACATTGTACAGTGATCCCGACAGCTGCGAGTACGACACTGAAACAGAAGAAGATTTTGAATGGGAATCAACTGCAACAATTTATAATCTTGGTGATCCACAACCCCTTTATCCGCATCAATATTCTTTGGGTGATTTTACTGCAGCTAAAATGAAGAATATCCGAAACGGGGATGTCTCAAATGTGATTCCACGTTCGAGATATCTTCAAGATAAACTTCAAGCTGGAACTGGAAAGGCAACCCCAAAAAAGCGAGCTCGAAGTGGATTATCAACTGGAAGAAGATATCGAAATTGGGATAGCAGTTCGGAGGATGAAGAAGATGAAGAAAATCGATCAGAAGTTGTTACCCCAATGTCTGATTTCAATGTTGATTTTGATGATATTGAACCAATGGAAATTTTGGAGAAACAACCATCTGAAAGAGAAGAAGAAATTGTTCCTGCCATCAATATTCCAGAAGGTGAAAAAGAATTTGAAGATTCTGATGTTATTCTAATGTTGGCAACTGGAACTCCCCTGCCGAAACGGCTGGTTGAAAATGCCGTAGAAGGAGAAGCAACAAGAATGGCAGAAAGTGATCCTAGCTTGATAGATCCAGATTTGTTGTTGAATGATTTGGCAATTGCCGGAGGCAATAAAAATCAACTTACTGTATCTGAAAATGCCAATGCCGAAGATCAACTTTCAATCGATTTGCCTTCTGAATCCGTTGAAGTCGAATCTGAAAATCGAAAAGTCCGCTTCAAACTTTCGCCAGTTTCAAAATCTCAAACTCCTAAAAAGATTAACGGCAAAGAATTCCCAAAATCATGTCTTAAAAAGAAATCTTCGAAACGAGTTAATGGTGAAATTACTTCTTCAACAACTTCAACGTTATCAGAATCCAATACCATTAAAATAACCTTATCATCACCAACTGAAGAAACAATAAACTTATTCGAAATTCAAGTTGAAACAGAAGCAGAAAAAGAAGAACAAAGACAAAAGCGTGCAAAAATGATTAAAGAATTCAAAGCAGAAATTTCGAAACCTTTAATTAAAAAGTTGAAAGAAGCTAGACTTGAAATTCGTAGAAGCTTTGATCTTCCCGATGAAGAATTTATTGTTCGAAATCATGACACAAAATGGCGTCCTGTTGCTGCCGATGTTGATGAAGCTGAATTTGAGGCTTTGCTGAAGCATATGGAATATAATTGGTATTGGTATTGGAATGGCTGGCAAAAATTGAAAGATACCTTTAAATGTGATTTTCTTGGAAGGTAAGGATTTTGAAAAAAAGACAAGAGATTAAAAAAAAACAATGAAAAAAGTTAGATATGCAAATTTTTATGAATAACTTCAGTTATTAAATTTTAATATAAAAATGTAGGATGCCTAAAATATGCAAATTGTTATCTAATATTTTTCGAACTAAATTTAAACCTGTAAACAACGAATTTTAGATAAGCAAATTTTTGTTTTTTTTTATTAAACTCGAACTGCTAGGAACAAAAAGTTTCAAATATGCAAATTTTCAATACTACTTTTTCTAATCTAAAATCAATTTTTAGCAACTACAGTATCCTTACCCATTACAAACAAATTGAAACTGCCAAAGCTATCCAAGAACATCGCCTCAAAAACCGTAATCGTCGCTCTCGATCCATCAATCCTGTTCAACTTCGATTTTCTTATCATCAAATTCTCAATGATGAATTCAATGATAACACTGAAAAAACTCCATTTGAACATTATTATGATTTAGAATTTCGAATTCAGAATCCTACAACAGAATCAGAAAACGGTGAAGAAATGGATTCAACAAATTCAGATGGAACCCAAAAAGAAAAAAGTCCACCAAAATCTTCATCTTTCAGACTTCGAAGAATCCGAAGCGCCTCACTTCCACCAAATTCTTAATCCAAAAAAGATTTCGAAAAAAGGTTCCAAAAAGAGATTTATCAAATCCACTTTTTTATTGTCTGTTTATAATTTTTTTGTTCGTGCAAATTCTAATTTTTGTAATATATAATTAATTACAGTATGAAAATAAGTATTGTAACTTTTTTGCCTGCAATGCTATTGAGCAGAATAGTATTGCATCACTTTTAAGAAAAATAATTGTTAAAAAAATTATTATTGTTAATTTTCGTACAAGCATTTTTATTATTGTTACTTTCGTTCGTTCGTTTTTTCGGGTGAAAACTTTCAATTGTTTTTATTTTGTTCATTTTCGATTCGAAATGTTCCGTCTTTCATGATTTTTAATTAATTTTCTAATATCTAATTTTTTTTCTAAACTCAAACAAATAAATGCAGCTTTTTAATTCAACAACTTGATTTTTAATACAAGCTACAGTAACCTATCTGTTGAAATGACGATCAGGAATTTGCATAGGGTTTTTGAAAGAACTCAAAATTACAAAATCTCAGTTTTAATTTAAACCTAAATTACAGTAATCTATCTATTAAAATGCAAATTTTTTACAGAATTACTATTACGTGCTAAATGTTTGATACACTTTGTACAGTAATCCAAACAGTCGTAAAGAGAGGAAGATTTTGAATGTGAATCAACGGCTCCTATTTTCAGATTTGGCGATCCACAATCTTATCATTATTTATCTGGGAACTCGCATTTTGAAAAATTTTAAAGTCTAGGATACAATTTTTGTTTCCTTTTTAAATATTTTTTTATTACAGATCCCTCTACTTTTTTCTCAAAGCCATTTCCGATTCTCGAAAAAGTTGAAGAAGAAGACACAGTAGTTTTACATGCATAAGTCAACAGCTTAAAAAAAGCGACAAATTTTGAAAGAAAACGCGTCAACACAAAAAAACGAAGGAGCACCGTTTTTTTGTTGGTCCTTCTTCTTCCTTGCCTTGACTTGCCTTAAACGATCCCAACGGAGTATTTTAAAAAAATTGGTGACTTTTGACGCCCGCCGAAGAAGAAGAAGAAAATGTCATCGCCTCATTTTCGCCTTTTTTCACCAAATATTTTTTTTATTCGCTTTTGTTTTTGATTCTCTAACACCAAAAAAAATATTTCCCGCGGGAAAAAGATTTTTTTTGAACAAAAAAGTCTCCAAAAAAAACAGAGTCTTTTTCGATTTTGACTATTTTGTACAAAAAGTTGAAGAAGAAGAAGTTGGACATGGTGGATATTGTTGAATAAGAGAGAAATGTAAGGGACATCCCGCATGGGACATGTCAAAGCAAAGCAAAAAAGAAGAGAGAGTCAAACATTGGCAAAAAAAACTAAAGAAAGAAGACTTTTAGATAGAAAAGTGCCGTTCGAAGTGATTTGTCAAATGTGATCGTCGTCGAGAGAAGAAGAAGACAGAAGACAGAATACTCGATGACAATGTTGTTTTTGTTGTTGTTGAGGAAGAAGCAAAAAAAGCAATTCAAAAAAGGAAAGAGAGAAGTTTGTTGAGTTTTAAAAATCAGTCACGGAAAAAATGATTCCCTTGAGGGCAAAAATAGAAGTAAAGGGAAGGAAAGGCGACGACAATGAGTAACAAAAATAACAGTGAAAATATGTAAAACACGATTTTGAAGGCACGAAACTTGAAATTGCAAGTTGTACATTTTAGTTTTTTAAAAACATAATAAATAATTACAAAAACGTAAAAAAATGATCAATCAACAAAAAAATTGTGAAAATAGTAAAAAAATAGGCAACAACAAGCGTGAAATGAATTAAAAGAATCATTCATTCTGCTTTTTTTTCTATTAAAAAGGGCTAACATAAAAAATAACAAAATAACAAACGATGACTTCTTTTAAAGCATAAACTTTCCAAAATGCACAACAAGACTAATTTTTTTCTCCTCAATTCTGCATTCAAATATGAAGATGATGATATTTTCTTTTTTACATTGAAATTATCAAAAAATTCTTTTTGGATTTTAGCAATATAGAAAAAAAATCAAAGAAAAACATCCGTTATGGCACCAAAAAAAATTAATTCTTTTTGGTGCTTTTTCCAGCCGCCAATGTTGATCCTTTTTTTTGAAAAAGAATAAACTTTCCAAAATGCACCACAAAATTAATTTTTTGGTTTTCCTTCTCAACAACAGAAAAAGACTTTTATTAAGAATGTGTTTTATACGAAAAAAGGACCTCCTGTTGTGTCAAAAATATTTTTTTTTGTTTGAAAGTGTTAATGATCTTCTTCTTTTTTTTGCATAAACCTTTTTGATGTAATAAAACCCTTCAATCTACCGTAAACAAACCCAGAAAAAATGCGGGTGTAATATTTTGGTATCGTTTTAGTGGATTAAGATTGGATTTCTCGATAAATATAAGTTTAAGATGTATCAATTTTCAACCTGTTTTAATCGATAACCATTGTGTTATTAACTGTTTTATTTGGATGAATACTGAAAAATTTTGTACAACAAACAATTTTTTTGCTTAAATGTAATTATTCCACACTGTTATAGTACAGTATACTTGGATGCCGCTTAACAAGTTTTAAAATTGTACTTTAGAAGTTCAATGTTCATTTCATTTTTGTTACAGTATCCTTTTTTTAAATTAAACATTTATCAACACTTCCTTTTTACCCTAAAAATTTCATGTTTTCCAAAATGTCATAAATTTATCTCCTCCGCCAACTCATTCCTTCTACCGTAACCCTTTTCCAACAAGTAAAAAATTAACATTTATATTTTTTATGACATGGCACCACTTTATTTTCTCAGCTGACAATTTTCATGTACGCAGATATATTATAGCCGTTTTTTGCCGTTAAAAAATCTGCAATAATAATTACATCCCTCTCATTTTTTTTGCCATCTCCAAAAAAATATCAAAAACACAGAAGCAGCAGTAATCTTTTTTTGGCACAAACAAAAATGGAAAAAAAGTTGGCGTGACTAATGGCTCTTTGCTGCTGCCGTTTCTCGTTCTTATTTCTTCTCCTTCGCAATCTTTGTTTTTTTTTCTCGCGGGTAAGCTTTGAAAAAAAACAGCTTCCATTTTTGACAGCAGTTTTAATTTTTTTCTTTTTGTTACCTTTGATTAAAAAAATACATTAAAAAAACAGCTTTGAAGAAGGTGTGACAAAAAAGGATATTTAAAAAAAATAAAAGGGTAGCAATTATTTTTTAGTACATTAATTTTTTTTGGAAAGGTGTTTTTTGGATGAGAGAAAATAGAAAAAAAGAGATAAAAGAGGTAGTCGAAAATTGCCGACTTCAAATTTCAACTCAAAATTTGAAGTCGGCAAAAAATTGCTATTAAGCGACAATTTTAAAAATGCAAATATCTGTCATTATTTTTAGATTTCTGGAATTCAAATTAAAAGGACCTTGTAAATTCGGTAATCACAATATGCAAATTTTCAGAATACACCTCTGTCCTTGAAAACATAGCTTGTTCGTTTTCTTTATTTTTAAAAGATTTTTTTCAAATTCTAGGCAGTCTTAAATTACAGTAACAACAAGATTTTTGTTAATTTAATACGGTAATTAACAAAAATCTTACAAAAAGTTATTAAAAGTGCAAAAGTGCCCTATTTAATATTTTATGCTGAACAACTCAAATGCGCGAAACCCAATCATAAAAAAATTTGCATAATTATTATGACAGATCATCAACACCGATCTCTTCAACGAACAACAGAAATCTCAGGATCTGTCAATAATTTTTTTCTGAATGAAGACTATTAAAAGATTGCATCATAAAATTTCTTTCCTTGAAAAATGAATGGCAAAGATTGTTGCTGTTTTTATTCAAAATCTTCTTCTGTTTTTGACAACCAATTTTTTGCGTTTGAAGATAATTAACTTTCAAGCTAAAATATGGGTGAATAAATGTGGAATAAAAATGCTGCATTTTGTTTCGGCCCTTTTTGGACTTTTCGAATTTCTCATCAATTTTTGACACATTTTTTTGCTTTTTTATGCGCGGGAAAATCGAGTTCAAGACATTTTTTGGATGAAACAAAAACTATACCGCAAAAAGGACATTTGTCTTTTTTTGATAAACGCAAGGATTCCAAGGAATCAAAAACGGAAACTGAAAAAACGCAATTGTTACAGCTATTTTTTGAAAATAAAAATGTGTGGAAGAATTTCAAGTATTTTAAAAAATGAGATTGTTGTTAAAAATGGAATTTTTTAAAACGGAAAAACATCGGAGAAATTAAACAGAAAGATTTGATACAAATTAGCTGTCACAATTTTTTCAACCAAGTCACAAGGTTACGGTAGTTTAAAAAATTTGAGAACACAACTCAAAAAAACAAAATTAAAACTGAATTAAACATTGTCAAAAAGAAAAACAACAAAAGTGCCACAGGGCATAACGGATATTCATCGGAAATTAAAAACAACAGTGATTTTGCAATATTTAATTCAGAAGCGATCCATAGTCTGGTTTTAGTTAATTTTCTTTTCTGGGAGATATTGTGTTAATTTTTTGATGCTTCAAGTGAAGGTATTATTTTTCTGTGAACATTTCTATGTTTCCAGAAAAGTTATGTCCGGATTGCAAATTTGATGAATACTAAAATTCTGAACTTTTAACCGTATTCTTATTTTCGACCCAATTGTTTTTAGGAATTCTAATTTTAAACTCTGTACTTCTTTCTTTCACAAAAAAAAGTTAAGTTTATTTCAATGAATTGCATTAAAAAAAGAAGCTTTTAAAGATCATTAAAATTAGAATAAAATAAATAAATTTATATCTCCAATTTTATTCCATTTCCTAATTTTTGCTTCTTTCTATTTTTGCTTTCCAAAAAAAGCTTTTTGTTTTTTGGCACCTCCATCCATCCAATCTCCCAACACACTTTTTTTCTTTCTTTTCACAGCCTTTTAGAAAAAAGTGCCACAATTCATTCTTGTTAGAATCCCATTTATCTGGAATGAAATGACTTTTTTTTATAAAGTCGTCGATGATAGTCGTTGTCGCCTTTTCTTCCTATTTCATCCTCATCATCCGCATCATCGTCAAATGATCTCTTTTTTTTTGAGATGGCAGTCATTTTTTGCATACTTTTATTTGGTCGTCGTCAGCTTCAGAAGGAGAGAAAATGGCACAAAATTGGAAGATGGAAATAAAAAGAGAGGAAAAGTGCCCAATTTTCAATCAACGCTTTTTTCTTCCGGATATAACCTAAGAATTAATGGTCGGACAAAAGTCTTTTGTCGCCACAAAAAAATGTTGAAATAAAAAAAGGACAGTCTCCATTTCCACATTTTTTTGAAACGACAATGCCAATGTCATTTTTTGGCAAAAAAAGTAGGTGGAACTTTTTGTCATTTTTGCCGTTTTTCGAAGGGTGGAGCAAAGATATGCCATTGGTCGCAGCCATCCCCGTTTTTTGGGTGCCCTTCTTCTTTATTTAAATGGCATGGCATAAAAACAAAGAAAAAAGGACATGTCAAAAGTCAACAAGCATAAAATGCCACAGAAAAAAAGTATGTAAGTAACTACTACCAGAAGCCATCCCCCTCTCACTTTCATTCTATCCTTACCCCCTCAGGGCAGGAAAATCTGTCTGTAAAAAAGTCATTGTCGAAAAATTTAAAACTTTGAAAAAAGAATGAATCATTTTTCTGCTGAATTTTTGGCAAAATCTGAGAATCCAATAATTAATACCGTAATTAGGTCATCACTACCAGGACCATCATCAAATAATTGTAATTTGTTAAAGCTGCTTTCAGTGAATTTTAATAATAGTATCAAAAAATTAAATTCAAACAAAGGAAATTATTCAAATTTATCATCAGCGGGACCATCTTCGTCAAAGCCACCAAAGGAACCTAAAATTAAACAAGTAAGTTTTTGTTTATTACAGTTTGAGTATATAATATTTAATTATCGGATTACTGTAACTTAAATTAAATTTGTCGCATAATTAAATTTTTCCTACTGTATTCGACAAGAGCATAGGTAGAAAAAAATTTCGGTGTGGGTATTTTCATTTCCGACGGGGCACGCCTTTGATCTTTTTCCGCAATCGGCAAAAAAACAAAGGATTTTCCGAGCCCCAAACGCTCCTCTCTGTTTCTACGGCATTGGTATTCGATTTTTTCTTTTTCCGATTACAGTAAACAAATTTTTTTAAGAATTCAAAAAAAGGAAACTGTAATCAACTTTAAATAATAATTAATAAAATTAACGATTTCATTAATTTGAAATTTTTTTGAAACTGTTATTTTTTGACTCTTATTTTATTTTCCAAGATTTCAAAAAGGATCATTTTAGAAAAAGTTTTTCATACTTTTTCTAAAATGATCCAGCTCACTACGGTATAATTTTGATATTCATAATTATGATTACAGTATCTTTCAAAAATCCCTAAACAACAGTTATCATTAACCTGCCAAAAATTGAATCAAAACTTTTCAGAATCAAAAAGGAGTAAAAAAGCGTGTTCAATGTTCGGAATGCATGAAAACATTTTGTGATAAAGGTGCCCTAAAAATTCATACTAGTGCCGTACATTTAAAAGAAATGCATAAATGCTCGATTCAAGGCTGTGAAATGATGTTCTCTTCCCGGCGATCTCGGAATCGGCATTCTGCAAATCCAAATCCAAAACTTCATACTGGTGGTCCAATTCATTCAAGAATAAATCTCTTTCGATTTTCACAACTTTCAACAACAAATATTAAACCTTCATCGGCAGAAATTTTAGAAGCTCAAAGTTCTTTTTATGGCCGTCCCCCACCAATGGCAATGCCAATTCAGTCAAAGCCATTTCAATTAAAAACTCCAATTCCAAATCTTGGAGTTGGATTTCTTGGAAATCCTTCAATGCTTCCAATTTCAATGGTCAATCATCAACCAAATCTTCAAAATATCTTTCAAATTTTACAGGTAATTTTTTTTAAAGCTACAGTAATAAGTATTTTTATGAACAGTAGAAAATATCTACAATAATCATTTTCAGAATCGATTACATGCCAATGCTTTATCAGCAGCAGTCGCGGCATCAGCAATCCATCATCCTTCAAGATTATCAATAATAACTTCATCAACAAGATAATATTTTAATTAAACTTTCAAATTGAAAATTGCAATAAATTTTTTCAAATGTTACAACATTTTCAAAAACAGTGTATTCAAAAATCAATAAAAATACAGTAATCTTAAGAACCAAAACTCTTGTTGCTTTCAAACAAAAAACTTCCATAGGAAAAAGTTTATCTCAATATTACTGTAAAACATAAAAACATAACAAATATTAAAACAAAAATAGTAACAAAAAAATACACTATACTTCATATAGAAAAATATATCATCGTTTTTGTGGCATTTGTTGTTGCATCAAAGTTGTAAGAAAATACTGTGCAGTTAAAAGTTGTTGAAATTGAAACATCGAATTGTAGTTTAACATTGCAGAAGACGAAAGTAATGGAAAGTGTTGTGGTAAAGAAATCATTGGAGATAAAGGAGATGATGCAACTAATGGAATATTCGGTGAAGACACGTTGGATGATAGTGATGATAAATAGGATGACAGTAACGGATAAGTATCACGGATGTTAAGTGAAATTTTAGACGGAGGTTGTGTTGAAGAGATTGAACTATTACAAGATGGCAATTTTTGAGAATTGATAACACTTTTTACAGAAGCAGTTTCAGAAGCTGAAGACGGTGGAATCGGGCTAATTCGAGATTTACGGACACGTGATCGTCGATTATTGAACCAAATCTAAAAGGTATCTTTGTTATTTCTGCTAAAAAATAAAAACTTACAGTAATTTGTTTATCAGTTAAACCAATTTTCTTTGAAATTTCTTCTTTCCTTGTTTGACTTGGAAGAGGTGAAATTTCAAAATATTCCAAAAGAACAGCAATTTGATCTTTGGTAAAGTTGTTTCGAATTCTTAGTGGCCGATTATCCTTGACAGCAAATCTGGGTTCATTGTTTTCAGAAGATGATGAAGAAGTTTTCCGAGCATAAGGTGACCCACGCTGAAAATCAAAATATTAAAAATTATTCATGTCCGGATATATGAAATCGAAATTTCGATTATAAACTTTATAAAAAAAGGTGTATAAAAAACTTACCAATCTTGGTTCAATTGAACGTGTTTGACGATAAATATGAGCAATCTTTGACACGGCACCATGAGAAATTTGTAAATTTCTTCCAATTTGTGTTACACCAATTCCAACATTGAGTTGTCGAACGATTTCTTTCCGTTTTTCAGGACTTAAGGGTTTTCCATTTAAATAATATCCACCAAATTTATTCATTTTTCTTTGCATAAAAAGTTCGTCAAGATCCATTTTTGTCAAAATTATCAAACTAATTACTCCATCGAAATAGTAGTTAAGTAAAAAAACATTTGACGTAAATCAACAACAACTTTTTTCAAGGACTTATTTTTTATTATTTGGACTGCCTTTGATCTGTCGGCATCAAGCTTTGTGCCATTGAAAAACAACTTGGCTCATGGCGGGCAAACGAAGGAGATAAAGTGTGACCGGCATCACTCGTAAATTCTCTTAGGGCAGCACTGTAGAAATTGATCAAAGTTTTAAAGTTTTTCGATATTTTTTGAGATGCTGGCACGGGTCTTCCGTTAAAGAAAGATATATCTGATAGAGATTGGATAAGGTAGGATTGATTGGAAGATTTTACTGGATTTCACTGGAAGATATGTGGCATTTAGTAGGATAAATATATATATGTACCGATGAATAGGACAAAATTGATTCAATCAGATGGTGGGATAAACATCTATTGCAGATATGCATATAGAGGAGGACATACATAAGTCCATATAATAGTAAAACAGTAAAGATAAATCGAATATTTATGAAAATATAACAACTAAATATAACAACAGCATGTAACTATCCAAAAGAGGGATTGCAACTAATTTAAATCTTAAAAAAGGACGGACATCTATTACAAACATAAAGAGGGACATGCACAGATCTATATAATTTGAAAAAGGCGAAATTAAATCAAATTTAAAACAAATATGTTTAAAGATACCGTATAAAATTGTTCATGTAAAAAAAATTTGATTCAAAGATCCCGCTTTCATTCATTCACATTTCGCCAAAGCACATTCAACTTCAAAAAAGTTTTTTGTTCAACAAAAATTCCCAAATCTGTTTTTTGCCGATCCCAATCTATAATAATTTGAAAGATTCCCTTCAAACATGGCAAAAGCAAAAACTGCGAAAGATATTGGCCGAAATCAGCGTGTTCATCTTCATCGAAAAATTAATCTTGCTATTCGAAGAGGAAAATTAAAGAAGCATCAAAAGGATCAAATTGCTAAAATTCAAGAAAAGAAGAAAGCAACGTCTCGAAAAAAGTTTAGAGAGGTTTGTTTTTCTCCATTTTTTACATGTTTAATATATAATTATTGTTATAGGTCCAAGATGATTATGAGCATGAAAGAGCACATAAGAAAGAGCAAGATGGTAAAATATCTGATGAAGAAGATGAACGAATGGATGTTGATGAGAATAAGAATGCTGCAATTCTTGTTGATAGTGACGAGGAACCAGAAGATCCACTTCCCCTTGATATGCTTGATGATGATATTGATTGGGAGAATAGTGCATTCTTTAGTAAAAAGCGTAAAGGTTTAAGCAAAGGTAAGTAATATTCGACTACAACTAACTATTCTTCATAATCAAGTTTTAGAACTTGATGAAGTTTTTGAAGAAGATAAAGTTCGTCGATTCAAAACCGATTTAGCCGATGATGAACAAGAAATGCTACCAATAAAACTTAGTGATGGAAGAGTCGTTAAACGTGTTACAAAGATAAAAATTGAAGAAGAAGATGAACCAGTAGATATCAAACCAGAGATTGTTAAACAAGAAGATGATTATTCGCGTTTGTCTGCGCCACAACTTTTAATTAAGCGAAGGGAATTATTAGATGAATCAAAGCAAGATATTGCAAGAATGTGTATTGCAATTACTGCTGATCCAGAGCATAATGTTTGTCTTTTAATTAATCACTTTTCATTTTAACTTTGTCATTTTTAGGTAACAAAATTCAAAAGATTGTTGGAATTAGCTATGGGTCAAGATGTTCATACACTGGTTCGTGAAGCTACACAAAAATTAGCACTTGCTTCAATGTCTAAAGCTTTTATTGAAGCTGCTCCGGGATATCAAATCCGACCTTTAACTGATACTGAAAAGAAACAGACAATGACCAAAGATACAAAAGTTTTGCATAGATTTGAGGAAGCTTTATTGCTGTATTATTTGAAGTATTTAAAATTACTTGAAAAGAATTCAAGAAGTAAGTTTTTAAATTGAAAGACCCATTTTGGAGATAATTTTCTATTTGTCTATAAAAGTCTCTTCTTTTTTGAACACCTTCAGAAAACTTTTTCAAAAATACACTACAGTATTATCATTTTTTTAGTTTTCCTTACTCGTGGCAGAAAATTTGATGAATCTACATTTTCACACAAACTTGGAATTATCTCAGTCAAGTCAATGGCACAAATGTTAAACAAATTATCGCATTTTAATTATTCAACGAATATTGTCAGTTATCTTGCTCGACTTGCAACATCCACCTATCTTCCAGTTGTTCTTGAAGCATGTGCTGGCCTCTCTCAACTTCTCCAAGATGATATCGTATTTCGAATGTCCCTTCACGCTGTTAAAACTATTGCAACACTTGTAAATCAAAAAAGTTGTTATGTTACACCAAATTTGTTGGAAACATTTTTATCGCTAAAAATCAAAGAAGTTGATAAAGAGGATCGGGACAAAGAAAAGCATCAACTTAAGGTCCGTCGGTCACAAATTTTGAAGGAACGTAAATCAAAATCAGCAAAGAAGTTTCAACATCAAGTTCAACAGCTGGAGCATGATTTAAAGAAGATTCAAGCTGCAGAAAGTTTGGCAACTAAAAAGAAATATGCAACTGAAACAATGAAACATGTTTTTGCAACATATTTTCGAGTAATGAAGCGAATGCCAACTACAAAACTTCTTGAACCTGTTCTTGCTGGACTTTCTAAATTTGCTCATTTAATTAATATTGAATTCTTTGATGATCTTATTCTTTGTTTGGAAGAAATTGTTGAAATGCAGGTTGGTTTTTTGTTTACAGTACCAAGATTCTGCAAAGTCGGAATTACTTTTTTCGAATTCTTCATAATTTGTTTAAAACTTTGATTTCGTTTCTTTTTTTCTATCATTACAGTAATCCTTTTTTAGCATCTTCGAGTTACTGATTCTCTTCATTGCATCAAAACTATTTTCATCATTCTATCTGGAGAAGGACAAGCAATAAATATTGATCCATTCAGATTTTATAAATCCATGTATTCTTTATTACCATCTATCCCCTTCCAGAAAGATCCAATCCTTCAACATCAAGAAGTTGAAATTATTGTTGAATGTATTGATATTATGTTGAATAAACGAAAGAAGCAAGTTTCAATTGGAAGAGTTGCAGCATTTGTTAAGAGGTTACTTGCAATTTCTTTTCTTCTTTCAACTCGACAGTGTGTTGCAATTGTTGCTTGTGTTCGATCAATCTTTCTTCATCATCAACGTCTAAAAACTTTAATCGAAGATGATTCAGATGCTGTGACAAATGGAATCTTTCGTCCTGATGTTCTTGATCCTGATACTTGTAATGCTCTGAGCTCAAGTGCGATTCCAGAATTTAATAAATTGATAAAGGTATCGTTTCTTTGTTATCATCTAATGTTTAATACTCATATACACTTTTACAGTATCCTGATAGAGTTGTTCAAATTTTTGCTGATAATATTTTATCTGGTTTACCATCAACTGGTGAAAAGCGTTTACCTGCAGAATGGATGACAATGTAAGTTTTGTTTTTGTTCGTTTGAACTTGAATAACCCTTTTGATATTACAGTATCCCAAAAGATTGGTTGAATTCAGAAATTGTGAAGAATGATCGACCAAGTCCATTCTTTGAAAGCATTATCAAAGCAGCAAAGAAAAAGAAGCAAACTCTAACATCAAAAAATCTTTGTTCTACCGTAAATGAATGGTTATCTTGATTGTCTCGTTTGTTGTTGTTATTTTTTTTGTTGAGTTTAAATAAAATTTTATAAATAAATTTTAGATTTTTTGCTGTTTTCTTTTAAGATTTAAAAATGTAAACAAAAAGGTACTTTTATCGGGGGGATTCTATAAAAGTGCCAACAAAAATTCACATGCGCGTTATCTTACAGTAATTCAAAGGCTTTTGGTATTATTAAATATTTACAATTTATTCAAACAAGTAAAATTAAATAAAAGCCAATCGAATACAAAAACATACGTTTGCACTGTTATAAAAATGATAAAGCTAATAATTAAATTGATGGGCAAATTTCTTTTCTGCTTTATTCTTTTGAACTGCAGCCAAATGATCCGTGATGCGTTTCATTGATCGCTTATTCATTAATTTTGTTGATAAACGATCTCGAGTCTTTTGATGTGCAGATTTTTCGCGTTTCTTTGGAACATCTCTCTTCATTTTTCTATCTTTTTGTCGTTTTGCAAGTGCATAACTAAATTTTCCACCAGTTTCTTCTTCCAAAGCTCGAAAAAATTCATCTTCTTCTTTATCCGCTTGTTTTCTTTGAAATTCAGAATAAAAATTTTGTATTGCTGTTGATTTTGAACTGCAAGGTTGATCTCCAACAATAATACCATTTTCATCTCGATCAACAATTGGTCCATGCAAGGGACAATTAACACGATCCATTCGAGGACATAATCGACCAGATGGAAGTGGAGCTCGACATGAACGAGTAATTTCGGGCATTTCTCCAATAAACGTTATCACACGAGTACGGTAAACATCTTCAGATTCTTTTCCAACTTTACTAAAAGAATAAATATTACAGTAAACTTTTGGAAAAGAGATACATGAATCTGATATACTACGGTCTAGGTTACTGTAAAAAATGACAAAAAAATATAAACTTACTCTTCATCTGGTGGCCTCCAAAATGGATGATCTTGGTGATTCTTTGCAATCTCAGCAGGTTGAACATCTTCTCCCCAATATTTTAAATCCAAGCCATAATTCAATGTTGGAATCGTTTTACTCGATGACGGTTCATCCCTCTTTTTTTTCAACTTTTCCAATGTTTCACGCTTTTCCATTTCAGCGATTTGATCCAGCAATTCTTGTTCAACTGAAATTTCATGCTCTTTTCTTCCGCCAGCTTCATCCATCAAGCCCTCAGGGTCAACAACATTCAAATCAACTTCTTCAAAGCCATCTGAATCTTCATCTTCAGAAATATCCATTTCAGCATCATCAGCTTTTGTGATTACAGCTTTTCGACGTTCAATAATTTTCACATCTTTTGTTTTACGAATTTCTTGATTCAAACTTCGTTGAAGGTCCAACATTTCTTTCAAAATTTTACCATCTCCACCATGTCTTGTCATTTTTGAAATCCAATTATTTACTTTCTTTAAATTTGGACCCAAAAGTTTTTGATTATCTTTGAAGTTATTTATCAGTTCTTCATTATCGGCAGTTTTTTCAACCATAATTTTATCTGGAACAGAAATGACCAAATTTCTTGAAGTTACTGTAGGTTTTGTGGTTGTTGATGTAGAAGAACCAGGTTCAGTAGCATCTTCACATTCCCGAAAATCTGGAACAATAAGTGAAATCATTGTTTGTGCTTCTATGATAGATTCTTTGACATGAGCTTTTGATTCAGCAAAATCAACCAAAACTTGTTCAATAATCTTTTTATCAACAATATCTTTTCGAATTCGATCTGCTTCTGCACGATTCCTTTCAACTTCAGTTTGGCCATCTGATCTTGCAAAGTCGAAAGTCTTGGATGAAAGTAAAACAGTTTTAGCATTTTCAAGTTTTGGATATCCGCTAACATATTTTTCAACCCAAAGTTTAAAAATTTGTAATGTTTCTTTTTTGAGGAATATTGCAGCTTGAGCTGGACCAGGAAGTGGAAAATACAATGGATCCAATTCTACTGTATATACCAAAAAGTCCTAAAGTTGGTGATGATGATTTATTAGTATATTAAAGCTATACAAAATGCATACCTGCAAAGAATCAACAATTTGTACTCGAAAAGCATGTGATCTTTGAAAGAAATAATCCACAAGAAGAACAACACACAAACGTTTATCACTATCTTGACTTTTAAGATTAACAAAAATTGCATCAACAAGCTCTGGAATTAATTGTTCATCATGTTTGACCAAATCTTTCAGCTTTTTCAACAAAGGTTGATTAAGTTCACGCTTTTCATAATCAAACTATAAATTTCAACTGATTAAAAATTATACATAGAATATGGCATACCTTTTTAATTAAAGTTCGCACTGTTCGCTTTACATCTTCAACATTTCCCAAGGACATTTGTAAAAAATATTAAATTTATTTCAATGTTTAAAATGGTGAATAACTTTGTATTTTTTTGATTTTGAAATACTTTTTGTTGGCATTTTGAGACATTTTGCCAAGAGTATAAACAGCAACGATTTTTTCAGCTGAGTTTTTGCGTCCAATTTTTTAGGGTTCTATTCTTTGAAGTTTAAAACTCTATTTTTTCAACAAACTTTCAACAACAATGGTGGGAAAGAAGGTTAAGGTTCGTTTTATTTATATATTAATGATATTTAAGATTGTTGAATTTGCCAGGTTTAAAAAATGGATAAAAAAAGTTAAAATTCAGTAGGAGGATTCTTTGAAGATACTTTTTTTGATTAAACAGCGTCTTTAATTACTTACTTTTTTAATTGCTAATTTGATGTTGACCAATATCTTTTGCAACCTTTATCTTGTTTTATCACCACTAATCATATCTTTTTTTCAGTATGAATCCGGCATTGCTGCAAGTTACATCTCACGTGCTGCAGCAGTTAAAAAGCTTCAAATTTCATTGAAAGATTTTCATCGCTTGTGCATTTTAAAAGGTATTTATCCTCGTGATCCTGTTCACAAGAAGAAAGCCAACAAAGGCAGCACTCAAAATAAAGTATTCTATCATGCTCGAGATATTGCATATCTTGCAAATGAACCTTTGATCAACAAATTTCGAGAATACAAGGTTTGTTTTGTGGTTTTGTAGTTTCCAACTTTATCAAATACATTTAGACTTATATGAAAAAGCTTGTTAGAGCTAAGAACAAGAAAGAAAAGAATAAAGCTACGGTATTACAAGTTAATAAACCTGAATTTCAACTTGATCATTTGGTTCGTGAACGATATCCAACATTTGCATTGGCTCTTCGGGATCTTGATGATTGCTTGAATCTTCTCTTTGCATTCGCCTTACTTCCAAAAAGTAAAATGGTTAAGTCAACAGTGATTGAAGATTGCCGACGTTTGACTGCTGAATTTTTACATTATGTTATTCAAGCTCAATGTCTTACAAAAGTTTTTGTCTCAATCAAAGGTACTTATTTTCAAGCACAAGTTATGGGTGAAAAAGTAACATGGATAATGGGACATCAGCGAAGTGTTGGAAGAGTACAAGATGTTGATTTTGCAACTTTGGCTAATTTTGTTGATTTTTATACAACTGCTGCTTCTTTTATTAACTTCCGTCTTTACAAAAGTATTGGCTTGCTATATCCACCTAAATTAGCTCGAGCTAAAAATACAAATTCAGGTATACTCTTTGGATTCATTTTACATAAATATATGCGTAATTTTTGTTTTAGAGAATGATGAAGATGAATTGTATTCTCTTGCACATGAACTTCAAAAATCTGCTGAAGAAGAAATGGCACCGGTTGATGTTTTTGCAGATATGGAAGGTGATGGAGATATTGCAGATAAAATGAAAGAAATGATGAAATTAAAAACTCTTTTCAAAGGCTGTAAATTCTTTCTTAATCGTGAAGTTCCACATGATACTTTAACACTTGTTATTCGGAATTGTGGTGGCATGGTTTCATGGGATGGATGTCCAGGTGGAAAATATTCTGCAAACTTTGATGGCATTACTCATCATGTTATTGATCGACCAATGAATGATAGCTTTACCATGAATCGAACATATGTTCAACCACAATGGGTTTTGGATTGCTTCAATTACCGTAAGATTTTACCTGTTAACAAATATGTTCCTGGTGCACAACTTCCTCCACATTTATCACCATTTGTTTTGGAATCATCTGGTGACTACATTCCACCAGAACGAATTGAAATGCTTCGTGAACTTGGTAAAGATGTTCCAGCTCAAAAAGAAAATGTTCCACTTTCAAAAAGTGCTAAAGCAAAAGCAAAGAAACCTGAAAAGAAAGATAAAGTCTTAATCAAAGAAGGCAAAGTCTTCAATGAAAATGAACAACAATTGATGCATGCTGCTGTAAGTTTTAATTTTGTGTCTACAAATAATATACTGTAATTTTGATATTTATAGGGTCATACAAAGAAATTGCGTGAAATGATGATTCCCAAAAGATATAAAAACGCATACAAGAAAATGACATTTGGTATGAAACGTAAAGCAAAAGAAACTCGAACATTGGAAGAAAAGCGTCGAAAACGTGAAGCCGTTGCAGCAGTTGAAAAATAAAATTACAAAATTTTATATTATTGTTGATTTGTTGAATTATGTTATTTGAGTTTAAAAAGTTGTTGATAAAAGTTATCAAAATAGAAAATTGTTTTACGTTAGGTTTATGAAGTTTTATGAAATAGTATTTTCTTATGCATCTGATATATGAAGATGCCACTTTGTATACCGTATGCATTAAAGAAAACATCTTCACATAATATAGGGCATTTATGTAAATTTTTATAAACATTAATAGGATTTTTGATGAAAATTTTTAAAATCTTTTTATTTTTGTCATTATCTATTCAATCAACATCGTCGTCGTCTGTGGCTGCTGCTGGTTGGAAGCTGTTCAAAGAATCAAAAATGGCTTCAACAATGTTTTATGGAATGATTCTTTTGATTGTTGTTTCATCTTTTGCAATTTTTGCTGATGCTGATGGTCGGTGTCCAAAGTAAGTTGAATAGGATTTAATATTTCCTAAATTGGATCAATTCATATTTTTTAGAGGTTATTCAAAAGATTTTGCTCCACCATAGTAGTATGTAACCTATATTTTAGACATCTAAAATATAGGCATTGCAAATTTTGGATGTCTAAAATATAGGCATTCGAAAAAAAGTTCCGATACCTATATTTTAGACATTCGTCTTATGAACTTTTCCAATGCCTACATTTTAGACATTTTTGATTACTGTATTGCTGAAACGATTTACTGTAATTACAGCCTTTTTTTTTGGCAGGAAAAAATCATTTTTGAGTCACTTTTTTGAAACACCGTAATCCAGTTACAGTAACTTCAAAAATTATAAATACTGTATTTTTAAATGCCCAAATTAATTTACAGTAACTTCTCCTTGCATTATTTTTTCGAATCCCCCTTTGTTATTACAGTATATTCAATTATCTAAAACTTTCCTGTACAAAAATTTATCTGTCGCCTTTTAAAAAATCATTTTTTGACTATTTTTGTTTGGTTTCTTTAACGTCTCTTTTTTCTCCCTATTATTTTCTCTCCGCGCATCTATCGACCCGACTACTTCCAGAGTTCACCTTTACTTTTGCAGATATTCTCAAGAAAATTTTGTCATGAAAATAATCATTTTAAGCTTTTTGAGGTTGAATAAGCTTTGAAAACTTAGTGTGAAAAAATTAGCATAAAATTTTTAATTCTGAAAAATTCCTGTTTTAAACGTTTGCGACTGATAAAATTCAAAATATTAATAATAAACATACTGGGATTGGATAAGTTTTATCCATTTCAGAGATTAAGCTGAAAAAATTAGCATTCAAGTTTTTTTGCCTTTAAACTTCTGTTTTTTTAGTTTTTTTGGGTGAAAATTCAATTATTTGATTTTTAGCACACATAGATCGGATAAGCTTAATCCATGTGAGGGACAAAGCTGTAAAATTAGCATACAGTTTTCATCCCTCTGTTTTTGAGTGTTAGAGCAGAAAATCACAATCTGTTTGTTTAAAATTTTTTCAGATGGATAAGTTTTATCTCTTTTGAGGGGGATAAAGCAGGATAATAAGCACTTACTGATTAGCACGGTTTTGTGATATAACGTGATTTCTGTGCATATTTGTCTGAATGCTTCAGTTATTTAACTTTAATATTTTGTTAAAATAAGAAAAGTATTTTCTTTTCTCTAATTTTTTCAAGAAAAATAAAAAAATGGATTGGTATGTACTGCTAAACCTTCATTAAGTACACTTGTCTGGCACTACCTGACACGAAGATGTCTTTCATAATATTTCTACTTCTAGAACCTGCAAAATATGTTAGTGTCGTTGTGTCATCCTTCAATTTTATTATTTTTTAAGAAACAAAGTTGTGCCTATCAATAAAAAAATACACTGAAAAAAAGTTTTGTCAAAAAATTCTCACCCTTGACTTTTCCCGTTACGTTTTTGTCACCGACGGTTACGCAACTATGATGAAATCGTAGAAGGTGAGAGAATTATTTTTTCACTGGGTTGTTTAGAATTGGATTGTTGTTTTCTTGATTTAAATAACAATGAAGTGTTTCATTGATCTTTGTTTATTGAAGGAATGAAAATAGTGGTAATTTTATTTTTTACACGTATTTTTGTTTAAAATATTGGTTTTGATGTCTAAGGTAAAGATAGTATAGTGCATGTTCACCGCATGTATTAGCTATAATGCTTTGCACTGGCTTTGTGTTGTACCAGAAACATCTTTTCCATTCTATTAAGTCTGTTGGAGGTTTACCACCTAAACTATCATAATATTCAAAAAGATGATTATAAGGATAAGGAAATACATGTAAAGAGACCCAATGTGACCCTGGTTGACCTATACCATCATGATTAACTATAAAAGCCTTTTCCTTGTGTATCTGGTAGTCGATCAATAGGAAAGATACCCAAGAAATCAGGAATCTTTAAGGCTGCTGCTTTTTTCAAAATTAATGGTTCGTGCATTTTTTCACGTAATGTCAATTATCTAAAGAAATGTTAAAATTAAAACATCGAAATTGCAAAAATTAATATGAAAGATAGGATGACACATATTACAAACGTACTTAAACAAAAACAATCAGTTGCGTTTGCGTATGTGACCACATTAAAAAAAGTTTTATTTTATATTACGTTGTGTTTTGCTAACATTTCTAATATCAGCCATTTTTATTGAAATAAGAATAATCCGTTTTCCATGTTGTTACAACAAAACCCTTTATAGCAGGTTTTCGTCATCGTCTTTATGTTGTTATTTAAATTCGAACCTTATTTAACAAAAAAAGTAAATATATAAGAGAAAAAACCCCTGATAAATTTTAAAATTGGAAGGACACGCCCCTTTTAATAAATTCTAATTTTTTTTGTTGACCTAACAGTTTATTTATCGTTCCGTTTCATTTATTAAAATATGCGTCATCAGTGTAAGGTAGGTGATTGTGTTTTACACAATTATTTTTTTCTTAAAAGTTTAGCAAAAACTCAAAGTGCGAAAAAACGCTATAATTTAATTAAGAATGCGAGTCCTCAGGAGATGCAGGCACTTGTGGAAATTGCACATAATATTATTAATTCTCGTTTTAAACTAACTCCTGGAAAAAAACTTAAATTAACTCCATATGCCACGCCCATCAGACAACTATCTCGAGCTCGAACAGTTAATTCTGTAAAAAGAGTTCTCCAAGACGGTAATGGTTTACCACTTTCATCTTTATTAATACCTGTATTGTTAGCTGTAGGGCAGAAGCTTTTAGAATGAGTGCAGCACAAAAATATTTTTTAGTTGAAGAAAACAAATATAATTCATTAATTAAAAATTTCGACTATGATCATTTAAAAATTGCAGAAAATAATTTAGTAGATATATTAAACAATCCAAAACTGAATATTTCGTCAAAAAATGCTTTTTATAATATTGCTTCCAAAAATTTAATAAGAAAGAGAAAACAAGTTAATGAAAAACCGATAAAGGTAGAAGATACAATGTTAACTAAGGCTAATTTGGATTTGGACAACACTTTGAAAGTTATTGCAAACTTGCTACAACAAAAAAATCCCACAGTTACACCAAAAACACCAATAAAATATGATTCAACACCAAGACATCAGGACTTAGATATTGACACTCCTCTTACACCACCCTCTTATTGGGTAAAACCACAAAATGATAAAGATGACAATTATTCTGTTGTCTCCGATGAAACTCAAGAATTTATACAAGCTGATACCCATCCGAATATGGGTCAACAAGAGGAAGTATCTCAAACCTTAGGTAGTTCGAATCATTTTTCTAATTTGACACCATCAAGGGGAAATACACCATTACAAGAAGAAAAACGTATGACCACAAGAGATAGAGCTTCAAGCGTTGAAATTGATAATAGGAAATCAGAAGAATTAGCAAAATATTTGTTGAATAAACAAGATTATGGTTTTACGGACGAAGGACAACTTGTAAGCCCAAAAAGTAAAAAAATTGTACCACAAAGCAGCCACAAAGATATTGCAACATATGCTGTAAATACATTAGGTAAAAATACTCCACCCGGTTTCAAAAAAATCCAAAAAATGTTAAACGAAGATCCAGTGGTTCAAAATATACGATCAGATCAAAAAGGTAGATTTACGGTAAATAATTGGGAATTATAAAAAAACTTGTTTGTATGATATATTGTTTTGTTTAGCTAAAAATGATAATATAATAAATAAATTTGAAAAAACTCAAAAAAAGTTGTATAAAAAGCAAAATGAAACCTTTAAAAATCAATAATAATGTTTTACTAATCCAGATAAGCTCAGTTTGATATTGTTGAAGTTTGTTTGTAATATTTGTTAACAAAGCTTTGATTTTACAAAATAAGGACACTTGATAGCTTCGATTTAATTGGCACACCAACCGATTTTAATACGTTTGACACAAAATGAGCAAATGTGCTCACATACGAAATCTTTTTTAATGGTCTCATTTTTTACATCATAACCAATTACTGTAAAAAATATAGTAGTAACTGAAATTTCACTAGCAAAAATATTAATCAGTAGTTTTTTTACTTTTTTGATGCAATGATTTATTATAGGCACAACTTTGTTTAGTTTAAAATCCATTGGTGCTATTCTTTTTTTTGTTTAAGTTTAAGCCCATTGTTGTTGTTGGTGTTTTATCTCCGGTGCCGGAGATAAAGTTGGTGTTTTATTTTTTTACACTTGGAGATAAAATTGGTTTTTGAATATAATTTTTGAATACCTATATTTATCTCCAAGTGTAAAAAAAATAAAACACCAACTTTATCTCCGGCACCGGAGATAAAACACCAACAACAACAATGGGCTTAAACTTAAACAAAAAAAAGAATAGCACCAATGGATTTTAAACTAAACAAAGTTGTGCCTATAATAAATCATTGCATCAAAAAAGTAAAAAAACTACTGATTAATATTTTTGCTAGTGAAATTTCAGTTACTACTATATTTTTTACAGTAATTGGTTATGATGTAAAAAATGAGACCATTAAAAAAGATTTCGTATGTGAGCACATTTGCTCATTTTGTGTCAAACGTATTAAAATCGGTTGGTGTGCCAATTAAATCGAAGCTATCAAGTGTCCTTATTTTGTAAAATCAAAGCTTTGTTAACAAATATTACAAACAAACTTCAACAATATCAAACTGAGCTTATCTGGATTAGTAAAACATTATTATTGATTTTTAAAGGTTTCATTTTGCTTTTTATACAACTTTTTTTGAGTTTTTTCAAATTTATTTATTATATTATCATTTTTAGCTAAACAAAACAATATATCATACAAACAAGTTTTTTTATAATTCCCAATTATTTACCGTAAATCTACCTTTTTGATCTGATCGTATATTTTGAACCACTGGATCTTCGTTTAACATTTTTTGGATTTTTTTGAAACCGGGTGGAGTATTTTTACCTAATGTATTTACAGCATATGTTGCAATATCTTTGTGGCTGCTTTGTGGTACAATTTTTTTACTTTTTGGGCTTACAAGTTGTCCTTCGTCCGTAAAACCATAATCTTGTTTATTCAACAAATATTTTGCTAATTCTTCTGATTTCCTATTATCAATTTCAACGCTTGAAGCTCTATCTCTTGTGGTCATACGTTTTTCTTCTTGTAATGGTGTATTTCCCCTTGATGGTGTCAAATTAGAAAAATGATTCGAACTACCTAAGGTTTGAGATACTTCCTCTTGTTGACCCATATTCGGATGGGTATCAGCTTGTATAAATTCTTGAGTTTCATCGGAGACAACAGAATAATTGTCATCTTTATCATTTTGTGGTTTTACCCAATAAGAGGGTGGTGTAAGAGGAGTGTCAATATCTAAGTCCTGATGTCTTGGTGTTGAATCATATTTTATTGGTGTTTTTGGTGTAACTGTGGGATTTTTTTGTTGTAGCAAGTTTGCAATAACTTTCAAAGTGTTGTCCAAATCCCACATCGAAACGAAGGCAGAAAAATGTGAGATTTTTCGTTTTCTTTCGTTTTTAAAAAGAACAAAAGAAAAGTCTTTTCGTTTTTTTTCGAAAGCCCTTTTTACACATGGCGTTCATAAACATTTTGCCACACTTTGTCTCACGTTTTTCTGGTTTTTTCTGCAAAAAAATTCGATGTGATCCAAATTAGCCTTAGTTAACATTGTATCTTCTACCTTTATCGGTTTTTCATTAACTTGTTTTCTCTTTCTTATTAAATTTTTGGAAGCAATATTATAAAAAGCATTTTTTGACGAAATATTCAGTTTTGGATTGTTTAATATATCTACTAAATTATTTTCTGCAATTTTTAAATGATCATAGTCGAAATTTTTAATTAATGAATTATATTTGTTTTCTTCAACTAAAAAATATTTTTGTGCTGCACTCATTCTAAAAGCTTCTGCCCTACAGCTAACAATACAGGTATTAATAAAGATGAAAGTGGTAAACCATTACCGTCTTGGAGAACTCTTTTTACAGAATTAACTGTTCGAGCTCGAGATAGTTGTCTGATGGGCGTGGCATATGGAGTTAATTTAAGTTTTTTTCCAGGAGTTAGTTTAAAACGAGAATTAATAATATTATGTGCAATTTCCACAAGTGCCTGCATCTCCTGAGGACTCGCATTCTTAATTAAATTATAGCGTTTTTTCGCACTTTGAGTTTTTGCTAAACTTTTAAGAAAAAAATAATTGTGTAAAACACAATCACCTACCTTACACTGATGACGCATATTTTAATAAATGAAACGGAACGATAAATAAACTGTTAGGTCAACAAAAAAAATTAGAATTTATTAAAAGGGGCGTGTCCTTCCAATTTTAAAATTTATCAGGGGTTTTTTCTCTTATATATTTACTTTTTTTGTTAAATAAGGTTCGAATTTAAATAACAACATAAAGACGATGACGAAAACCTGCTATAAAGGGTTTTGTTGTAACAACATGGAAAACGGATTATTCTTATTTCAATAAAAATGGCTGATATTAGAAATGTTAGCAAAACACAACGTAATATAAAATAAAACTTTTTTTAATGTGGTCACATACGCAAACGCAACTGATTGTTTTTGTTTAAGTACGTTTGTAATATGTGTCATCCTATCTTTCATATTAATTTTTGCAATTTCGATGTTTTAATTTTAACATTTCTTTAGATAATTGACATTACGTGAAAAAATGCACGAACCATTAATTTTGAAAAAAGCAGCAGCCTTAAAGATTCCTGATTTCTTGGGTATCTTTCCTATTGATCGACTACCAGATACACAAGGAAAAGGCTTTTATAGTTAATCATGATGGTATAGGTCAACCAGGGTCACATTGGGTCTCTTTACATGTATTTCCTTATCCTTATAATCATCTTTTTGAATATTATGATAGTTTAGGTGGTAAACCTCCAACAGACTTAATAGAATGGAAAAGATGTTTCTGGTACAACACAAAGCCAGTGCAAAGCATTATAGCTAATACATGCGGTGAACATGCACTATACTATCTTTACCTTAGACATCAAAACCAATATTTTAAACAAAAATACGTGTAAAAAATAAAATTACCACTATTTTCATTCCTTCAATAAACAAAGATCAATGAAACACTTCATTGTTATTTAAATCAAGAAAACAACAATCCAATTCTAAACAACCCAGTGAAAAAATAATTCTCTCACCTTCTACGATTTCATCATAGTTGCGTAACCGTCGGTGACAAAAACGTAACGGGAAAAGTCAAGGGTGAGAATTTTTTGACAAAACTTTTTTTCAGTGTATTTTTTTATTGATAGGCACAACTTTGTTTCTTAAAAAATAATAAAATTGAAGGATGACACAACGACACTAACATATTTTGCAGGTTCTAGAAGTAGAAATATTATGAAAGACATCTTCGTGTCAGGTAGTGCCAGACAAGTGTACTTAATGAAGGTTTAGCAGTACATACCAATCCATTTTTTTATTTTTCTTGAAAAAATTAGAGAAAAGAAAATACTTTTCTTATTTTAACAAAATATTAAAGTTAAATAACTGAAGCATTCAGACAAATATGCACAGAAATCACGTTATATCACAAAACCGTGCTAATCAGTAAGTGCTTATTATCCTGCTTTATCCCCCTCAAAAGAGATAAAACTTATCCATCTGAAAAAATTTTAAACAAACAGATTGTGATTTTCTGCTCTAACACTCAAAAACAGAGGGATGAAAACTGTATGCTAATTTTACAGCTTTGTCCCTCACATGGATTAAGCTTATCCGATCTATGTGTGCTAAAAATCAAATAATTGAATTTTCACCCAAAAAAACTAAAAAAACAGAAGTTTAAAGGCAAAAAAACTTGAATGCTAATTTTTTCAGCTTAATCTCTGAAATGGATAAAACTTATCCAATCCCAGTATGTTTATTATTAATATTTTGAATTTTATCAGTCGCAAACGTTTAAAACAGGAATTTTTCAGAATTAAAAATTTTATGCTAATTTTTTCACACTAAGTTTTCAAAGCTTATTCAACCTCAAAAAGCTTAAAATGATTATTTTCATGACAAAATTTTCTTGAGAATATCTGCAAAAGTAAAGGTGAACTCTGGAAGTAGTCGGGTCGATAGATGCGCGGAGAGAAAATAATAGGGAGAAAAAAGAGACGTTAAAGAAACCAAACAAAAATAGTCAAAAAATGATTTTTTAAAAGGCGACAGATAAATTTTTGTACAGGAAAGTTTTAGATAATTGAATATACTGTAATAACAAAGGGGGATTCGAAAAAATAATGCAAGGAGAAGTTACTGTAAATTAATTTGGGCATTTAAAAATACAGTATTTATAATTTTTGAAGTTACTGTAACTGGATTACGGTGTTTCAAAAAAGTGACTCAAAAATGATTTTTTCCTGCCAAAAAAAAAGGCTGTAATTACAGTAAATCGTTTCAGCAATACAGTAATCAAAAATGTCTAAAATGTAGGCATTGGAAAAGTTCATAAGACGAATGTCTAAAATATAGGTATCGGAACTTTTTTTCGAATGCCTATATTTTAGACATCCAAAATTTGCAATGCCTATATTTTAGATGTCTAAAATATAGGTTACATACTACTCACCATGTCAATGCAAGTATCGACCATATACAGATTGTCCACTGGATTGTAATGTCAATGATTGTTATCGACCAATTGGTTTTGATTGTGATGATTTGGGAGCAGATGATGAAATTCCTTATGAATGTCATTGCAGTGATTATTATCGATTTGATTGTCCAAAGAATTGTCGGGAACGAGATTGTCGAGCTGGTCTTCAATGGTATTGGATTCTTGTTATTTGTCTTGTTTGTGCATTAATTGTTTGCCTTTGTTGTATGTGTTGCATTGCTGCTATTCGACGATAAAAATCCGGAATCGAACAAAAAGAAATGACAGTAAGTTTCTTTAGAATTTAAGAGGAAATGGATGGATTTGGGATAAGCTATTAGGGACTGTCCAGTCATCAGGAAGGGAGGGGTAAATAATGGTGCCGCCTTTGATGTGCCGCGAAAAGCGTAAGCTTGCGCGCAAGTAATGCGAAGGGGTAAAGCAGAATTTGACGATGACGTAATATCTGGGCAGTCCCTAGCCATTCTTTAATTGCCAGAGATTACTTCTTTTATATCAGATAACCATGATTAGGAATAATAAAACATGTGATTATTGTTTAATTTGTTAATAATTTAACTTTTTAGAAGATGATGTTTTTAAAGAAGCTGATTTGGTCAAATATTTATTTAAATCAATGGCGTAAATTTATTAATCTTTATTATTTTTTGTGTAATTGTGTATTAAAATTTATAAATAAAATTTATTATTTAATTTAAAATTCGTGTCTTTTTTATCCAACTGGGTTACTGTAGTTTGGTCTGGGTCTTCGTTTGTGGAGTATAAACAGAAAATTTTAGCTTTTGATAAGATTTGCATACTGTTATTTCCTTCTTCTATTTGAGGAACTTTGTTATTTATCGAGTTTTAATAAGATATGCAAATGAGGTTATAGAATTTTGCAAAAAACAATGTTGAATAAATATGCAAATTTCGAAAAATGATTGTACTGTGTTTTTTGATATAAGCTTTCGAGAAAGCACGCATTTTCGTTTCATTTTTGTCATTATCAATTCAATCAACATCGTCGTCGTTGTCTTTGGTTGCTGCTGCTGGTTGGAAGGTGTTCATAGTAGCTGAAAAAATGGCTTCAACAATGTTTTATGGAATGATTTTGTTGGTCACTCTTTCATCTTTTGCAATGTTTGTTGATGGTATTAGTGTCAATATTAATGGGGATTTCTGCCATAGGTAAGCAAGAAAAAATTTGGAATAGACAAAGACTTTTCTAGACATGATTTACAAATATTTTTGAAAATTGTCTTTAAAATGTTGTTACAGAATTTCGTTAAGTCTAATTTTTTACATTCATTATTTCATTTCAGGTATTCAAAGGATAGTCTTATTAAAATGTGTCGATGTGATTATAAAGATTACAAAGATTGTCCCGGTGAATGTGATATAAATGATTGCAATCGACCACCTCTTTTTGATTGTTGGGATTTGGGAGCAGGTGATAGAATTCCAAAGCAATGTAAATGCCAAGATTATTGTGATTATGATTGCCCAACGAATTGTGATAAAAAAGAATGTTCCAAAAAATGTTTGGCATGGTATTGGATTCTTTTAATTTGTCTTGGATGTCTTATTGCTGTTGGGGCTTGCATTTGTATTATCGTTGGTATTTGCTGTTCAATGATGAAAAAGAAATAAAATTCCTCCAGCTCAACAAAAAAAAAAGTAAGTTTCTTTTATTCTTTTGAAGTGTAGAAATTGGATGGGTTTGGTTCTTTGCGAAATGGATTGATGGGCTGTCACGATGTTATCTAATACAAATGATAGTTCGGCGAGGGTAGTCAACTGTTACTCCGCTTTGATGTTGTCGGCAAATAGATTTGATGTTTCATTACGTATGGGGTGGGTGTTTCGTAATATCAGGACCAAGGCTGTAGAGAGAGAATGGGACAGTGCCCCCCGAAATCGAGAAAACCCTTTGATCTTTTGCCGCTGCCGAGCTAAGTCGGCAAAAGATCAAAGACGTGCCCCCTCCAAAATGAAAATACCCATCCCAAATTTTTTTTCTCCCTACGGCCTTGATCGGGACAGACCCAAACAATACTAAATCTTCTAAATTTTCCCATTTTTTTATTATTCCTGTTCATGGTTATCCAATCAATAAATTTCGTAAAGCATCAAATCATCTATTCCCTAAAAAAATTTGTTAATAATTTCAACTTTTTAGAAGATGATGTTTTTAAAGAAGATGATATGGTCAAATATTTATTTATATTAATTAATGGTGTAATTTACCAGTCTTCCTTTTTTGTGTAATTGTGTTTTAATAAAATTTATTTAATTTGAAATTTGTGTTTTTCTTTAGTATGAATACTGTAGTTTAGAGGGGGTTTCCGTTTGTAAAGTTTGAACAGAAATTTTTAGCTTTTCGGATAAGAATACTGTCATTTTTTTGCTTATTTTAGTCAATTTGTTTTTTCATTTTTATGCAAATTTTTGGCAAACATTAGCAGTTTATTTTGAAAATGAAAAACATTGTTTAGTTTTCATCTTTATGCAAATTGTGAAAAATTTTCGGTTTCTGATATCATTTTTCAAAAAGCTGTAGTTGTTTTTCAATTCAGTCACCATCATTGTCGTCTTTGGCTGGTTGGAAGCTGTTCAAAGAATCTGAAAAAATGACTTCAACAATGCTTTATGGAATGATTTTGTTGATCACTCTTTCATCTTTTGCAATGTTTGTTGATGCTGAAAGAGATCCTGTCTGCCTTAAGTAAGAAAAAAAACTGGAATAGACAAGGATTTTTCTAAACATGATGATTTACAATTTTTTTTTAAAAGTACAATTTTAGAGTGTTATCCAAAAAGGAGTATTACAATTTTTTTCGTTCAAAAAAGATCATGTTTAGATATCCTTGTTGATTCCAGAATTCCATCAGGTTCAATTTTTTCCACATCTGTCATGATACCATCATCTTTTTTTCAGCGGATATTCAAACAATCATACTTGGATTTGTCAATGCGCACGTAAAGAATACAAAGAATGTCCATCTGAATGTGATATAAATGATTGCAGAGAACCATCATATTTTGACTGTGATGATTTGGGAGAAGAAAATAGAATTCCAAGACAATGTAAATGTGAAGATTATTATGATTTTGATTGTCCTAAAAATTGCAAAGAAAATGAATGTTTGAGAATTAATTTGGCATGGTATTGGTTTCTTTTAATTGTTCTTGTAATTCTTATTGCAATTGGTTGTTGCATTGCAATTATTTTTGGTATTTTTTGTTCAATTATGAAAAAGAAATAAAATTCCTCCAGCTCAACAATAAAAAAAGTAAGCTTCTTTTTTATTCTTTTTGAGTGTAAAAAATGGATGAGTTTAATCCTTTGAGAAATGTATTGATTGAAGGCAAAATCTTAAACAACTTAAATTATCATTGCCTTTGTGAATAGTAAATCAATCAATAAATTTCACAATGTGTTAAACAATTCTATTCCTTTAAATATCTATAATAATTTCTATTTTTAGATGATTTGGTCAAATATTTTGTTATATTAATGGTGTAATCAATTTTTCTTTAAAATTATGTTTTAATAAAATTTATTTAATTCGAAATGTGTGCTTTTTATGCAATGGGGTTACTGTAGAAGTTTTTGAAGATATTATTATTGATACATGGTGTTTTCAAGTGTTACAGTGTACAAGCATTTGACTTTTTGTATTTTATAAATCTTTTTCATAAGATAGGGTGTACTGTAGCTTTTTTTGTTTATGAACAATGCGATTCTGGGGTTAGGATCAGAATCAAAGTATATCCACAGTTTTAGATAATAATGACATTCCCAAAAATTTTTGAAGGTTTTCTCACAAAATTATGCAAATTTTCAAAAAAGTTTTCCAATATTTGTTTCATCTTCTTTCATGAAATCATTATGATTTTGGACTCATTATTTTTAACCTTGAAAGAAAATGTCTTTAAAAATACTCTCATTGATTTTGCTTTCAATTCTTTTTTCTTCAATCATTTTTCAAGTTGTAAATGGACAATGGTTTGATGGTGACGGTGGTTATGAATGTTGTGATAATGATGACGATGACTTTGATATTTCTTTTCATATTCCATTACCAGGAGGTTGTGGATATGGTGATTGTGATGATGATGGTTACGGATATGGTGGCGGCGGAAATATTGATCTTGCATGGTATTGGTGGCTAACAATTTTTGGTGGAATTTTCGGATTAATTATTTTATGTTGCATAATTGTATGTATTGTTGCTGCATGTACTGGGAATCGTGGTGGAAATGGTGCTGTCAACATTGAAGCTGGTGGTGTACCAGTTCGACGAAGAAGACGATTTAGAAGATGTCGAAGATATTAATTGATTTTTTGATCCTTTACAACTGATAGATGGTGCAAATAATTGGTAAGTAATTTTTTGTGGTAAAATTTTACAACTTTTACATTTATTTTTTAGACATTGTATAACTTTGTGATGATGATGCTTTGATACTGAAACATATCTTTCTTTTGTAATTATTACTGATAATGTTATGATTAATTTTGTGTTAACAAGCAAATAAATTCATTCAATTTAAAATTTGTGGCATTTAAGTGTACTGTAGTTTTTACAAAGTTCTTTTCTTAGACGGCATTCAGCAGCAGCGGATAAACTTGCTGATTCTTGGGCAGTAAATATTAGGCATGATAAAAAAGTTAAATAATTCTATCAAAAATATACAATCCAAACAAATCGTTTATTTATTCAGACTACAAAATTTGTATCAAGGCTGCCTTAGGAAAAAAATTAATTTCATGTGATTTTCTAAAAGTTAAAAATTATTTGTTAAAACTATGTTAGATAAAGAAATTTTAATAGCTGAAACTGTCTTAAAATCTTGCGATTCTAATCAAAAAATAGTATTTTCTCTTTCTGTTATTTTTAGAGCTTTAAACATCGGAAATTATATTGAATGTGATGAAGCAAAAATTAAAAACATGATTTATTCAATTTGCTTGGTGATTTCAAAGGAAAAACCTTTACCACATTTATTTTTTGATAAAATAAAAGAATCTGGAAATCATTTACTTTCAGTTGATTTTCAGAATCCTGATGAAGCTTCAGAAGTATGCAAAATATTATGTACAGTATTCCCCTAACACATTATACTTTTGTAGATGATTAATTCATTCGTATTTCATCAAACTAAAAAAATGATTCAAAGTCTTGTAAATGGCAATGAATTAAACAAAGAAATTTCAAGTTGTTTTGTTGGAAGTGCTTCAACTTTTTGTGAAGAATGGGATTATCCTTTTGAAAAACCAATTTTATCAACTTTTTATTCAAATCCTCCAAAACAAATTCAATTTATTTGTCAAAAAGAAGGTATTGGTTGGGATATTGCTGAAAAAAAGGACTGGAAATGCCTAACAATTCCATATCGTAATCGTCGAAGACTTCATATTTGTTTGCCAAAAGAAAAAGATGGATTATCAAATTTAATTAAAAATTTTGATGAATCTTTAATAAAAGAATGCTGTAAACAAGGGTGGGGTCTTAAGATCGATTTAGCTCAAGTTTTTTTAAAGTGCTTTAGGGTGCTGTTCTTTTTTGATGATATATTAGTAATTTTTAAAAGGAATTTGATAACTATTTTAAAACTATAAAAAATTGCAAGAATTTCGTGGCATATTTTAAAATTATAAACTGTAACAAAATACGCGAAATTTTTTTGAATCCATTTAATTAACATGAGTAATAAAAACTTTAAGAATACAGGGTGTATCAAGAAAAAGTGCCGATTTGATTTGGCTTGCAAATTAATTCTATCAAAGTTAGGAAAAAATGAATGGTACTGTCGTTCTCAGCTCCGAATAGGGTTTTGTTTTTTACAAAAAAATCTTAAAAACGGAAAAAAAATTTTCGAGTTTCACGTGGTCCCCCCTTTGAAAAAAATTTTTTTTTTCGGTTGGACTTCGCTTTTTTCGAAAAAGATGTTTTTTCCAAAGGGGGGACCACGTGAAACTCGAAAATTTTTTTTTCCGTTTTTAAGATTTTTTTGTAAAAAACAAAACCCTATTCGGAGCTGAGAACGACAGTACCATTCATTTTTTCCTAACTTTGATAGAATTAATTTGCGAGCCAAATCAAATCGGCACTTTTTCTTGATACACCCTGTATTTATCATTTGCTGTTTTTTAATTTCGCAAGAAAGTTTGCTAAGTTGAAAGTTATTGAAAATCAGGGACTTTCGCCATTTTTTTCTATAACACTAGATGTTAAAAATCGTCAAAAAAGCAGTAAATGATAGATCTCTTTTACAGTAGAGGTTTGTAGCAATTTAAAAAAAGTGCAAAAATCTACTCTGTAAAATGTAAAGAGTTGCATTTTTAGATTTGTGAGCATCTTTTCTCAGTTTAAACTCTTCTGTTTTATAGGAACCTTATGGAAGTTAATGCAAAAATTCCTTTAATAGAAATTGAAACCCGAATAAATTTGAAAGACAAAGAGCTGCCACTTTTGACAGGATTTCCAACTTTTGATCCTCAAATTTTATCCCTTCATACTGCAAAATTTAAGGTACCCAGTTTGTGTGATTTGTAAAATACAAAATTTAATCACTCATTTTTCTTGTTTTAGATAGATGAATATGGGACACATGCCAAGGCTTTTAAAGACGATGGTGCCCGATGTGCTGCAAATTTTGACTTATCAGATTTTACTGCCGATTATCCCTTTTTATTTTTTATTACTCAACATGAGAATGCAACACATTTTAGTATTCAGTTCATTGGAATTTTTGCATAAATAATTTTAAAAAAGATCTTGCTACTTTTTTTGTTATTTTATGTAATAAATTATTACACATTTAATTTAACCTTAAATTTTCAAAGCCTACATTCTGGAATCCTGAAGCAATTTAAATAAATTCTATAAAAAGGTCATCATGTCTTTGGTATAATTAAGCTGGAAAATTATAAAAGTCGGATTCAGAATCCTGCAAGATTCAAAAAATTTTGTTTTTTATTTATATTTTTAACAATTACTTTTTTGTTGTTAATAATAGGTGTGAGAAGAGAGAGATCTATTTTCTTGTCTAGAAATAACATCATCAAAAAACTCTCCATGTTCGGAAAATATCGTAATTTTCCCATTGTTTCAATAATAATTCTTTTTAGTTAACAAAGAAATTGTTTTTTTGGTCGACCTGCTTCTGTTAATTTCAAGTGTTCAATAAAAAAAGTTAAACTAAACTTAACCGATGGGGATTACTGTAGCTTCAACAGAAGTTTTTGGTAAATCTTATCTGAAATTAGCATCAGAATCAAAATGATTTTATTTTTTTTGATAGTTCTCCAAAAAGTTTTAATGGCTTTCTCAAGAAATTATGCAAATTTTCATAAATGTTTTTTCCCAAATTGTTTGCGTCTTCTTTCATGAATCAATTACGATTTTGGATTTCATTAAAGAAAATGTCTTCGAAAATGCTCTCTTTGATTTTGCTTTCAACTTTTTTTGCTTCAATATTTTTTGATGTTGCAAATGGTTACGGATATGGATATGGTGGCGGTTATGGTTACGGATTTGGTGGATGTTGTGGTTATGGTTATCCGTATGGTTACCGTAGTAGTAGTAGTGGAAATGGTAGTGGTGGTGGCGGTGGTGGCTCTGATCTTGTATGGTTTCTAGCTATTTTTGGTGGAATTTTTGGATTAATTGTTTTATGTTGTATACTTGTATGTATTCTTGCTTCATGTACCAGAACTCGAAATGATGCTGCTAATGCTAGGACTGCTGTAACAGTTTAAAGAAGAAGACGATTTCGAAGATATTAATTGATTATTTGATCCTTGATAACTGATAGGTGCTACAAATTATTGGTAAGTAATTTTTTATGGTAAATATTTACAACTTTTACATATATTTTAGACATTGAATAATTTTTTGATAATGATGCTTTGATACTGAAACATATCTTTATTTTATAATTATTACTGATGATATTGTGATTAATTTTGTGTTAACAAGAAAATAAATTCATTCAAGTCAAAATTTATGTCGTTTAAGCATAAGTATATACTGTTGTTTTAAAATACTTTGTAAGTTTTGGAATCATCAAATTTTGATGGAATAGAGTTTAGGATTACTGTAGCTTTGGGTTGAATGAGGTTTTCAGAAGAAAATATAACTAAAAAATCTTTTTTAATTGTTCAAGCTCGATAAATGGTAGTGGTAGTAGCGGTGACTTGGAATCATCAAATTTTGATGGAAGCTCGATAAAAAGTAACATGTCATGGTAATATGCAAATTTAAATAAATTCGAAGTTTTCTTCTTGCTTGATCAGAAGTCTGCATCTGTCAATTCGTGTCTTTTTCTCTCCATTTTTTGCATGAATTTTTTAAAAGCGTAAAATTTCTTTAAAGTTTTTTTAGGAATCTTTTTTTCTTTGACGAAAAATAATAGAAAAAAAGCCAAAATCCCTCAATATCAGTTATTTGAGGTTCGCGAACTTTCTTGCGAATTGAGATAATAAAAAAAAAGAATCAAATGAAAGATTTCTCCTTTAAAAAAGCTCTAGATTTTGCGAGTCTATTTAGTATTTATGCAAATTTTTATAAATTGTTTTAACACTTTCATTTTTTAGTCACTCAAACCATTTTAACTTCATCATTCCTGATTATTTTTCTGCCTGAATTTCGTCATCAAAAGAAAATGTCTTCAAAAATGCTTTCTGTCATTTTGATTTCAACTATTGTTGCTTCAATATTTTTCAATGTTGCAAATGGATACTATTTTTGTGGCTTTCATAGTAATTGGCATGCTGATCCTAATTGTCAATGTTCAAGTTTTTACTATGATAATTGTCCTGATGATTGTATTGTTGATGATTGCAGGGCTCCAGCATATGTACATTGTGATTTATTAACAAGACTTCCGAAAGTTTGTAGATGTGATGAATATTGGCAATCAGAATGTCCAGATACTTGTGAAGCATATGAATGTCGTGGGCATTTTGCTTGGTGGTGGTATTTAGTGATTGCTGGAACATTTGTTGCAATTATTGCTCTGATTCTTATTATTGTATGTATTCGTCTTTCAATTGGTTCAAGAACTCATGTTGTTACAACTCAACCTCAAGTGGTTACTGTACAACCTCAAGTTGTTGCAACTCCACCACCCCCGCCACCACCTCCTCAACCTGTTTATGTTGCATCTCCACAACCTCAACCTCAAATTGTTGCAACTATAAATATTTGAAAGCAAGCTAATAATTTTTGGTAAGTATCATAATTTTTATGATTGTTATATATCAAAATTAATATTAACAGTTTTAGAATTCGAATGACGCTCATAATTACTGAAATTGATTTGATACTGTAACTCTCTATTCTTATTACTGATATTGTTTATTGATATATATTATATGTTTATAATTTGTATAAATGTATTTTAATGGAAGATTTTTAAATTTCTTGTGATGTTGTAGTATTAGGCAGTTTGTTTCCCAATAAAACCATCACTGTAGAACTACAAAGGCGGTTTCCTTTGATCTTTGAAGTTATCAGTACCTCTGCCCTTGAAAATATGAGCGTTCACTTAAATCATTTTAAGTTAAATGATGTTTTCTTTACTTTCGAAATTTATCACATAAGCAATTGAGACAGAAACTTTTGAGTTTTAATCCTATACAAAATATCAAAAACATCTTTAAAAAAATGAAATTTAATTTTCATATCAATATTTGCTGCGGAAATAGGCTCCAGAAACGCGTCAAATTTTCATATAAACAAACACAATTATGCAAATTTGCAAAAATCAATGTCACATTTTTTTTGCAATAACTCAAATCATTTTAACTTCATCGTTCCTGATTATTTTTCTGCCTGAAATTCGTCATCAAAAGAAATTTCTTCAAAAATGCTTTCCGTAATTTTGATTTCAACTATTCTTGCTTCAATATTTTTCAATGTTGCAAATGGACGGTGTATCAATCATGGCACTTGGCATTTTAATCCATTATGTCAATGTGATCATTTTTACTATAATAATTGCCCTGATGATTGTGATATTAATGATTGCAGTTCTCCAGCATATCTAAATTGTGATGACTATCCTATTCATAGACTTCCAAAAGTTTGTCGATGTGAAAATTTTGAATTTCTTCATTGTCCTCGTTCTTGTGATATTGATGATTGCAGTTCTCCAGCAGTTGTACATTGTGATTTATTAACAAGACTTCCAAAAGTGTGTAGATGTGATGAATATTGGCAATCTGAATGTCCAGCAACTTGTGAAGCATATGAATGTCGTGGGCATTTTGCTTGGTGGTGGTATTTAGTGATTGCTGGAACAATTGTTGCAATTATTGCTCTGATTCTTATTATTGTATGTATTCGTCTTTCAATTGGTTCAAGAACTCATGTCGTTACAACTCAACCTCAAGTGGTTACTGTACAACCTCAAGTTGTTGCTACTCCACCACCCCCGCCACCGCCACCTCAACCTGTTTATGTTGCATCTCCACAACCTCAACCTCAAATTGTTGCAACTATAAATATTTGAAAGCAAGCTAATAATTTTTGGCAAGTAATTTTTATGATTGTTATATATCAAAATTAATATTAACAATTTTAGAATTTGGTTGACGCTCATAATTACTGAAATTGATTTGATACTGTAACTCTTTATTCTTATTACTGATATTGTTTATTGATATATATTATATGTTTATAATTTGTATAAAAGTATTTTGATGGAAGATATACTGAATTTGATTTTAAAAGCTGTAATATTGTAATTCTGTAATTGTTGTTAGACATTTTGTTTCTCGTCAATTACTGTAGAATTAGAAGGTGTAAACAAAAGGCGGCATCCTTTAATCTTAGGCTTATTTCTTTGAACTTTTTAGTACCTCGTCACCTCTTGAAAATATAGGTGTCCCCTAACTGACCTTTTTTACTTTCGAAATTTTTGGAAATTTGCATAACAGTATACTTGGCAGTTTAATCTTTCACGAAATATTAAAAACATTATAAAACCGCACAGCACGTTCGCAAAAACGTGAATTTTCAACAAATTTCTGCTAGCCATTTGGTCTTCTTAATATTTTAAGACATTCTGTAAATTTCTACACTTAGTCAACATGCTTAACTAAAATATGAAAGAGGGATTTTTCGATATTTTAAGTTTTAGCGATTTGCCAGCCCTATGAAGCTGTTTTTTAAAAAAGGTTTAGCTTTCTGGGTTCATAGGGCTGGCAAATCGCTTGAACTTAAAATATCGCTAAATCTCTCTTTCATATTTTAGTTCAACATGTTTACTAAGTGTAAAAATTAAAAGAATGTCTTAAAATATTAAGAAGACCGAATGGGTAGCAGAAATTTAAAAAATGCTAATCCGTCTCGAACATGCTGTGACCGAAATTTGAATTGCAAAACTATTTTTGCTGCGCAAATGTGTTCCAAAATTTGACAAAAAACACAACTATGCAAATTTTCAAAAAATGACACAACATTTCCAAGTATTTTCAAACACTCAAATCATTTTAACTTCATCATTCTTAATCATTTTTCTGCCTGAAATTCGTCGTCAAAAGAAATGTCTTCAAAAATGCTTTCCATGATTTTCGTTTCAATTTTTCTTGCTTCAATATTTTTCAATGTTGCAAATGGATGGTGTATCTACCCATTGTGTCAATGTGCTAGTTTTTATTATGAAGATTGCCCGGGGGATTGTCATATTGATAGTTGCAGTTCTCCACCATATTTAGATTGTGCTTATTATCCAGATGAGAGACTTCCATCAGTTTGTATTCAACCAAATCATCATCATCATCATGACCATGAACCTGCATATATTCCAGCTCCTGCTCCATATTATCCTGATACTGATTATGTTCAACCTCATCATCATCATGATGATATTCATCTTCGTTTTGGTAGTGCTACAAATATTAAAGTTGAATGGATGATTTTATTGACACCTATTTTGGCTTGGATTTTTATGATTTAATGTTGGAAAATGATGAATTAATTATTTTTATTTATGCTTCAAATGTTTCAATTATTTTATTTCTGTTTAGCTTCTGTGATTACTGTATTTATCAAGTATTAAAAAGGTTAGTTTGTCTTTGCCATTTTAAATTTTTCAAATAGGATCATTTTTTAAGGTTTCTGGTATATTATTTCTCTTAAAATTACTCTGTAATTCATCTTTTTTAATCTGTGTTTGTAAAATACTAATTGCTTTTTATTAATAAATAAATTATTTTACCAAATATTTGTTTTTCAATAGAGTAATTTTATGTTTATGAAATAGCTAATTTTCAAGATGAATAGTATACTGTAGTTGTTGTGTCTGTTTGTTGATAAAATTTTGATCTAATAAGAATAATGCTTTTTTAAATGAAATAATAAATTTATTTTAGTAATGTAATTTATGATTTTATACAGTATATTCTGGTCCTCTGGGTTACTGTACATCAATCGAGGTCATTAAAATGAACAAGATTTTGTTTATATTTTATTTTGAAAAGTTAAATCCATGCAAAAAATCAAAAACAATAAAATAAAATTACCTGATTAATTTGATTTTTGCTTTTGAATGGTTTTCTTTGTTTTTCGCGCTGCAAAAAAAAAACAGCCTTAGGCAAAACATTATTTTTTCTTTCAATCTTTAAATTAAAAATAAATAAACAACCACTTTTAATATATTCATATATTTCTGTATAAACAATATAAAATCAACCAAAATAATAACAAATAAGCAAGGACTTCAACATCATAAACATCTATAAGATTCTTTTGTCGATGAAGATCAAGCGATATCATGTTTCAATGAATATAATTCCAGTCTTTATATTGATGTTGGAGTTATCTAAAAAGTAAATGAGTTATATAACGTTTTATACTAAAAGAAAAACGTACGAATTTAAGTTATTCTTAATTTATGTATGTATCACAGCATCTTCTTCAGCTCCACATTCTTTTCGGTAGCATCACATCATCTGATCCATTTGTGGCATCAATACTTTCTAATCAACCATATTTATTACATCTTATTTGAACACGAGTAAACTAAAATAATGAACATTATTTATATATACAGAATAATTCCATAAAACAAACCTGAATAGAACACAGCAATAATCATAGCAGCAACAGAGACGATAGATTCTTGGACTTCCAAAGTGATAGTAGATGATTTTAGCATATTTTTCTACGTCGGAAAAGACAAAAATTTTGTTAGAAAACTCCAAATTAAATAAGAGGAAAAACAACAACTTTACTTTTTTTGCTTGTAGCAAGTAATTGATTTTTAATGAAAAAAGGTCACTGAAGAAACAAAAATAATAAATAAAAATGTATTTTTTAATAACATACGATTAATTATTATTTTTTATTAATTATACAATGTTTTTTAATAAACCCAGAAAAGAGTCAAACTCAAACAAAATTTTTTACACGGCCGGGGAATCGAACCTCTTTCCTTTTTTTCCCTTTTGCACGCAAGCCAGCGCCGCAAACGACTGAGCTATTATTTTTTTTTCTGCTTTTTCATTTTCTATTGTTCTTTTTTCTGACCATGAAAAATGAGTTTTTTTTCAAAAATTTTTTTGCTTGAGCGTCCCTATCTTTAATAGTTTAAATTTTACATGTTGAACATGTATATCTAAAATGGTTGTTTTTACAAGACTTTTTGTTCATTAACATTAAACCCAATTTATACAAAAATTTGATAAAAAAAATCTCCAGACGCTTCTAAAAATTCATCCATAAAACAACTTTTATCTTCTAAAAATTTGACGCAGTTTTTTTTCATTTTGAAACTGCTTCAGCTTTTTCAAACTTTTAAACAATTAAATTTTATGACCCTCAAAAGCGTCATTTAAAAAATAGACTTTTTGAGACACTCTAAAAAACAACAAAGTTTACAAATCTCCGAAATCCTTTCTTTTTTTGTTGTCCAACTTCCTTCTTTTTTAAAGTTCAAAACAACTCTCTTTTTTTGGTTGGCTTTTTTTATCGATGACGTGCTTCTGCTGATGCTTTTTATCATTTTTTTTACATTGACCCAAAAATGGAATCTCAAATATTTTTACTCTTCGCAGGTCATTCATTGTTTTATATATTTTTGCGTTATCAATTTTAGTGGTAAAAAAACCTATAAAAAAGAAGTAGCAAGAATGTGAAATTGAAGAATTTGACTTTAAAACAGTAGCATCAATTTCGATATGCGCCATGTTGTAGGTCGAAACTTCTTAAAGCACATAGGCGTTTTTGTTTTTTGAGCTGCCGACATGCCTACAATAGTTCTCGATCAAAAAATTCTTCCCTTGCCCGTTATTTCAATCCCTGAAGACGACAACTTTTTGTTGAATACAGTTTTTGCCTGGTTCTAATTCGGACTTAATCAAGTTCAACTTTGAAACGTCCCATTTTTATGTTGTTTTTTGACTTTGAATATGAAGGTTCACTCTACCTTTAACTCTAAAAATGAGTTCGAATGAAGTTGATTTCATATTGAAATCTCCAGTTCGAAGTCAAATACGGACTCAAAAAACAACATTTTTCTCTTTTACGTTTTTTCAAACGTAAAAATTATTATACTGAATTAAACTTTCAATGTCTGCGGTTGCAACTTCGGATTCAAGAATGCTACAACCCTTATATGGAAATTACTGTCATAAAAACAATGAAACTATAAAATTTTTGTGGCATTCTTTTTCCTCCCAAAAATATTCATTTATTTTCGTGCAAAACTTTTCTATTGATAACAACGAATCATTGTTGTAAAATTCTGTTTTTGGTAGCCATTATTATTCTTTGTTTGACGTGTTTGAATACTTTAAATTTTTAAAAAATTCCTGTGTTGATTATTGTTATGAGTTTTTACTCATACTTGTTTTCACGAATTTTTATGTAAAATCGCGAAAAGTTTATTGTTTCTAAAAATGCTTCGGTTTTATCAAAGTTTTCTTCTTTGTTGTCTATTTTTTGACATCGATGTGTCATCATTCCTGGATTATTTGTGATAACAAAAAGTATGAGTTAATGTTCTATTTTGGATGCAAAAAATTTTGTGTAAACTGTAGTTTCGTAAAATTTCGAGAATTCAAAGCATAAATTATTTCCGAAAGGATTCAATTTGCATAAAGCGATGGATACTGTTTCTAATCCAAACTTGAAAATCCGGCATTCATTCAAGCAGAATTTTACTTAATGAAGCGAATTTTTGTCTGCAGATTTTATGAATTGAACTTTTTAACCAAAATGACCAAATTAGACAATCAAAAAGTTGAACAAATAAAAGATCATTTTTCTCTTATCACTGATATATTTACGGATGTATTCTTTTAATATCACTGATTCATCATAATCGACTGACCCATATCATCAGACGACGGATTTCGAAAAGATCAACAAAGTCGTAAAACTTTAAAAACCCTCAAAGTTTTGCTCTGTTTTTATTTACCTCATTTTTTATTAGCTACCCAAAAAAGAAGAAACAGACGCATGATTTGAAAAAAAAAGAAGAGGAACACATTTAAAGTCATCTTAAAAATTGTTTCTTTATCACACATTTATATTTGTTTGTTTTTGTTCTATTTTTGTTGAATACGGTGCTATTTTTAGATTTCTTTTTTTACAGTTAACAAACAATAAAACAGTTAAATGCTGATGATCCAAAATGAATCATTCATGAAAAAAAATTATGAGAATAGGATTAACGTCATTTTTTAAGCAGACCCATTCCGTCTTATCTCTCTGTCCTTTTCTTAGATTTTTTTCAAGCTATTTTTCACATTTTTACATTCAAAGAAAAATTCCATTGTGTTTACAGAAATTCCAAAATTTTACAACACTGATTGTTTAAAGTTCCAAAATTCAAAAAAGTATAAAAAAGTAAAAATCTTTGAGAGAAAAAAATTTTAGAAGCATGTTTTTTTTCTCTTGGGGTGTCTGAAATCTTTTTTTTAAAAAAAGCTGTTGTTGCCATTTTTGCTGTCGTTTTTCTGTAAGAAAAGGGTTATCAAATTTCAAGTGAGATTTCATTAACCTTCTTCTTCTTCTATTTTTTGAATGTTACTTTTTTTCCTCAAAAATGGAATTTTTGCGGGGTTTTTTCTACTTTTTTGAAATGCGTCTTTTGTTTCAAAAAAAGAAAGTGTTAAATTTTTAATGATATTAAAAATGACCTTAAAAAAAGGATATTTTCCATAATTTCGTCATCATGTGTTTATTTTTGGTTTTCAAGAATTACAGTATCGTTTTCATTTTGTGTTTTGAGCTTCCGTAAAAAAGATAGAAAAAACAAGAGAGATTATGGAATCATTTTTGTTTAATAAAAACTATTTTTAGCATGAAAGCGAAAAAACTAGAATGAGAAAAACGGATGTTTAAAAATGTTTCTAAAATTAAACAAAAAACATGTTTTTACAAAACTTGAAAACTTACAAATTTTTCAGATGACTCATTTAACATACCTTCTCCAATTTTGTGTCCCTTTGAATTTTAATTACCGTCAACAATATAATTTTTTTTATTGTTTCGTATTTCCTCCTTCGTTTTTTTAAAACTTTAAAGAACAATGCCTCCTTTTTTCTTATCATTTTCAAATCTTAAGGAGGAATAGTTTTGTTTATTACATTTAACTCTATCTCTTCCTCTGTTTTAAAAGTACTTATCACACCTTTTTTCTCACAAATAAATATGCCCTACTTTCATTGATAACAATCATTATTTTTACTGATATTTTTCGTCTTTATAAATTTAAGGAAAAGCTTTGATGGTATTTGTTGTCACAAAAGTTTTTGAGGAATGTGGACTAAACCATGACTGGTACTGGCCCTAAATCTTAGAATTCAAACAATTGAACTTGAATTAATAAAATAAAATGGTTTTTAAGATAATCTGCCAACAAGAAATTTAGAATCCTTCGATTTATGCGAATTTAAGTTTTTTCGAATTAAATCAGTTATGTTTGAGTCTTTTGACGACTTCAACAAAGTACCCTTCAACTGTTCAGTACAAGGTTGGCGCCCTGTTTACCTAAAATTTCTATTGAAAAAGGTATCATAAATTTTTAAAGTATCATAAAAAGTATCTTTACCTAAATTTTATTGATGATAAGAAAAAACATAACTTCAAAAATGACCAAAAATGAAAACTAATTTTCCGGTTTTTCGTATGTTTTTTTCTTCTGCTGGAAAAAACACTCCCTTGTTTTTTTAATTTTTGAAATGTTTACTTTTTTACTTTTTCTTTAACTTTTTGTTGTAACATTTTTTGCAACTTTAAAAAGGTTAATTTTTTACAAATTTTTAAAAATCGCATCGTTTTTGTTTCTCTAAACTTAAGCTTAAGTGATCTTAAATAGAACTTTTGATCTTGCGAATTTCATTTTTTGTAAATGGTTACAGAAATACGGTATCAGTAGTTAGCAAAAAGACAAATGCAAATAAAACGAAAGATCAATCATTGTTCAAAAAGAAATTAAAAGTATTTTGTTCTTCTTCGCCTCCACTTTTTTTCTCATTTCTGTTCTGCAAATAACGGTTCTCTGTGTTTGAACTGTGCTTTAAAATTGTCTTCTTGAACTTAAAATCTTGAGAGCAAAAAGTTTCTCTGCCATAAATCATGTCATCATTCTTTTTAATGGTTTTGTTTTTTTAGACTAATGATAAACCCTGTTTTTTTATTATTCTGCAAACAAAAAGATAAATCATTTTTTTGTTCTTCGTCCTTTTTTTATTGTCAGGTCAGATTTTTGATGGTACAAAATTTTTCAATCATTAATTTTTTATGTGAAGATTTTAAAACTCCCTAAACTTAAAAAATGGGTGCAAAAAGTGTTTCAAAAGATGAAAAACGGTAATCCCAATTTTTTCGGAGGTCTTTAAAAAATCTGACGCAATTTTAAAAGTGTTTTTTGTTCTTTGTTTGATCTAAATTGGATTGAATTTATCTTTCTTTTTTCAATTAAATTTTTTAACATTTTTAGTTAGCGACAAAAATGTAAAAAAATTTATTCAAATTCTAAAAGTTGGTTTTCTGCAGAAGATGTGCCAACTTCATAATTCTATTAAATGTGCCAAAACACATAATCGTTCATTTTTCTGATATCCATTTTCACACCTCCTTCTTCTTCTTCCTGGATTTCTTGAATGTTTTTGCTTTTAAATATTTGCGTCAAATACCGTAATCCCATTTCATGGGTTTAAAACTAAACAAACATTTGTACCAAATTTAGCCTTTTTGCTTTTTGACGGAGGAGAAAATATTTTACGTATTTTGCAAGTCTCCTTTCACTATCTGTGTGGATTTTCCTCACATATAACAGATATCGTGTTTTGTTGCTGCAAACATATTCTTCCAAAAAAGTATAGATATTTTTTCTTGTCATGATGATCTCTTCCTCTCCATTTTTGAGGCTTTTTGCCTCCACCCAGAAAAATCCGAGATAGAAATGATATCTTTCCTGTTGATGACCTTTTTAAAACAAAATCCTCAAAAATCGTATAAATACATTTCAAAATATTTCCAAAACTACCATACTTTTTTAAAAGCAACTTGTTTTGTTTTTTGACTTTTGAGATTTTCTTTAACCGAAAATTTTACAACAAAAATATTTTTCTTGAAACTCAAGAAGGTTTATGTTTTTGCTTTAAATTTTCTGGACTTTATTGTTTCTTTTTAACTTTATTTTTTTGCGGTTTAATTTCAAAACAAAAGAAAATAAGAGAGAAAAGAAGGAAACTTTGTAAAATTCGTGACTTCCTTTGTTTTTTTTGCAGAAGTTCTAAGCTTGAAAAAGAGGGCCACTTAAAAACTGTTTCTTTTTCTTTCTTTTCGACTTTGGGGTTTCTCAAATATCCAGAAAAAATGAAAACACTTTATTATTTTAAACCAAAAAAGAAACTTATTTTTTTCTCATCATCATGTCTTTTTTTGAATGTTTATTTTTAAACATTTTTGTTTTTTTGTTGTTTGCGGATCGGATTTTTTCCTTGGGCTTCCAAAGTTTCTTTTTTGTTTTGTTTTTTTTTCTGGGATAAATAAGCTGCTGCAGTAAGCAGCAAAAGTTAAACAGAACTCTTATTTTTGGTTGGCATTTCCACCTCCACATTTTTGTGTATAAAAAACTCTCGGGGCTGAGATTTGGTAAATGATACACTTTTCCTTTATTTTTTGGGATGGATGAGAAGAAGCTTAGAGGGAGTTTAATTAAATGCCATTTTGAGATTCTGAAACAAAAAAGAATGGTATAAAAGTTTGGATTTGATAAACGTCTGAGAATGTTTCCTTCAGTGGCTTCAATTTTAATTTTGGACAACTTTTGAGAACTTATTTAAATTTGAATAAATTCTCAAAAAATTACGGTAACTCAAGGTTTATCATGGGAGCCAACTGATCCTTGAAAGCCTTTTGGTCTATAGGGGTTTTTCCTGCTGATGGTGTTTCAAAACGGTACAAATTGTGAAATTAGGTTACGGTAACTTTATAAATTTAATTCTTCTATGACCTTTTTTTTCTTTTTTCTTCTTACATTTTTCAAACCATGTTGTTTTAAAACTTTTGACCACCACCTGACATTATTATTTTTTTCATTAAAATTACGAAATTTGGATTCCCGATTTTAATCGGAATGTAACGGATTTTTGTGTTTTTTGTGTCCATTATTTTTTGGAGCATGAATCGTGTGACATAATTAAAATCTCTCTGCGTCAATTAAAAAACTTGTCTGATTTAATATTTTTTTGTTGTTTTTAACACATTTAAAACTTTTTAAGTGCAAACATTCCCTTAAATTTTTCATGTAAACTTTTTTTGATGTCGTCAGAGAAGGTTTGATTTTTGATTGAAAATGACAAACAACAATCATCAACAACAGTTTCGGAGAGGGTCGTACTTAAAAGGCATGACTAAACTTGAGTATAAAAGTAAAACTGCACTAATTTCTTTTCTAATCATTCTTCATCTTCTTTACAATTTTGTGTGTCTTGTTAATGCAAAAAAAAATTGTTAAACTTCTTATGTTTTTTTTTACACAGTGTTTGTTTCAGTTTTTTAAGTACCTTTTCAGGGCAATGTTGTCAGTTTAATTTGATCAAAAAAGAAGAATGATGGAAAAGAAGAAGAAGTTTGAAAATGAGAAAAAATATGGAGCAAAAATTAAAGGTTTCAAAGGTTTTTTGAAACATTAGTGAGAGAAGGTTGTCTGTTTAGAATTGTTGTTTTTTTCGTCTTTAGTGAGTAGGAGAGAAGAAAGATGGTGGTTGTAAAAAAAGTGGAAAAATATTGTAATATTTTTGACTGATTTATGTTTTTGGTTAGAATTCAATGATTGAAAAATTGTTGCTAAAAAGTTTCTTTTATTTAAAATTAGAAGGTAAAAAGTGAGTACTTCTTCAACGAAAGCGTTGTCTAACTTTGAGCGAATACGGTAACTTTGAAAAAATGCCATGGCATTTTCACAAGTGAGATTAGAAATGGCATTATAGTCGAACCTCGATTTTACGTCTTTTTTTTCAAATTTTAAAGACGTAAAATTGAGGTCCGACTGTAATGCCATTTCTAATCTCACTTATGAAAATGCCATGGCACATTTGTTGTGGAGAAAGTCCACAATAAGAATAATTTACATAATATACAAATGATCATTTACATTCTCTTCAAATGTCTATAAAAACCCTTTCTCACTTTCTGTTGTTGTTCATTCTATTATATTTTTATTGTAATAAACACACACACTTTATCTCTCTCTCTCAAACATACTTCATCTGTGGTAGAAGAGCATTTCTTCTCCACAAGCTGGTGCCTCTGGCAGTAAAGAAACTTTACTGGTCTTCAACAACAATTGATAGCAAAGGAGTTTGCTCATTATATTTGGCAGCAAAGAAATTTCGCTAGCCATCAACAACGATCGTGAAAACAAAGAAAGTTTGTTATTCAATCAACTTCATACAATCCCTTTCAACCTTCATCCTTTAAAAACAATAAAGAAGTTGCAGTAACGGTGAAATACAGTTACAAAACCGTGGGTTTATCATTTTTGACTATTATTTTTTGTCGATTAACCAATGTCTGGTCAAATTCGTTCTGATCTTGGAAGAAATCGAGGTCATGGTACCCGACAACTTCAAAAATATAACGAATACCTTATTCGATTTCCATTGCCATGGGATGATGAAGCAAAAAATAAGTTCCAACCAATAAGAATGGCCATGAACAAGATTCTCGAGAAATTCGAGCAATGTTATCGCGAATGGCAAACTTTGATTAATGAAATCGATGATGAAGATGAAAGAAAAACTGAAGATCAAGCTTTAATTGCATGGAAAGAAAAGCCTGAATATGATGACATGATTTATGACTTGGGTGATGCTGTAAACGAAATCCAAGTTAACATTGATTTTATTTCATCGACTCATATTCCAATACAAACACCTATAATTGTTCAAGGAGAAGTTCCTCCAGATAAATGCAAAACCGAAACATTTTTTACTGTACCTTCTGCAAATTTACCAAAATTTAATGGAGAATATTTAAAGTGGAATACTTTCTGGCAAAGATTCGAACATGCAGTACATAATCGTTCAATTCCAAAAATCGAGAAATTGATTATGTTACTTGGACTTCTTGAAGGACGAGCTTTGGAGGAAGTTGAAGGATTTCAAGTTTCTGAAGAAAATTACGATACAATCGTTGATGTTCTTACTGACCGATTTGGAAAGAAACCTTTAATTATTATGGAATTGCAAAGTAAACTTCGAGCAATCGAAACTGCAAAACCAAATCCTGAAAGCCTCAGAAGTACAGTAAATATTATCTGCAACATGTGCCGACAACTGCAAAATCTTGGCGTTGATATCAACAACGATTCTATGAAGTTGGATATCATTGATAAACTCCCAAATCATGAAAAAGATGAATTGAAATGGTTTATGATTTCTTCACCTCAAGAAGCAACCATTGAAGAATTGATGAAACACATGAAAAATATGGCATTAAAAGCGGAATTGTCTTCCAAAAATGAAACAAAACCTTTTGTGGAAACAAAAGAAAATAATTTTACACCAAACACACTCAGACATACTACACAATTCAAACAAAACTCCAAAGAATTCAATTCTGATAAAAATCTCAGCTGTAATCTTTGCAATGAAAATCATTTATCATCACAATGCCAAACGTATCCAACTGTGGAAGACAAATTGGATAGATTACAAGCAATAAATTCTTGCATCAAATGTACAAGGAATAATCACGATGCAAGAAGTTGCATCTCAAATGTTAAATGTACACGCTGCAATGGGCAACATTATTCATTTTTGTGCAAAACAAAAATTGATTCAAACAATACTCAATGTTCTGCCTTTCTTACTATTGAAAAGAAACAAGGAATGTTGTTAACAAAAGAAATAACAATTGCAAATGCTGAAACAAAAGAAACTACTGAAGTAGTTGCAATCTTTGATTCTGGATCACAAAAATCTTATATTTCAACCAAAGTTATTGAGCAGCTAAAGCTTACAGAAGTTACCAAGGAGAAACTCCAAGTAACTGGCTTTGGCGGCAAAATTTCATCATATAAATCATCATTGGTAAAACTCCAAGTTAAAACAATGGATTCTTTCAAAGAAATTTATGCAAATTCATCAAAAAGAATTACAGCAACTGTACCAGTACTTCAAAATGAATCCTTTGAATCCTTTGATATTAAAACGGTTCACAAAACACCTGATATTATTATTGGTATGGATTACTTTTTTGATTTTATTAATTCATTTGAGAAGTTAAATGATGATATCTTCATTGTCCATTCAATTGTTGGTAAAATGTTCTGTAAAGAAATTCCACGACAAGATTCAACTACCGTAACTTCATTATCAATTGAACCTTCAACATTTGGACTTAAACTTGCTCTACCAGAAAAAGATACTACACAAACAAACACACAAACAAAAAATGTGAATACGGTACACATGGAGAAAATCCAAGTGCCAAATACAAAAACATCAAAACAATCATGGAAGGAAACCAAGAATCCCATGATTCAAGAAAGAAGTTCTGATAGTTCAACAACGAATATTACCATTGTACCTGATGCTCAACAAAAGAAAACTTCCAAAAGAACAAAAGCAATTGAGAAATCAAAGGCTTCTTTAAATGTTATAAAAGCTGATTGCAAGAAAATTGCACCAGTTCAAGCTATCACTGAAAAAGAAGAAAGACATGTTCCAACTATTATTGCTGATTTTCAACGTCAAAATAAATTTGATCGACCACCATCTTCAAATTTTCAACAACAAACAACAAATCTTGATAAACAATCAAGTGGAAAACTTGTAAAACCAAAAATTTTCAATAAAATTGATACTCTTAGTTCAAGAGCAGTCTTTGAACATTTTAATGTTGCATCTAACCATTACCCAACAACTCAGTGTGGCCGGGAGGGGCTTCCAGCAAATCGTGAAAAAGTTGTCGAGAAAATCGATAAAACTTTGTGTCTTAATGATTCAACAATTCAATCTCAACTTGAAGATATTAAAATTTCATACGTCCCTTCGAACAAAGAAATACAATATTGGAAGACTAAACCACCTGAATATATTTGGGAAGCCAAAACATTAACACCTTCAACAAAACTGTGAGGCCGGGAGTGTTGTGGAGAAAGTCCACAATAAGAATAATTTACATAATATACAAATGATCATTTACATTCTCTTCAAATGTCTATAAAAACCCTTTCTCACTTTCTGTTGTTGTTCATTCTATTATATTTTTATTGTAATAAACACACACACTTTATCTCTCTCTCTCAAACATACTTCATCTGTGGTAGAAGAGCATTTCTTCTCCACAACATTTGTATTATTGCATCATCATGATTCACAAATTTTTTCCATCAAAAACCCTTCCATTTAAGACCATCTACGGCAAGCCTCTTTGAACTCTCTTGTTCCTCTTAAATTCTAGCACACCTTTTTCATCTAAAAATAAGTTTTTTTATGATGTAACTTTTCTGTTCAATTTATTGTTTTACCCTTCAACATGCTTCAAAAAAGAAGGTGTGTCAAAAAGCCCAATATTTTTTATGACCAGCTCAAACAAAAATAACCTTCTTAATGATAAAATGATAAGAATAAAAATCAAATGAAAAAAGCGGCTTTTTTTTATTTGCCTTTTGACCTAATCAAACACCTTTTTTTCACACCTATAATAAATATGAGATCCTGTTCTTTAAAAATATCAATTTTCAATTTTCAAAAAAAATGTTTGTGCTTTGTTTTTGACTTTAAAATTTTTATTTGCCGTTTTTTTGATTTATCATTGATTTTTTTAAAGAAAGGGATTAGTTTTAAGTTTGATAAAACTAAACCGATTTGCAAAAAAGTGTTAAAATTAAAATTTGATAAGAAAAATTGACTCATTGACATCAAAATTCTATCATAAAAGTGCCGCTATTTTAAGAAAAACCCGCAAATTTTAAGAGAAAAAGATTACGGTAACTATCATTTTTAGGCTTTTTAACTGCAAAAAATGGAATTCTTCAAAGCTGTTTTTTACACACACTTTTCTTTTCTTCTTTTGTTTACTTTATTTCTCGTCATTCTTCAATTTTGTTAAGTTTCATTTCAAGAATCACAATTTTGTCTGCCTTTTACATTTTTTTATCCATGTTTTCTTTTCAATTGGCATATCCCTGCTCACTTATTTGCTACTGATATTGACTTCCCAAAAAAAGGTTCTTCCATTTTTACCCTCGAAAAACGTCATGAAAAATTCATTCCCCCAAAAATTTGTTTATTTAAGAATCCTTAAATTGTTACCACTTTTTTTTATTAAATTCCGTTAAGCTTAAAATTAAAAGTTTGTTCCCCTTTTCTTTTTCTCCTACGCTGACCTGAATCAAAAGCAAAAAAGACAAAAGACTCAAACAAGATCAAAAGAAACGAAAAAAGGTGTTTTGATTTTATTTATTTTTTCTACAAAAAAACCTAAAAATTTTTGTGCAATTTACGTCAGAAAAGGGCATGAAATTGGAAGCGTAGGATTTTTTTGTTAACACTTTTCTTCTCCACTTTTTATGACATTCTTTTCAAAGGTTTTGATTCTTTTTGAGGGGAAAAAATGAGGGAAGAAAGAAGAAGAAGAAAGTCAAACATGACCTATTTGGGCGTTGTTTTTAGAAATAAATGCCAGAAAAGAGGGAAGTAGGAAGAAGCAGAATGGAAGTGGAATTCATATATAAAAAAGGATCGGCAGCTTCTTTTTTCATTTCAGGAATGACAAAAGAATGGAATGCTTAATATTTTTAATAAGTGTTCCAAAATTTTCTTGTGTAAGGGTTACGGTAATCTGAATTTGTTAAATGTTTACCATAAAGTAACACTTTTAAATTTTGGAAAAGTGTTACTGTACAATAAAGTAACCTTATATTCGATTAAGGTACTGTAACTATTTTTTTGTTAGTGTGCAATACAGTATTTAGTATTGTTGAAAATTTATTACGGTAGAGGAAGCTTTTTCTTCATTATTCTTTTCCAAAGTACAATATCGCTTTTTGTTATTATTCTACCAATTTTTTTACCGTCATTACGGTAACTTTTTTTCCAATCTTTCCCCAAAAACCACCTTCTTGTAAATTATTTTTTTTGTACTCAATCTGTGCTTTTTTTTCGTCTTTTTACGTCACATTATTCTGTATCAATTTATCTGTATGTATATTGACACCTTTATAAGCATATCAAGAAAAAAATCTTTGTACATTAATTGTTTCTAAATTTGGTACATCACCATAGATAAGATTAAGGCCCCATAAAACTTCAAAAGAAAAAAGGTCTATTTAACTTAAATAATTTAAGGTTAACACCATTTTTAGGTGATGCTGATTGTTTAACTTTGATTTTTGGTTTATTTTTTTATTTTCTAAATTTTGAGAGATTAAAATTTGTTTAATTTTTTGATTAATCTTTTTTCTAATATTACTTTTTTTACTTTTAATAGGTTTTGATCAAAATTGATAAAGTGTTAAACGAGATGAAATTTGACAAAACAATAACACTTAAGAATATAGAATTTGAGAGAAAAAAAGACAATGCGCGTTCTCAAAAAAGTCACATGTAAAACCTTTTATTTTTCGCGACGTGTGTTCCCTTTCAAGTTTTTTTTGTTTCTATTGTTCTTTCATTTTTTCTGATACTTAATTGAAACTTTTTTAAACCATCATTAATTTTATTTTTTTATAGTTTTCACCCACTATCATTTTCTGATATTTTTACTTTTTCAATATTTTTTATTTATTGGAAAACTTATTTTCATCACTACAGTAATCATTACCGTAATCCATCCAGATATAAAAAATGGATCCTCCAAATATTTTCAATTCCCTGCAGCCGAATGTTAATTCATTGTCCCCAACAGTAACAGAAATTTCAACATCAGAAAATTTATCAGTGATAAGACCATTATCATCTCTATCAACGGATTTCATAAATCCCCAAACGCCAAAACCAAAAATGATGATCTCAAAAAATGTTTATAATTCAAATTTTATTTCAAGGAATGCTTTATTACAAAAAAATGTAATGGTAATTTTAATTATTTGCTGGTCAATGCTTTTTTCAACGGGTTACTGTGGAATTTTGAAGCCAAGTTGTAGAGTTGTTGGTAAGTAATATAACATAAAATTTGCATATCGTGATTCCTTAAAATCGTGTGGTGATAAAAATAGCTTTGCATTTTTTTTGAAACAGTAAATATTTCAAAACATCCTTCCTTTTCTAAAAATAACTTGTTCTCTTAGGCTACATACAGATCAAATGAAACATAATATTTACGTGATCTCAAGTAAACATAAGAAAAACCCATAAAATTTAACTCAAAACTTTATGCTTTTTTATGATTGCTTTCTTTTTCTATTTTTGCTCATGACTCGAGAGAAGAACAACAATATTTTTGTTTTTCTTTAACTTTAAACAAAAGACACTTCCAGAAAGTTCCATTTAGAGTTTACTTACTTAAATATGCAAATTTAAGTATCAGATAATCGTGGGACTTTTTATCCCTTTTCAAAAATAAGCTTTCCACTTGAATTTTATTTGCTTTTTTTCGGTTGCAAATTTTTAAAAGTACAGAAACGTTCCGATTTTCTTTCACTTGCAAAAAATTTGTTGCTATATCCAAATTTTTCTGATCGTTCTTGCAAAATTTGCATATATAAATTTGTGAGCTCAAATTTACACTTTATACAAAATTTTAAAAATTTGCTTACCCTATCAAAAACTTTTCTTGGAATCATTTGTCCAATCAAAAAATAGAATAAAAACTTAAAAATTTTTTATCACCACCACAATTTTTTTGGCGCCGATAATATTTTTTGATATTTTTTTGATCAATCATTTTCTTAACCATATTTTTCAACCATTTGCATCCATTTAATTATATTCATTTTTATAGGTCATGAAGAGCTTATTGATGTTGCGGGTTGTGATTTGGTGGTTGTAAAAGTGAATAAATGCCGGGGATACTGTACATCTTTTTCATTTTTTCATCCAATCAATAATGAAAAGTTGACGATGCATGCAAAATGTTGTCGAATGACTGAAGTTAAGCATGTGGAGGTTGCCGTTTCCTGCAACGACGGCGAAAGAACCGTCAAAATTCCTTCTGCAGTTGAATGCAATTGTTTTGATTGCGGCGCAGAAAATATTTAAAAAATACTGTATTTTTTATATACAAAACATTCCAAAATATTAAAATATTATTGTTGTTAAACAACTTGTTAGTTTAATTAATTAATTGTAAATTTATATATTATTTCTTTTTGATCTCATACATTTCAAACATTTTTGACAGAATTTTATTACTGTCACTTCTGTTATTTTAAAATTTGCATAATTTTTTTCTTTTATCTCTGATCTGATCTTTCCTTTGTTTTTGTGTGTCATTATTATTAATATTGTTATGGTAATATGGTAATAAAATTAATAGCTGTTTTTTAATAAAAATGTACAAAGCTCTCTATTATTAAAAATTATTAATTTACATACAAAATATAAAATTTGCATATTAGAAAATTAAGCATGTATATACTGTAGGATAAATGTAACAAAGGTGTTTTATTATTGTTAGTATTAATTAATTATACAAAAAACATTAAATTAATTTTTGATTGATTTTTGATGGAATTTAAAGTTTTGAAGAAGAAGAAAAAGAAATTTGAATATCTGTGTATGTGCGAAAACAGAATGAATGAATGAGAATGAGAGTCGAGAATGAGATTGAATGAGAATGATGAAATATATAAATTAAAGGATATTATTTTTTTATAAAGCGTCATCGTAAAAAAATTGGATTTAAAATGAATTTGAATAAATACAAATACATGTAAATTTTATGAATCCCATTGTCCAAATGGATCACAATATGGTAGTAAATCCCGAAATGAGCAACCATATCGACAACAAAAATGCATCATTTCAGTTAATCTTAAAGGTCGGAATTTATTTGTTGCTGATTCAGAGGATCTTCGATTTCGTTGTTGCTGTTGTTTTTGTTTTGTTAGGGGATTTTCCATTTCTGTGACATCTTCGGCAACCAAGTCATCCAAAGGAGATGCAGTTGGGGAATCTGGAAAAAATTGATGTTAAAAATTTGCATATTGTTTTTAAACTAAAGATTTTAAAAATCTAAAGTTAAAAATTTGCATAAAATTTTGAAATTTAACGTTTTTCAAATTCTGAGGTTAGAAATTTGCATAAAATTTTATTTAATTTTTCTACAGTATTTTTTCGGACACAAACATTAAAATTTTAGATTTTGTTTTGAATTAAAAATAAACAATTATTTGATTTCAATGAACCTTGATAATAATTTGAAAATTACGCAAATTTGACGTTTTTAATTTATTTACAAAAATCAGAATCATTTCTAAATTAAAATCTGCTTGTAAGAATTAAAGACAATTAAAAATGACGTCATTGTACTTTTAGAATAGCCAAATTACAGTAATCTTTTGTTCTTGAAGTATGATCGGAGATGTAGGCAAATGATAAAATTACAGCACACAAAATTTTTACTGAACTGTTAATAATTTTTTATACATATCTTTTTTATGCATCTTTTTAAAAATCCCATGACTTTTTCGTAGCCTTTCTTCTTCTTTTTTAAGATGAATCTTTTTTTTTATAATTACTTTTAGAAAAAATTTGTTTTTAACAAAAAAATTGCAAAAAAACTAAACTCATTTGTTTCTTTTTTTGCTATCCTTCTTATTAATCTTTATATTTGGAACACTTTTAATTAATCTTATGCTTCTTTTTTCAAAAAAATGCCATAAATAAAAAATTTTTGATTTATTTTTTTGCAAAAAAAAGAATTCGTTTAATTTTTTGTTTCTTGAAAAAAAAGAAAATTTGCTTTTCTGACGTCAAAAAAAAGAAGGTTAGAAAAGAGATAATTTGCAGCAACCGGGAAGGGTCAAAGAACCCCAATCCCATATTTTTTTTAAATGGGATAAATGAAATCTGCTTCAAAATAAGAAAGAAAATGCTTTTAAAAAATTCTGGAATCAGAGTTTTAAAATATTTATAAAATAATGGCGGGTTAATAGGTTTTTTTTTGCTTTAAATGAATGCTTATTTTTCTTTTTGGGTGGAAAAGAATCATTAAAAATTGAGTCAGAAAAAAGATTCCATTTTTTCTTTGGTTGAGAAACGTTTAATTAAAGGATGGTTCCCATAAATAATGAATGTGGAATGATTATCAGTCAGTCAGTCACGTATAAATTTGGAATAAGCCCCTAAGAGAAAAAAGAGGAAGCCAAATATAAAAGGGTAAAAAACCTTTGAAAATGAAAGTAAAAGAAAGATTATGTGAATTTAGAAAACATAAAACACAAATTAATTTTTGCTTTAAATATATGCATATATGATAGTTACTAACAATATTAATTTTTGGGGGATGAATTTGATAAGCTTATATTTTTTTTGATTTTATAAGGTTTCTATGAGAGATATATCTTCCGGGAAGGATACATCCCTGAATATGCCCTAAGGGAAATATTTTAATTTGCATAAGCTTAAAAATGGTACCCTGCCAAATTTATGATATAACAACTAAATTTCAGGGATCCTAAAAACCCTTTAATCACTTTTATTTGAAAACCCCCTTTAAAAATTGTTTAACCCTATCAAATCTCAAATCAAATAAGTTTAATTTTGATTTCATTTTTTTGTTAAACAAATTTGAGTTCATTTCCCCTTCTTTTTTTCAAACTGCATCAATTTCCGTTAAATTTCTTAAACGAAAAATCAAGCATTCTATTGTTCTTTTTAGAAACAGAAATTTCAGCCCAAAAATAAAGGAACTTCCTTTTGGCATTTTTCCTTTTTTTCTTTGTTCACCAAAAAAAAGTTTTGTTTCCGTCAAAAAAATATGACGTTAACAAAAATATATTTGTAATTTTTGGCAACAAAAAAATAAGAATAACAAAGTTTGAAAAAGTATACATATTTTTTGAGAAAAGATTAAAAAAATATACTAATTTTGGTCATCTAAGCTTGCCTGCTAAACATATTTTTTATTAATTTGCTTCAAAGAATTGTCAGTACTTTTTTTACAGGAAATAAAAACAAGGGCAGAAATATATCTTAAATCTAGGGCTTTCAAGTGTTCAAAAATTAAAGACAGGAGATTTTTGGTTTAATTTTTGTTTGCAGCAGGAAAGAAAGTTTTAAAAGTATAATTCAAAACAGCAGATTAAAAGTATAAATTTTTTGAAAGATTAAGGTTTTTGAAAAATAGTAAAACTTATATGCCCTTAAGGCATGAGATAAGATACAATTGAAAATATGTTTTTGACAAGGCATTTGTAAAATAAGAGGGAGTGGGGGAGTACAAAGCAAAAGAAAATTATGAGAACGTTAAGTTTAATTAAATTTGAAAAAAGACAAATTCTTTTTGTTAGTCATGTCCGAAAAGTACACGCAAAATATAAAAAACTTTTGCTCCAAAAAACGTAATTCAGGAAGTCTACAATTAAATTATGCAAATTTCTAAATTCATTTGATAAAAACAATACGCAGCGGAAATTGCAAAATGATTCCTACCACGAAAACAAAATTTGTTTTTGTTTGTTACAAAACATTTGTAACAAAACAGATTTTAGAAAATTAACATAAAAACATACCTGGAAGTAATTTTAGAGAAGATGCCGAAGATTCATTTTCATCCCCAAATCCTCCGCTTCGCTTTTTTCGCATTCCACAGGTCATTTGCCATGCTGTGGCAAAAGCTTCCCCTCCGGGAGGGCACATTTTAAGGACTCCAAGACCATTTCGTGAAACAAAAGCTGAGCAAGTTGTTGTTAAAAGTAAAAGGGTAAATATGGTTGAAGCTAATTTAGATATTTGTGGCATTGAATTTCTATTATAATTTCTTGAAGAAGATGATGACGCTTTAGGCGATGCTGCTGCTGCTGTGTTACTGTTGTTATTATCCATTGTTGAGGTCCAATTTCTATAAATATAGATATTTTTTGATATAAGAAGGGGTAAAATACAGTAAGACACGAGTAAAATGAAGAACAAAATCACGCGCAATAAAAATAAGAAATGAAACAAAAATGGAAATGGACAAAAAAAGTACCCAAAAAAGGAAGCCTTTCAAAGTTCAGCAAATTTTTGAACAAAACAAAAAAAGCGTAATCAAAAATTCCAAAACAACATCAAAAATGACGCCAAAAACCAAATGTAACAAAAAAACTCGTAAAACATTCGTAAGAAAAAACTCATAATTATATTTTTTATTAATATTAGCAAATCTTCAATATATTATTATTAATAATAAAAGGGATATATCAAAGCTCAGTCAAAAATATTCTACTTCTTTTTGCATTTTGATGATGCCGAAATTTCATGATTCGAAGAAAATCATTTGTTTTGTTTTATATTTTTAAAAACATGGAAATGAATCAAAGAATGCAAAAAAAAAACAGAAGCCAAAATATTTGAACTTTAAAAAAAACAACAAAAAAGAGGGTGGAAAAAAACACCACAAATTTTTTAGAGTCTCTCCCTTTGAAACAAAAATTTTGAACTCCGCCCGAAAAAAAATACATGAAAAAATGAAAGTAAATTTTGAGGCACAAAATAAATATGTATAAATCAAAGACTCAAAAAGCAGAAGATTCAAAAAAAAAAGGATTGGGCAATAAATTTTCAAAGACAACAAAAAAATACGTTTCCTTGTCCTTCTTCTTCTTTTTTTCTTGACTTTGAAAAAAATTGAGAGAGTCACGCCTTTCTTTTCTCTCGTTTGGCAAAAAAAAAGTAAGATCGAGAAAAAAAGAAGCCTAAAAAAATATAAAAAAGTGAATGAATGAAAAATGCGTTAATTGCTGCTTCTCCATTTAAAGTAAAAGTAAAAAATGTGAAAGGAAATGCTACAAACTAAAAGAATTTAGAGTTTAAAGCACTTTTATTTTTCTTAAAACTTGAGACAACTTTAACATCAACAACAATCCCTTGCTAAAAGCAAGTACTGCATTGATGTCCCATAATTTGATTATCACTTGACTTATTTTTTCGGAATGATAAAAGCTTTGTGTGGGATATTTTATTTTAAGATACTTAAAATAACTAAAATACATAGCAAAAACCTCATTTTTGTTAAAAGTTTAAATTTAACATCTTTTTAAAAAAGTGACGTTTAAAAGAGTATTCTAAATCTGAATTTAGAAATGAAAAATGAAATGCTTTTCTTTAAGATTAAAAAGATATGTTAAAAATCCTTTAATCTGCTTTTTTTTATCAATGACGGATACGGTAGTTTTTTATTTGAATAAAAAGTCTTTCATTTTTGAAAGGGCAAAGATTAATTATGTAGCCTAGAAGTTTTTCTGTTTTTAAGATCAACAATTGTATGACTAGAAGCAAAAGATTCTAACTTTATTCTTTGGAATACTGTAATGGTTACGGTAATTGTTCAAGTTAAAGAATGATTACGGTAATTGAAAAAGAAAAATGGTTTGTCTTTGAATTCAAAGTCAAAACAAATTTTCACATGTTTGATTTGAAAGAAAAAACAAAACGGAAATGCCAATAAATAACTCTTGAAACAAAGTTCATTCCAACATTTTTAAATAATAAATCACCCCTCCTCAAAGTCATTTATTATCCAAATCAAAGTTCTTTCTTTTTCAATTGATTTTAAAGCTCAAACTTGTGAGTTCAATTTTCACCCCCAAACATTCCATTAAAAATTTAAAAAATTCCATGCTTATTAAAAAAACAAATAATTCAATTTAAAAACCATTTTAAATTAAATTATGCAAAAAAATACAATTGGAAGTATTTCCCTTTTTTAAAAAAAGGTTCCATTTTATAAAGCTATAATCTCTTTTCATTTCTAATCCCAAAAAAATAAAAGAATGAATGATAAAAGTTGACTCAAAACAAAAAAGTGTGAAGTGTTTCTTTTTTCAAAAGCTACCTTTCTATCGTTTTTCAATTAATAAGAGCTTTTTTAAACTAAAATAAAACTTTTATATATATTTAAATATTATTCTTTTTTTGTCGAACATCACATGTTCTATTTTTTTATATTTAATCTCTCCACCTCTTCATTCATTCATTCATAAAAATAAATACAAATATATGTAAGTTTTTTTAAATATTATTTAAAAAAATATGAGTGGTTTTAAAAGCAAATAAAAACAAACATTTTCAAAAAAAAATACCAAAAACATGCAGCTTAAAAAAAGATTTTTGAAAAGGGTGATCAACGTCACAAAAAAAGGATTACGGTAATTTTAATTTGATAAAAAGGATGTTGTTGAAAAAGTTCAAAACATTTATTTAAAACTGTGAATTTTACGAAAACTATTACTACCGTAATCTCACGAATGCAGTAACTTTTGTTTAATGTAAAACTTTTACGAGGATATGTTATGAAATCCATAGTAAAATAAAACAATATTCTAAAATTCAGAAGACTTATTTTTGCAAAAAACGTTTCAAAATGGCCATTTAAAGAAGACCTCAAAGTACACAAAAAATGATAAATGATAAAAAGAAAACTTCCTGAAAAAAACTGTCAACCCTTGAAATTTCGTTTATCGCGGATTATTGTTTTTATATTCCCTACGGCATTTTTAAGGAAACAATAAAAACAAGTCGACGGTTTTTGAAAATTTTCTCCAAAGTTTTGCAAAATGTTACTTTCCTAACTTTGAATTCTTGCACGAATTTTGGAAAACAGTAAAGAAAAATGTATAAAAATTAATAATTTTCAAGAAATTCTAGCTAATATGATCAATACCTGGTAATATGCAAATTTACATAATTTTGAAATTAGAAAAACTCAAAAAATGAAATTATAAACTCAAAACAATTTTTGAAAGATTTCATTTTTTCCAAATTTCCAAAATTACTCTACTTGTTCAACAAAAATCTTCAATAAAAAATGCTATCTATATTTTCAAACGAATGCTCAAAACCAAAAACTTACAGTATCCTCTCTTCTTTCTTTTGTCATCTTTCGAAACACGCAAACGTCAAAAATTCAACAATGAAAAATGTAAAAAAGAATTGGAATCTCATTTTCAAAGAAGAAGAAAAAATGACAAATTTCACAAAAAAAATCTTTTTTTTCATTCTTGGACGCAATGAATTCTCCATTTTTTCTCGGGGTTTTTGAGGAAAAAAAGCTGTCGACATCGAACAATGACTGAAAAAAAGAAATTAATGCAAGTATAAAATCAGCGCATCAAGCTTTCTCAAATTTTTGTCATTCAAAATTTTCCCGACACTTTTCTTTTGGGTTTCAATAAAACTTTTTTTGAAAAACACATTGCATCAGACGGAAGAAAAACAACAACGAAGAAAAATAAGAAGAAAGATGACATAGAAAAATGAGTTCATTTTTTAAACGAATTTGGCAAAAAAAATAAGTTTAAGTTTAAATTTTTACAAGGAACATTTATAAATTAAATTAAAAAGAGTTAAAAACCTATATCCCAAAAATGTGGGAGTTTGTTTTTTTTGAAAACGTAAAGGATTAAAGGATAAAAAGGTTTAAAAATTTTGGAAAACAGCAAAAAAACAGGAAATTAAAAAAGTGTAATAAAAATTTTAGACATGAGCTGGTTACTGTATTTCATTGATTATCAAATAGAATTATCCAATGCCCATCTAAGATGGCTACACTTTTTTGGCATATTTAATCAAACTTTTACAAATACAGACATCTTTAAAAATTACAAATCCGTTTTTAATATTAAAAAACTTGCTAATACTTTTTTATCTTTAAAAAATGATTAATAACAAATTTTTTAACACAGATTTAAACTATTTTAAGCCGGATAATTAAAAAAAATTGTTGCTTTTGCAAAGGTTTAAAATAAAATTTTAAATGCTGTGATTAACAAGAGTTGAGCCCCTTCGGGCCGAAGGACGATTAATTATGATGATGCCCTAAAATAAGATGATTAAAACCTCAGAAAATTGAAGGAAAAAATGTGGTGACATAGCATTTTGCTTTTGAAGGTTGAATTAATTTTAAAACAAAAGGACATTAAGTATTTTAGGTAAGCAAAGCTACAGTATCCTTTTGAAGTATGATGCAACAACAGATACAGTAACCTGCCAATAATTACAAACCCCAACAAAAGAGTTATTAAAAAAGTGAAAGTGAAATCTCCCATTTTAAAAAGCATAAGCTTCTAGAATTCTGTCCAAATTTCAACAACCTTTTTGGCACCTTTGAACCTTTATAGACAGCTTTAATTGTTTGCAAAAATGAAAAGGTTAACATTTTTAACCTTTTTCAAATTTTGCAAACAATTATTAAATTTCTTTCCGTGTTGTAAAATGAATTTAAAACCTTTTCCGTGGCATTTTTTATTTATTTGATTATTGGCACAACTTTTACATTTTTTGGCATTTTTTGCAAAAGGTGTGTTTAACTTTTTTTTCTCTTTGTTTACTTTTCAATAATTAGTTCAAATTTTCTATCTTTTGAAATATAAAATTACACAAGTTTTCGGTCAAGAACTACTTTGTATGATTAGTGATTGTAAAAATACTGTTTTACAATTAATTTTGAAGAATAGGTTAAAACATGAGTTGATAAGATTCACATTTTATGTTTCAAGTGCTATTCTTCTTTCATGAAGTGTACTTTCAGCAGAGTTCAAAAATCATCATCATAACTGAATCATTGTTGCGCAATATTATAATATAAAATGTAACAAAAAATATAAAAAAGAAAGCTAAAAAACGGTGATTAATTTTGATTCAAAGTCATCAAACTTTGAAATTTGTTGTAATCAAATTTGTTTGTTCTTGAAACGAAATGAAAAAAATTAATCTCGAATTTTCTCTTCCATTTATTTTTTACGATCAAAATAGTCGACGTCATTGAAGATCGTCCCCTTTTTCATTAGCTTTTGTTGTAATTCATTTTTATCCACGAAATCCATCATCAAATCCACGTTTTTCTTCCACATTGTTAAAATTAAGCTATTCGTCACGTCTATTTTAATCTGCCTGTATTTGTTGTTGTTGTTCTGCTTTCTTTTACTCGACTTTTGTGTTTACATTTACCGAAAATTTGTTTTTTATAAAACATTTTATATAAGTTCCATCATTATTCATTGTTCAGATATGTATCTTGCATTTTCTTATGCGCCATGGCGGTTTTATCTCCGTGTTTTTGTTGTTTTTTTGATATTCAACTTTTCTTTACGCATTTAGTAATACTTTACTTTCTTTTCAGCTTTTATTATTATTACTGCTATTACCAAAAGTCAAAACATAATCAAACATGTCTAAAATGGGAAGAATGGAATCTGATACTACCCAAGACAGCGTTACAGTTCTTCGTAAAAATGTTGCACCAATTAAAACTTGCCGAACAACTGCAGTATGTTTTTAACAACTATTCATTTGTTCAAAGTGTATATACAACTTGTTTTCAGGAAATAGCTGCTGCTCAACGACGTGGTGCTGAAATTGAAACAAGCAAAAAATTTGGGGCTGGTGGAAATATTCAACATGGTATGCAAAAGAATGCCTTGAAGTAAGTATTATTATCTTGCTGTTCATGAATCTGTATTATACCATGTTTCTAGGCTTGATAATGAAACTGAAGAACTTCATCATGAACGTGTTAGTCTCTCTCTTGCTCGTGCTATTCAACAAGGTCGACAAGGAAAAGAAATGACTCAAAAGGAACTTTCTACAAAGATTAATGAAAAGATTCAAGTTGTTCAAGAATTCGAAGCTGGAAAAGCTATTCCAAATGCTCAAGTCCTTGGAAAGATGGAACGTGCACTTGGAATCAAACTTCGAGGAAAAGATATTGGAAAGCCGCTTAATCCTGCTCCAGCTGCTGCTGCAAAACCTGCTGCTAAGAAATGAAAAAGATATGATAGATAACTTATTTTGGGAGTAATGTTTATCACGTTCCATTTACAATTATTATTATAACAATCTTGTTCCCTCTTTTTTTCCTTTGTGTAAATTACTGGTCCTATTCTTTTCTACATTTTTTGCCCTTACAATGTTGATTTTTATCTTTTTTTGGTGTTTGTTTTTATGTTTAGCTTTCAAAAATTGTGCAGGTATATTTTTATTCCAAAAAATGTATAAAACTTGTTGAAAATTAGTTTATTGATTATGTTTTTACAAGGACATTTGTCGTTGCGATTGTATCTCTGTAGTTTTGAATGATCAAAGACAGACATGCCGGTTTTTCGCTTTGGAGATCTTACTGTAGATTCAACCTTAATAGTTACGGCATTAGTTCAAAGGGGTGGCATCACATGGATTTTTTTTGTAGTTTCTGAGTAAAACCTTAAACTACATTTTGTAACTACGATTGATCTTTTTGTTTTATTCAATAATTATTCTTTGTAGTTAAAACAAAAAAATTGATAGAGTGTAGTTTTGGACCTGAAACAAACAAAAAAAAGTAGGATAAAAACGTTGAAAGTTTTATCAGTGTTAACACACAATCGTTGATTGCCTGTTTGCCCCAAAAATGTTTTGGGTATATTTAATTTTACTTTTTCCAATTTATTATGGACTTCGATATATTTGGGAATTAATCCCCGTTGGGAATTTAAAAAAGCGAGCTGTATTTATCTCCGGTTGTGATACAGGATTTGGGAGATTATTAGCTTTAAAATGCACTGAAAACGGCATTCCTGTTTTTGCTGGATGTTATACTAAACAGGTATGTTTTTAAAATGTGCCATGTTTACAAATTTGCATAAAAGATATTTGTAGGGTGAAGAAAATCTTCAAAGTGAAGCAAAAGGATCTCCTGGAAGATTAGTTACTTTTCCACTTGATATTACTAAAGATGAATCAGTTGAAAAAGCTGCAGAATTTGTTAAAAAGAATATCCGTTCTGATGAAGGTAGATTAGAGTTAAAAATTTGCATAAACTTGAAATTTTGTTTTTAGTGCTTTGGGCAGTTGTAAACAATGCCGGAGTTTTTAGTTGCTATGGACCAGATGCGTAAGAACAAAAAAATTACTTTAGAGAGTTTTAAATATGCAAATTTTTTAGATGGACTGGAATTCAAGATTACAAAGATGCATTTGAGATTAATTGTATTGGGCATATTCGTTGCGTTCATGTAAGCTTTTATTTGATATATATCCAAGTGGATTTAAAATATCCATTTGGATACGTTTTTGAATATCATAAACCCATCAAAAAAATTATTACAATACAAATAATTTTAGGCATTTTTGCCATTATTGAAAAAATCAAAGGGTCGAATTATTACAACTACAAGTGTTGCCGGACGAGTTTCAGTTCCATGTGGGGCACCGTATGCTGCTTCCAAATATGCCGCAGAAGCTTACATGGATGCAATTCGGTTCGTTTACACAATATAGACTCGAGAAACTATTAAAATAAAAAAATGCATTGTTTAAATTCAAACACAACCCTTTTTAAAACTACACTGTAGTTAGTTACCATTTTCGCAACATCAAAATTCGATAGTCTAGTCTAGTTATTTAATCAATCATTCCAATTTTAATTATCTTTGTCAATTTTCAGACAAGAACTTCGACCATATGGAATTATTTGTTGCATTTTAGAGCCTGAGGCATTTAAGACAGCTCTCGTTGATGAAAATGCCATGATTCAACGAGTTAATAAAGCATGGGACAAATTGCCTAAAGAAACTAAACTTGCATATGGTGAAGATTACAAAAATTATTGTATGTCTCTAAAACAGGGATACTGTAACATAATTTAATTCTCCTATTTAGTTGTAATGAAATGGAATCAATTCTTCCATAAAACTGCCACCCCACATTTACATTATGTTGTTGATAATTATTACCATGCCATAACCGCAAAATTCCCAAGATACCGATATCGTTGTGGATGGTTAGCTCTATGCTTTTATATCCCTCTTACATATCTTCCAACTGGACTTCAAGATTATATCTTTAATAAAGCTGCTGGAAAGGTCAATCTCCCTGATGATCTTCGACTTAAATCTGAATAAAGTTTTTTTTATTTTTTCGTAACTGTAATTTGACTATTAGATATAATAAAAATTATTAATGAATTAATGAAACACTTTTCTATAACAAAATGTTTAACTTTTTTCAAAACAATTACAATATTTTTTGTCTTCTCTTTTTTTAAGCATCTTTTTTTATTTCTGTCAAGTCACAAAAAAAGAGAAATGAAAAACTGTGAAGAGAGAGTGCATGTCTTGTGTTCTCTAACTTCCGCTGTAACTCGCATTCAAACACTCCTTCACATTTATATATCAACCTGTGGTATTCTATTTTCGGTATCGCTTCTCGGCCTATTGGCTAAGATCAATTGTTTAGTTTCTGTTCTTATAGTTTTAACCAACTATACGATACTTATAAAGTATCACCAGTGGTTAATTAATTTTTGGGATTCCGATTACTTGAAGAAGCTTGCTTCTCAGCAATCACGGGTCAGCCCAACATGGCACTTTTTGTTGGGAATGGCCCAATCCTCTCAAGGGGGGATAAATAAACTTAACTTTTAAAAATTATTTTTTTTCAAATTAAAATGGCATCTTTTGCATTGTCATTAAAATTATTACTGTCAAGTTTGTGTAACTCAATCTAGAATAACGTTTTGTTACAAATAATGAATTACAGCATTTTATTGCGGTTATACGGTAGTGATAAATACAAATAAGTTTAACAAAAAGGTTATGATTATTGAAGTAATTTAAGCTTTCTTTGTGGTTGATGTTGAAGGAGCAGCTCCAAAAAGTGTCAATAAATCCATGGGAAATGGAAAAACGATTGTTGAAGAATGTTCCGCGGAAATTGTATTCAAAGTTTGTAAATACCGTAATTGTAGAGCAATGGGGGATAAGCCTTCTGCTGCTTTCTTCAAAGCGACAGAAGCATGTTCCTCAGATTCTGCAGCGATGATTCTGGCTCGACCTTCGCGTTCGGCTTCTGCTATTGCGGCCATTGAGCGTTGCATAGATTGAGGCAAGGATACATCCTTTACTTCAACCCTTTCGACCTTGACCCCCCAGGCATCTGTTGCAGTATCCAAAACTTGCTTCATTTCGGCTGCAATTGAATCCCGATGTGAAAGAATTTCAGCAAGAGATTTTGTGCCAAGAACATTTCGAAGGGTCGTCTGCCCAAGTAATTCTGTTGCCTGTTTTTCATGAACAACATTTAGAACTGATGCTTGTGGATTAAAAATTCGGGTATAAATTACGGCATCAACGGTTACGGTAACAGAATCTCGAGAGAGAATCTAAAATTACCATTATTCAAATTAAATTTCAATATTTTGTCCATGGGTTACGGTAGTACCAAAGAATACAAAATATTCAAATTTCATTTCAACATTTTGAATATGGATCACGGTAGTATTTAAAAAACTTACAGCTTGAGGTCGAACATTCAAAGTTTTTGTCCGCATATCAACGGCAACAATTCGATCAATAATTGGAAGTCGAAATCTTAGCCCAGGTTCTAAGGATTCCTTCAATCTTCCAAGTCGAAGCCAAACACCTCTTTCATATTCGGAGATTACGGTTAAACAAAAGATCAAAGAAAATGGTAAGGTAATTGTAAAAATGAAATATGCAAATCCAATGATAATTCGGCTCATTAAATCAATATTTGGTACTGGATCAACTTCATCAGATGGATGTGGATTTTCTTTTGGTGTTGTCATTGGAATTGTTCGGGGTGGTAAGACATGTACAGGGGCTGGTGCCGGTACCGGTGCAAGTATTGGTGCAGGAATAGGAGCTGGTTCATGTTGGTCTTCTTCAAGTAAAGCCATTTCAATTTCAGTTTTTTCCATTTTTTACAAAAAAAATTCAGCAGCTGCTGCTGCTTCTGTCGATCTCCGACGACAGTTACAAAAAAAATGGCAAAAAAGAGGTCAAAAAAGGGCACAAAATGGAAAAGTCTCTCTCGAGAAACGACAAAAAAGGACCGATCTTCTACCACATTTGAATATACGATCAAGAGAGAAAAAAAGTGGAAAGTGAGCTTCGACAAACATCTGGATATTTTTATTCTTGTATTTTGTACAGCAGTGAGAATATTGAATGAAGAAAACGGGTCGCATTGAGAAAGGTTTGGGAAAAAACTGTAATGAGATGATGGCTGTATTTCACGAAAACTGTCATTTGATATTTTGTTTTGTTTCAATTTTCTCATTCATTGTAAAACAAAAAACTGTCACCCTAAAAATCTCAAACAATAAAAAATTTAAAGAAAATTTTTAAGTTGAAAAAATCTACTGTATTCAAAAAAACAAAATTGTAAAACTACGGTAATCAAATTTTTTATCACAAACAATTTATTTCATATCACAAATAATAATGATTATTTAAAATCACCCAATAAATAATAAAAAAACACAAATAGAATCAATCCTTTTGTAATGGAGCATTTGGATCACCACCACTTCGGCCGCCGCTTAATACCAAGAAATGACTTTGAAGTTGCTCTTGCTTTTTGATTTGTTTTGAAAGTGTTCCAAGCGGAGTATCTGAGGAATTCATCTTCTTTAATTTTTCCTTCTTTTCTTGTTGCCGCATTCGCTTTTCAATTTGTTTCTTGCCCGGAGCTTTTCCATGGAATCTAAAAAATTATTGTCAAAAAAAGGTTCAAGAATTTAAACATTATGCTACTTTAACTAAAAATAATTAAAGATAAACATACTTATGCGATAAAACTCTGAAAGCAGCTTTTTGATCCATATCACGTCCTTGGGCATCAGTATATGCAATTTCAACATTTGGAACATAATCACGCTTTTCAGGAAATGATCGAAGTGGTCCACTTCCAGTTGTTCCCATTCGTTCCAATTTCTTGAGATGCTTGTCATCAATATCACTAAAAACAATTGATTGTTAATTGGCATTTTAAACTTATAAAAACTTACTATTTATTAAATTCAAGTTTGGCATAATTTTTACTTTCCAAATGTTTCAAAGTTCCACCTCTCAATCGCTTAGCATTTGGATCTTCAAGATAACCCTTTTCACCAGCAAGTTTAAGCATGCCCGCAACACCTTTGGTGACATCAGCTTCTTTACCAAGAACATTTTCATATTTATCTTTATCGCTTTTATCTTTGCTCTTTTTCTTTTCATCCTCAGCTTCTGGACTTGATGAACGATCACGATGATGTCGTTGTCGGCGATCCTTTTCACGATGCTTTCGATCATCTTTTTCTCGATCTTTTCTTTCATCACCATTACGATCACGTTCTCGATGACTTCGTTTCTTTTCTTTCTTTCGATGCCGCCTTTCATCATCTTCTGAATCTTCATCCCTACGCTCTTTTTCATGTTGATGTTCCTTTCTTCGTTGTGCACGTTCTTCTTTCTCAGCAAGTTCTTTAGCTTGTTCGGCAAGGACTTCAGAATAATCAACATCATCATCACGATTTCCAGCAAGACCAATTGTAGGGATATTTCCAATTGTTTTATAATATTCAGAAGTTGAATCAAAGATAATTTGTTTTGGACCTTCTGAATCTGCATCAACTTCCATTTCTTCATCTTCTTCAGTCTTGATTTTAGAAAGCATTGCCTTAACTTGTGCACCACTATCAATTTCGGCATCTTTTTTAGCTGCAATTTCACGAAGTTTTCGAGCTTTTTCAAGTTCAGCTGAATATTCATCTTCAACTTCATCATCAATAACAATGCCAGCAAGATTATCCGTTGATTCAAAGTCATCCTCTTCTTCGTCATCTTCTTCTTCACGTTTTTTGATCTTTGAAAGTAATGAATGCATTTTTGATTTATCTACTGTAGCACCCATTGTATTTCGGAATCGATCTTTCTTGATTTCAGGAATTTCATCTTCAATTTCACCTTCTTCTTTATCAATCTCCATCTTTATATCATCCTTGGCAATTCCATTTCCATTCTTTGATTCAGTGGCAGCAGCACTTTCATCACCATTTTCTCGTCGACGAGCTTTTAAACGTTCTTCTCGAGCTTTTCGTTCTTCCAAAGTTTCTTGCTCTGGTTCAGGAAGCAATTCATCAACTTTTTGTCCTTTTCTTTTACGAGATTTCGTTCCATCCTTTTTCTTTTTAGGCTTTCGAAATGAAATCATTTCTTCTTCAGTATAGAATTCACTGGCAATCTTGTATTTTGGAGTTTCCAATGTTTGCAACTTTCTATTTGCCATAAATAAATTTCTTTTTTGCTGTAATTCTTCCGCTTCTCTATTAACATCAACACCACCATGTTCATCCAATTTAAAGGTTTCACGATTCTGTGGACCATCAATACCTTCATCATATTTGGATAAAAGATCTTTTCTTTTTACCTAAAAATTAATCATTGTAAATCTGGTAACTGTAAATGAAGCAAAGATACTTACTTGTCCAAATTCATCAACCTCTTCTTCATCATATGGATTATAGCCAGATTTCTTTTCACGAATTTCCCGATTCTTTTTCAGCTGTTCGGCATACATCATTGTTGGATCAACAAGAACTTCATCACCATCTTCATCAAGGACACCTATAAATAACAAATCAAATCAGTTAGATTCAAGCAAGAATTTTTGTTTACCTTTATCATCCAAAACCAAAATATGTTCTTGGCCAGAGAGAAATTGTTCTTTTGAATGTCCAACAGTCATTCCAGATGTAGCATCTTTTGGTCGAGTTGTCGCAGGCTTTTTAGCTTTTGCTCTCACCGGTACAGCAGCAGATGCCTTTTCAGCATCTTCATCCATTTGCTCAAGCTCTCGAGCTTTTTGTTCAGCAAGACGTCGCTGCTTTTCAACCCAGGATTCTGCATTATCTTCTTCATCTGAACTTGTATCGGCTAAGCCTTTGGTTTTAAGCTTTGATTGAACAATTCTTTTCTGCTTTTGAAGTTCAAGCTTTTCTTTAATCTTTTCAGTCTTTTTCTTTTGTGCCAAATTTTCTGAAGGTTTATGAACAAATTCCATTCCATCTTCTGTTACAATCTTCTCTTTTGGATCACCACTTTCACTGTCACGAATCTTTGGACCATCATCTACTTCAAGAGGAGCTAAACCAAGTGAAGCTCGCATTTTATTCGTTTCTTCAATGGACATCGAATCAGCACTAAAAATACAACAAATTAGTTAATGTAGTGAACAAGGAAATCATTTTACGTGTAAAATACTTATGTTAGATAAAACAAATTTAGTTTCTTTCGTTCAAAAAGGTGTCGTGACAGATAAAAACTTGCCAAAAGATTGTTAAAATTTTATCTCCAAATAGCATTGACATATAAAATGATATCCTTGTTAATCAGAAGAAATAGTAAACCTAGCGGACGGGTGGCCGAGTGGTTTGAGCGACAGACTCTCGGTCGGACAGATACTCGAAAGAGTGGAAGGTTCGAATCCCCGTGCGTGCCCAACCCAGGCGCTACCAATTGGAAGGCAATGGGTACACTCATATGAGCTCTCCGCTCGAGTGGAAGGTTCCCGAAAGGGGGTGGTCCACCACCGGGTTGCGCCGGCAAGGATCTTAGATCCGGACACCTAAATGCAAAGTGCAGATGCTGGAAAGTCGCGCCAGCATCGGCCCCCCACGACCTCTGGTCTGATTATGGGGTTCTTTAACCTTTTAATAGTAAACTTACTTTGAATTTCCATCTGGAGTTGGCGAGCTTGAAGATTCTCGCCGTCGAGACCTCAAAATAGACCAATGTTAATCATTGCAAAAGCTTAAACCAATCTATGAATCCTGTTTCTTATTAAATTTAAAAATAAACTTACTTTTTGCTTTCCCGATGTCGATCCGAGCGATCTGAAGACGAATGCGATTTTTTTGCACTCGTATCAGAATCTAATTCATGTTTACGCTTTTTTGCGTAACGTGAAGACATTTCTAAAAAGATTTTTGAAAGTACAACACTGATAAAAATCGAAAAAACAAAAATATTTTGAAAGAAAAATTTTAATTTCATAGAAATATTATTTTCGTTTTAAGATAAAAAAAATCTCATGTAACTATCAAAGTGCCCGCAGGGGAGAAATAAGAACCAGATTTTTCTTATTTGTGGTTACAGAATTACCATTCTCTTGATTAGGCTTGAGTAATCGTTGGGATGCTGAAAATTGCATTATGGCAGGAGCACTTGAATCATCCGTTTGTTGTCTTGGAAATTCAAATGGATTCTATAAAAAAGCAAAACAATTAAAAAAACAAATCTTAAATTTAATTTTATTTAAATCTTACACTGATATCTGATGATAAAGTCATATGTTTAAAATTTTCCAACGTTTTGATGAAATTTGATTTATCTTTTTCTTCAATTGAATTTGATGCAGCAGCTTCAGTAGAATTTTCATATGCTGCAATATGAAGTGAAAGAGTGCTGCCATTTTTGCTTTTGCCTTTTAAATCTTTTCCTTCTTTTGATTCATTTTTGTCAGACCCAGAATGAATATTTAAATATTCAGATGGCAATTTGCTTTCAGATTTTTTCCATGAAAGTGAAGCTTTGCTCTTTTGTGTATCTTGAATTAAATCTGACAATTGTTTGGTCAGGCTGCAGTCTTTTTCTAATGAGATCGGAATTATGTTTTACAAATTCCGTTAAGAATGAAATCAGGATTAATCAATTTATTTTTAAAAAATTGCAGCTTTATTAAATTTTACCGTAATTTTGAGCTTGTTTACTTTTATTTGAAAAATTTTTTGAGTGAACATTTTCAACGACAGAAAAACATTGATGCTTTCGATTGAGGTTGAGACTACTGTAACGATCATTTGAGGTATCAGAAAGACCATTTTTGCCTTTCAATGGCAAACAATGATCTTTTGTTGTCATTTAAAATTAATTTTTAAAATGTTAATAATTATTAAATGCTGAATAAACAATCAAAAGTTGAAAAGCTGAAGAACATCGACAAAAAAATGAATCAAAATTTTGCACACTCTCTCAATTTTTTTGGAGGATGCTTTAATAATAAAACTTTTAACAAAACAGAAAAATGTTGTCAAAAACAGGAAGGCTGAACAGAAAGATGGTGCGATTTTGAACCCGATTCAAAAATATATCGAAAAAATGCACCTTTCCTATGATCAAAAATTTATAAAAATTAAAAATAATAGGAAAAATATTTTTTCTTATTTTTTTGTATGAACTTGAAAGTTAGTTTATTTGAACCGTTGGGATACTGTAACTAGTAGTTGCGGAGCTGGTAACTACCGAAAGAATTTTTTGGAGTCCCACTTTTTATACGCGATAATCTGATTTTAAATCATAAAAATCTTTTTTTAATAAATAAATGCTTAAATAATAATAACTGATTACGGTAACTGCAAAAAAGTATTTATTTTATTCTGTTAGAATAAAAGTATTTATTTTATTCTAACATTTTTAACCTTTTATGATAATTAAATTGTAATCATAAAATAATGCGTTTATGGAAATATAAATTTTTCTAACAAATACTTTGTTGGTGAAGCATATTTATAAAATTGATCAATGAACCATTGATAAATTGCAAATTGTATTTGACTGTAGGATCGAGAAGCTTTTTGATCAATGCTTTTTCGGCTTGAGACAACTGCTTCTTGGGCAACTTTAACATTTTAAGGTTTACAAGTTTTTCCATCATTTTCAACAAAATCAAAATCTAAAGCTTTCATTTTTTGAAGTTTTCTTCCAAGTTTTATGTCACAATCAAATTGAATCAAAGATGGTACATGCTAAATATCATCAGGTTCTGTTAGCCATAGATTTTACAGTTTTCTTTTTTTGAAAAAAATGAAACTGCTTTTTAAATTTTTGCTATAACTTTGTTTTTCGTAAATCATGCAATTCAATGAAAAAATCTAAAATGTTATATTTTTTCAACTTTTGAGGTCGATCAACAACACATTTTTTTGACAAATTTTTGAACCTCTCCAGAAATAAATAACCGCCGCCAGCGGCCGCAGAAAAAAAGACGCTTACCGGAAATATTTTTCAATAATGACCTAATTTTGTGTACTCTTTTTTTCACGTCAAAAATTGAAATAAGAAGAACCTTAAAACTTTTTGTTGTTACCGTTTTTGGAAGAAAATGAAAAATGAGGAAAGAAAATTGAAAAACATTCATCATTTTTTCCTTCATTTTGTGCCGATCTTCTTCCTTCTTTCTTTTAGCATCAAAATGTAGTAAGAAAAAGAAGAAAAAACATTTTTGCAATTTTGAGGGATGACTTTTTTGTAGAAAAAAGAAAAAAAAATCTTTTAAAGCCTTTAAATAAATGAGCGATGATGGAGGGATGATTACTTTTCTTTTGATGATGTCTTTAATTGCTGGAGGGTGGATAAAAAAAGGATGAAAAGAATGGATTCTGTAAATTTGAGAAATGCTAAAACTTGGGTAATGGATGTTTAGTTTTCTATGCATGCACTTATCCTTAGAGATATTCATGCCTAAAGTTGAACTAACCCTTTTTGTAATCTGGGCGGGACCAGACTAAGGATGGCCGCGGGCCGACAAAGCCCGTGCTCTTGATTTTACAAAACGGGCCAACCGGGTCCGTACGGGTCGGGCTTTGAAAAAATGGGCCCGTGGCCATCCTTAGACCAAACTCTTGATACCTCAAGAAACATAAACCCCTCAAAAAGAATAATAGCGAGATTTTTTTGAGAATTCTGATTTTTGGGGCATTGTTCCAAAACTTTGAAAGGTTTTGGAGTCTCTCAAAATTTAAACAAAGTTTTGCACTTTTAGCAAAAGTCTGTCTTATTCTTTGTGATAATTCGAAACTAAAATTTAAAGAACTGAAATGTCGATCATGGTTTTATATTTAAGTTTGGATGATTTCGATTTTGACTTCGACTTTGTCTCAATCGAAATGGAGTTAATTTCATCAATGGTGGATTGCAACTATAAATAATTTTAATTTTTTTAAACTAATGTTAACTTTAAAATTTAAAAAACCCCTTTCAATAACATGAAAAAAGTTATTTATTTTGCAACACTTTTGTCTTCTTATTTTTTTAAATTACTGTAATCTCTTTCCAACTAACGTTACCTAAATATTTTTTCTTAAGCAAAATAAAGTTTTTACAAACTTCTTATTTATCCTGGAAAAGTCCAGCTTAAACTTGACCTTGACTTAATTCCTTTTCAAAACGTTTAACTCCAAAAAGAAGAAAAATGGAGAACTGTGTTAAGTGTAAAAGAAATAAAGTTAAGAGTTTTATTTCTTCTTCCAAAACATAAAATAGTTTTACATAATATTTGACATTTAAAAAAAAAGTTTTAAAAAATGTATCATTATGAATAAATTATTTCTCAGTTTTGTTTCTGTCTTGAGTCAAAATATTCTTTTATTATTGTAATTATTATTATTTCTTATATGCATTTATTCGTGTTTTTCGATAAATATCGTAAAAGAAATTATTTATTTATTTCTTTTAAACGTTTCAGTGTCAAAATTATTATTATAACTCTTCTATTTTGAAAATAAAAACGGCAATTTTATATGGATTAAGGTCGGTGTTTTTCTTTCTCAGAGAATGAAAATCGGCAAAATCAAAAAAATATGAATGTAAAGAAATTTGAGTTACAAAAAAGAGGAAAGAAAGAAAATAGAGTAAACGGGATCGGTGTTTTTGAAATAACTATCGTTTTTAAAATGTTTGATGGAGCAGTGAAGGCAATAATTGAAAAAAGTAGGGGTTTTATAAGGAGAGAAAAGGGGGTTGTTTGAGCCTGATGATTAGGAATCACTGTGATAGATTTCAGAAAATATCATTTTTAGCAACTACTTTGGCTTACTAACGTCCATTTTTGGGATAAAATATTCGAGACCAAAGGCGACTGATTTTTGAGGAAAATCCATTTCTTTTAATGGCTTCGGGATTGTTCTGATCTGACGTCAGGTATTTTCAAAATTTTAACCCTCTCTTCTGTTAGATTTTTTGCTTTGATGTTTGCCGCATTTGAGGTGTTCGTCTTGTGTAACATTTTCTTCTCTTTGATGTTAAAGATATTTTAAGTATTTGGTTTTTAGAGTTGAAATTTTGGAGGTTACTTGTTTTATGCAAAATTTAATTTATGGTTTTACAAAAAGCACTTTAAAAATCAAAAATACCGAAGAAATCCCCAATTTTAGCGACCCTAAACCATTAAAAATGCCAAAATCATATTTTTTAAATTTTCTCAACTCATTAATCACCTTTTTTTGAAATCCTATGTTCTTCAAGGATTTTTCAAATCCAACAAAAATCTCTCTTTTTTATTTTCTTCAGACAATCAATTTATTATTTTGATCCATTCTTTTTTATTCATCCTTCTTCAAAAACCACCAATTTCATTTAAAATCTTATTTTTTCAATTTTTTTGTGCTGAAAACTGATTCCTATCCAAAAAAGAATTGACCACTTTCAATTTTCTGAAACGTTCTAATTTTCAGTCGACAATTCTTTTTTTTTCTTTTTCACATTTAATTTTTTAAGGTAAAAAATTTGTGTGAAATAAGAAAAAAGAGACGAAAGGAAGTTCAAGCTCGCGCGAGATCATTAAAATATTTTTTCCGTGAAAAAAAATAATTGAATTTTTTACCGAATTTTTCAATCCATTTTTTTGGTTTTATAAAATCCAATAAAATAATCAAAAAATTTTAGATAGCCTTTTTTTGAGATTATCAATGAAAAATTACAGTAATTTGTTATCTTTTGTGTAATTTATTTGCTACGGATTACTGTAATTTTTGATCCTGAAACAAATTTGACATTTTTGGTCTCGCAACGAATTCAAAATTAGTCTTTCTCTGTTTTTAAAAAAATTATGAATAAATTAATTTTTGTAAATATTTTATTTTTGATCTCATTTATTCATGCTCTACCAAGTCGACGAGCCCGGTGTGCCGTTGAATGTTATCTCAAATGTGTTTCATCTGGAACGGTTCGTTCAAAGTTTTATGCAAATTTTTTATTCATTGTTGTTTTGTTTAGCCGAATGCAGTATACTGTAATTGCCCAGACAACTTTTCTGAATGTAATTCAATAACAGACGAATTTTTGAGGGGTTCGATTTTAAATTTAATTTGCATAATCATCAAGTAATATTTTCAGCTAAAACAACTTCTGAAGTTCCAGCAGTTGAAACAATTTATAAAGATGTTAGAACGATAAAAGTGGTTTTAAAAAAACCTTATCCAACTTCATTCATTTATGTCTTTGAATATTCTGCAGTTAGCGATTTCAGCAATAAATGGATTTATGCTGTAAGTGTTTAATTAGAAAAATTTGCATATTGGTAGCATTTTGGTTAAAATTTGCATATTATTAGACATTTTAATAAAATTTACATAATTTTCATTACACGAGAGCTGCTAAATTTATATATTAAATTTTTAGCCTTTAAATTTGCATAATCATTTTTTTAAATTGAGCGATTATGCAAATTTGTTGACTAAAAACTAAACATCTAAATTTGCATATGATTTCTTAAAAATTTAATAATTGCAACTGCGTTTTCAGGGATCTTCGTCATCTCCACAAATGACTTTCACAATTCCAGATTCATGTCGGGATTATCAATTCCGAGTTCTTGTGGTTGTAAGATCCACGGATCCCAAAAATCAACTTGTTGTTTTTCAACCTCGGGCAATCCCCGTTGAACTTCCTAATTTTAGTATTCCAACTGAAATGGTTTGTTTTAAATATATATATTACAGTACCCAAAACCCAAGAAATATTTTAGATCCGTCTTGATCCCCCGAGGCAATCAAGTGATGGTCAATCTTTGCATGTTTTTGTTAGTTGGCAAATTCCACAGGGATATTTTGATTCAGATATTATTGGATATGAATCACCTGTGGCATATCCGATTCGATGTATGATTCCTGAAGATTCACTTTCACAGCCTCGTGTGGTAATTTTTTTTTATTGGGAATTATCTCTACTGTATACTGTAGCACCATTAAACTTAACATAATTTACAAACAACTCATTTTTTGCCATTCCAGGAAAAAGTTCAAGATGGTGCAAGAATGCATTTAAACTTGCCGATTGATGTTTTGGACGAAAATTGTCGGATATATTTGGAGGTTCGGATGCTTGCAAAATGTGAAAGAATTATTCCATTTGATGTTCAAGCTTCGGTCGAATTAAATTGCCAAAAATTTCCAATGTTAGATTATTGCAAGAAAGAAATGAGTCCACAGTGTGCCGAAATTGTGGATGTTTGGGGTGAGAATGGCAAAGCCCAAATTGTATGGCAACCACCAGTTCCAAATCGTCTGCCACTTTATTATCAAATTAGTCATGGTGTTACAAGGTCACAGGTAGGAAGGGGAAAGGGATACTGTAGGAGACATTTGGAATCACATTTCGATTTTGCCTTATGACTTCATTTTTGAAGTTATATAAATTTTAAAACTACAGTATAACTTTTAGGGAGCTTTTCCATTTGTCACTAGAAAAATTATTCAACATCATGAAATTCGAATTCCTGGGAATCAGACCCGTCTTGAAATTCCCGCTCAACCCGGGGTTCAATCAGGTATTCAAATTTGTGGAGTATTTTCTGAACGACAATCCAAAAATCCTTTCAATATTGTCCCCGTAATTCCATTCGTCTGTAAATCTTGTGGTTCAAATAGTAAGAGTTTTTTAGAGGATTTAACGTGATTACAGTAATCTATAATATTCAAATTTTAAGCACAACCAAATTGTATTGAATGTACAAAAGTTGAGGATGTTGAAAATATGGTCCCAATTGAATGCTTATCACAAAACTGTGCAACAAATAATTTATCAACACATTTTATTTCAATGAATACTGCAAATTTGAATATCAAGGATTCCAAGAAGGAGAATATCATTGTTAATAGTAATGCTTTGAATCCCTTGCAACGGCATTCTAAAATTGTATGTTTTTGTTAAAACAGGGTCTCAACATTCAGAATGCCATACTACGTCTTTTTCGACAAAATTTGCATAATCACTTTTTCAACCATGTCCATTTTTCCAGATCTCAACGGATAAAGCAATCCCTGTCAATTCAGATTTTGAAGATAATCCGTTCCAAACAAATGGCACTTTGGATTTGTTGTTTGGTGTTACAACTAATGCCCCAGGGCGTGATGGCATTGAAAATGATGGCACTGATTCTGATTTGACAAGCACGATTCCACCTTCAGATGAAACAACAACAGAAACAGAACCAGAACCAGAAGATGAAAGTACGACAGCAACTTGGTCAACAACTAATTATCCTGATGAAGATTCCACAACTGCAGAACAAGAAGAAACTACAGTAACAATTCCAACAACAACCACACATTCTTCCACGACAACATCAGAAACTCCAACAACTACAGTATCCCATTCTACAACAACAACAGAATCTTCAGAAGAGATTCAAAAAGGTGATGTTCGATTAATGCCCGTAATTCCACCTTCAGATGAAAGTTCTTCTTCTGAAGAATATACAACTGAAAGTAAGTGATGCCTTAAGGCATAATATTATGATATATCTTATTTACCATTTCAGAAACAACAACAACAACTTCAACATCAACAAGTTCAAGTAAACCCTCAATCCCGCCAGCTCCAGTAATTGAATATGAAAAGCGTCCAACAAACCGGCACAAAGTTGACGGAATTCGATTACATCCAACAAAATCTTCTCAAAAACCCTGCAAACAAAAGAATGGAATTATTTGTGAATTTGGTTGTATGGATAATTTAAGGTATAATTTTGGATAACAAGTACCTATAGACAACCACAAAAATATGGGAAAGTTTTTTCTTTGAGAGTTCAAAATTAAAACTTACAAAAACGAATTCGAAACATTTTTAAAAAATTCGAAACTGAAAATGTTTTTAAAAGATTTGTTATTTTTATCAATGTTGGAATATTCAATTTAAAATCGAAATCAAAATATTCTCAAAATAATATTTGTTCAGCGTTAGACTACAGTAATTAGTGTCTGAATATTACTGTAATTTACAAAAACTGTGGAGGTGTAAAATTACTAACATAAAATTTTGAAATTTGTTATTTTTAGATTTTTCAAAGAAAAATGATGTGATTTAATGAGCTTGCTTTTACTTTGAATAAGTTTTCCCTCTGGGGTTTCAATCTATTTTTGAAAAGTTTGTCAGAGATATTACTTTTACAATTTTGACAAAATTTATTATCGTCATCAGTTCATTAAAAAAACTTATTTTTAGTTATCTTAAAGTTATTTAACATTTAAAACAAAATAAATTAATAAAGAACTTTTTTTATACAAAAACCAAAATGTATTCTAATTTCAGATGTGATTGTCCAAAATCTGAGAAATCTTGCATTCGTGGAATTCATTGTCCATTTGTGAAGGATCTTCGAGCAATTTATGAAAATTCAACAAAAACGCTAAAACTTTTTAGTAAACAAATTTCAAATGTTTTAAAAAATGCAAAAATTTATGATAAAATTTATCTTGAATTTGGAGAAATTGGGCCAGCTTCTGAAGTTTTGAAGGATTCAACCCGATCCCCTCAGGCATCAATGGGAATTGGGAAAGCTGGTGTTGTCGGAGATTTTGTTTTTACCAGTCATGAAAAAGAAAGAGCTGTTATCACTTTAGAAGTAAAAAATAATATTTAAATATTTAAACAATTACAAATACTAATTTTAGCATACAAATATTACAAAACTTTTTGATGAAATTCCATATTTAATGACCGTTGAAAAACCGCTAAAAGTTGGAGAAGTAAATTATGGGCTAAGTGTTTGCGCATTGAATAGCTCTTTGGTTCCGGTAATTATGGATAATGTTTTTATGGAGCAAAGTTTATTCAATGATAATTCAATTAGCTCTTTTACGGTAAGTTTTTTTAATTTTCTGTTTAATTATTGTTATTTTTAGTTTTAAAACTACAGTATTCCAGTATTCTGTGTGCATTAATATCTGATTAAAAAATACTGTAGTTTTAAAATTACTGTAAAAATTTAAAATCTAACAAATCCCTAAAATGATGCCTTTTAGCAAACCTTGCTATCACCAATTGATTTAAATGAAGATATTAACAGTCGATCAGATGCCGCAAAACGATCTCTTTTACTTGTTGGAGCTCCATTTTTAATAATTTTTATTACTGTAAGTTTAATTTTTTTTTCAATCCCTGATTCACGAAAATTCATGAAAAAGAGAAAAAACAAGGAAGCACAAAAAAGGTCGTCGTCCATCCAATTTTTGGAATCTGTCATAATTCTTCATTCATTCATTCATACCAAAAAAATGATCGATCGATCATAATCGATTATACGTTTTTTTTTTCTTGTCATTTTTGGTTTTCCCCTTTTCCGTTTTTCATTTTTCATAACCCCCTCTTGTCGACCAAAAAAAGAGAAGCAATGTCCAACACAAAAAAATATATAAAAAACGATTGAGAAAAAAAGAAGCATAAGAATTTTTGTCGGCGGTCGAGTTTTTTTTTCTGTTGTTGAACTGATTGATTTGACAAGGACTGCGTCAGGCAAGGAAGCAACTGTAAAAAAACATTTATTGATAACCATGACCAGACAGACAAGAGCAATAAAAAATATGCTTTAACATTGGTAAAATTAAGATTAATTGTTTTTGTTGATGTTTACATGCCCTTTGACAGTAATAGACTCCAACACTTAATCCAAAAAATGTTCCTATAATTATTGATGCATTTTTATAACCAAAATTAAGCATGTTTTTATAGATAATAATGGTTGGGACATTTTTATGCATAAATATTATTCGAGATAAACGTCGATCCCCTTCAGAGAAATTTCGACGACGTGGAATTTTAAGGGATCAATCTTCAACACATTTCACAGGATTTCGACCAAATCTTGGAATTAGCGGAAGTAACAGTAATAATAATATTACTTCAATTGGAATTACAACCCCTTTGGATAGTGGAGATCGGACAAGAAATTCTGCAAGATTTTTCCCGAGAAATGTACATTTTTAATAAACAAAACTTCAATGAATTATTCTATTTTATAATTGTTCGTTCATTAATTAATTTATTATGTCTGATAAAGAAAATAATCACAAAACCCGAGAAGTGCTTAAAACGGCATTTTGTAACAGTAATGGCATCTATTAAATTTATATAAAAACATACCTAACTTAACATACATTAAAAACTAGATAAAATCAAACAGGAAAAGTATCAAAATTGGAGTTGACGCATTCAGTCGGTATTTGACCCTCGGACGGTTTTAAACGGCATTTATGGACAAAGCTGGTCTTTGTTGCAGCTTTCATGATTCAGAAAACATGTATGAAACTTTTCTCATACATGAATCACATAAAACAAATCAAAAACAAACATCAAAATTTATAAAATTACACCATTGGCGCATCCATGTTGTAAATGATCTTCTAGCAGAGCTTTCTACGGCATTTCTTTGATAAAAATGGCATTTTTTCAAAATCTGATTAGCCAGTTACCAAATGTAACACATCATTTACGGGAAACTTGAGTTTATCAATCATAAAGTTACGCAAAATGAATGAAAGAACGAAGTTACTGCATCCATGTTGTAAGTCACCTTGTTAAAGGTCTTTTAATGGCATTTTTCTGATAAGAGTAGCATGTATTAACATTTTTATGAACTAAAAACAATTGTAACATTTTATTTAACATAACTTTCAAGCTACAAACTCAAAATTACCATTAAAGAAGTAAAAAATTGAGTTACCACATTCTTATTGTACGTAACGTTGAAGGAGGTCTTCCAATGGCATTTTTCTGATATGAATGGCATTTTTAAGTACTTGTAGGACCTAATTCATGATTAAAACACTCTAATCAACATTATTTATGGATTCAAAATCTATAATTAACAAAAACACAAGCAAAACCATGCAGGTGATGTACCCCTGTTGTATTTGACCTTTTAAGAGGGCTTGAAACGGCATTTTTTGATCAGAATGGCATTTGTCAACAACTTTGCGATACATAAAGCATATTTAGCACTGTGTTTAACTTTATTCATGGTTTAGAAATCATAACCCTTCACAAACGTAGTGAAAATAATGATTTCACGCGCCCCTGCTGTACGTGAACCTGTGGAACCTTCTAGATGTATTCGGACGGCATTTTTTCGGTCAGGGTGGCATTTATGTATATTATTGTGATTAGAAAAACGATTGTAACACTTTATTTATCAAATTACAAAGGAAAAACAAGCAAAAACAAGCAGAAAAAATAACAAAAAACAGTAAAAATGTGTAAAAATGAAACATACCACTTCTGGAGCTCATTCTGGAGCGAATTTTCGGCAGATTCTGAATTCGGGCATGGCAAATCTCTAACGGTGATGGCACTACGGGTTTCTTCGCCGCTTTTCCAGTGCCATCACGGTGATGGCACTACGAAAAAACTTTCAAAGCACGAGACCCAGTAAATCCAACACCCTCATAGATAAACCTTGCATTTTACAGTCGCGCACAACGCACGTTCTGTTAAATAATAATATTTTAAATAGAGTTAGCACAACGCTACACAATTTGCAGTCCTTTTCTTCTCTCCTTTGCACTTTCCTTCAATTTCAACATCCAAAATTGAGGGAACAGGGGACCATTTTTATATTACTCTGTTTTTCTCTGAGAAACAAAACTGAAGCAGGAGAAAAAGAAAATGGGGGGGAAAAATATACATACGAAAAGGAAAGAAAGAAAAAAATAAGCGAGAAAATAGCCTACCCAACCGGTTGACGAACGATAACAAATGGCGAACTGAGCGCAGCAAGCGAGGCAGTCGGAGACAAGCACCCCGCACTACAGCGGTTGCAAAAAAGAGAAAAGAAGAAGGGGGGAAATGAAGAAGAAGAAGAAGGAATCGAAAGGGAAAAGGGAAGGAAAAGGATGGAGGAAGGCGGAGCTGGCCCAAAATGGACGACGCGCGCGCTTTTTTACAGTCAAAAATAAAAATGTTATTTTAGAAGGCGGAGCAAGCACGCAGTTAGATGGTTAGCATTGAACACAAGCAAGAGAAAAAGCTTTTCAAAAGGGTCAAAAAGGAAAGAAATGCGCGCGCGCTGGACAGACTGGCCAGCCATCATCAGGGCCATTCACTACCAACAATGTTGAAGACATGAGAATAGCAGCTGCAGCTGGTATTCAAGAAGACGAAGTGGTCAAAAAATAATTTCAGCCAATGTTCGTTCGTCTGTTGGGGTTTGTAATTCTAATTGGAAAGTGTGTAGTAGAGAAAGAACCTCGTGACTGCAATGTAAAACGCTTGTGTGCATATTATTCTTTCTTTCTCTTTCCTCTTCTTATGTGTCCTATCTACTACAGCGGTAGCAGCAACCTTCCGGAAGATGATGCTTCGGAACAAGCGCGCGGGGACTGCGGCCTTGATGGGAGAAGAAGAAGAATGTGAGCGAGCGACTACGACTGACCTTCTCATTCGCTTCAGTGAGCTCTTGAAAAACATAAAAATTGCTTTTTATTCTGCACTGCAAAGAATGTTTTCCAAGGGGTCAGTCTCTCATTCAACGGCCGTTGCTGCTGTCATTTTTTTTTGAAAAAGTGAAGTAGTAGTTGCAACGACTAACAACAAACGGCCTTCATCTCTTTCTCTAGAGACAAGAAGAAAAAATGTGCCCCGTCGATTGCCAATCATAGTATTAGTCGTAGTCGTCGTTCGAATGTGGTCGTCGTTTTCGTTGTTGTTGTAGAGTGACCACTGCTGCTGCCTGCACAAAATGTATTTGAGTGAGGGGTTTATGAAAAAAAAGAAATGAATGAAAAAGGAATTTATTTTTACTATAGTCCAAAATATATTTTCTGAGGGACCAACATAAAAACAAAATAGAAAATAAAAAGGAGAAAAGAAAGCAGCTGACCACGAGGAAAAGAAAAACGGAAAAGGGGTGCCTTTTTTGAAAAAATTCTTTTTTCAATTTTAAAAGTGGTCAGTAAAAATGAAGAAGAAGAAGAGAAAAACGGGGGGTTTAAAGATGAAGAAAAACAAAATACACATATTTGTAGAAAAAGAAAGAAACCAAAAAAGAGGTCTTTTTGGACTTCAAAAATGAAAAAGAGGGGGAAAATTTTTCTAAAAACTGGACAAGAGCCAAAAACAAAATTTTAATCTTTGGGTTGGGTAGTTGTTGTGGTGGTGGTTGTGGTTGGGGATGAATAAGGAAAAGAACTAAGGGTGAAAGGAAGGGAAAAACTAAAGGGGGCAATGAATAAAAATGACCAAGACAGAAAAATGCATTGAATGAATCACAAATAAAAAGGGGGAACAAACGAACGTTGCTGGTGGCCTTAAAAAATTGAAGCTTGCGGTTGAGCACCAACAAAAACTGAATGGAAATGAACGTTTTAAGCTTTGATGAATAACAATAACAAATTTCTTACATTTTGTATTTAAAATTTTTGAAAACCAAAGGGAACAAAAAAGGCTAAATGATGCAAAATGACTAAAAATCGGAGAAGCAAATAAAAAAAAGTAGTAGTAAAGTAAAATCAAAAAATAATAAGCTATTGAAAAACATAGAAAAGCTTCGAGTACGATTAAAGATAATCCGAAACTAATAGAATAGTAACAAAAATATATTAAAGGTGGTTTAGAAATAAAAGAAAGGATACTGTAATGTAGGAAATTAATAAATAAACAGAAGAAAACGGTTATGCAATTTTGCATCAAAAATTACTTGTTAAAATACTATATTCCTAGAGTGTCAAAGAATATTGTATAATTTTTTTTTTAAATGACTATTTAAAAATCGGAATTAATCAATTGAATCAGAAAAATATAAATGTTCCATAAAAAATTTTGAAATGTTTAACTTTTTGAAAGACTCCTTTGAATTTTTTATTTTGAAATATTTTAATTGTAAACTTAAAAATTACTTAAAAATTATTAAAAGTGTTTCAAACTGTTTTTTAGAAAACGTAAGGTCGTTAAAATTTTCTTGTTACGTTAAAAATTGACTCAACTATATAAAATCAATTTTTGTTCAAACAAAACATTCCATAAAAATTGTTCATCACTAAAAAATTAAGTCATTTTAAAAATATGATTCATTCGAAAAAAACGTCAAAAATAAAAAATTCTTTTTATGTCCGAGAATTTCTTTCTCCATTTTTTTGAATGACTAAACCATGTGAAAAAAATATATTTCATTGTACAACTACTTTTTTGCAGTCTTCATCAATTTTTTTATATAATATTATCACAACCACTATTTTAAATGATCGCTTTTTGTTGTCTTCTCCTCTTTTTTGAATGCTGTTTCCGTCTGTGATGACGAATACAGTTTTTTTATATTTAGGATTCGTCTGGAAACTGATTTTTTTTAAAAGAGGGGGAAAGTAGACAGAATTACAAAAATGGATTTCAAAATATGTGCTTATTGATCATAAAAATTATAATGCAATTTTTTAAAAGTTTTAAAAGTGATTTAATTTTGTCTGCTGAAAAAAGTGTGATAAACTTCGGGGTTTCCTGTTCTTTTTTAAATATTTTTTCTGTCTCGGCAAGAAAATGATGCAACTTTTTTTGTATTAAATATAAAAGACATTCATGTCTCACAATAAAAATTTTGAATTTATGAAAATTAAGGAAGCTGTATTTTAGCTAGCTAGTAATTGACAAAAAAGGCCTCTTCAATGAATTCCTGATTTTCAGGTTTAACCAAAAGAAAAAATACATAGAAAAGCTACCTTTTTGAATAACAAAATTTATAACTGTATTAATAACAAAAACTTCAAAGCATTTTCAATTTTGTAAAGTAACCAAAAAACGGCATTACAGTAATTCTACAGTATACTATTTTAAAAGCGGCACTTTTTTGTTTTCCTTTCAAAGTTTCAAAGACTGTCTTTTAAAAAAGAATTTTGCCGCCATATTTATCAAAGAAAAGAAATGCTTCCAATTTAGCTTCTCTTTTTTTTCAAAGCACTCCTCTTTTTTCTCCTCCGTTTATGCTTCTTCTTTCTTTTTTCTATTTTCATTGATATCTGCCGCCATCAATGAATTTTGGCGCCATTTGTAGTTAAAGAAGTAGGATGGCGTCGTCTACCAATAACGACTGATCATTTTCTTCCTCCTCTTCTACTTTTTTTATACATTGAAGCAAGAATAAAAAATTATAGAAAGTGAAACAAAAACTGAAAGAGAAGGAGAGACCGGCACGACTTTATACCAGCAACGACGACCTCGAAAATTATATTTTTTCGGCACAATTCAAATATGTTCGTTTTATACTTTCTTCTTTTGGAGGAAAGCAAATCGGGAGAGTGAAAAAAATCGTAGGGCAAAGAGATCAGCTGTATTGGAATTCAATAGAAAATTACAAGGGAAGAGATTAATGGCGATGAAGAGGGAGAGAAAAATAGATCAAAGAGAGAGGGAGAAGGACAAATATGAACAAATAATAGTTGCACTAAATTATAAGGCATAAATTTATTACAATCCTATGATTGTTAACAAAAAAACAAATAAATAAATATAAAAAACTTATATGAATGGAATGATTTCATACAAATCTGTATCAGCAAGTTTCTAGTTCAGTATCATTATCGGTAAATGAAGGAGGTTTGAATCCCTTCAATTCAAATAAACACCTTGATTTCACAACGGTTTGATTTACGACAGTCATCGGAATACGGTCCAGGATGATTAACTAAAATCATCACATGTCTATTAAATTCTTCTGATAGTTGAGATCTAAAGTCTGTCAAATATTCAATTGATTATGATTTTTAAAGTTCTATCAGTTGACTGTATGCATCATCTTCGTTCGATAAAAATGTGTTACACATGGAAGGTTTTGTCATATAAAAATAACTTGAAAGAATAAATTAAGAACCGATAAATTTGTTATAATGCTAACGTGATAATTTTCAAAAGTATACCTTTAATCAGCAACGCCTTCAAGAAAACGTTATTATTATCAGGGCTTGAAAATGAGGCCTAAAATTACGGGCCGGTCTCGGCCCGAGGCCTCAAAATACTAGGCCGGCCCGGCCCCAGGTGGAAATTTAGTCGGCCAAGTTTTTTCATTTCAAAAGTTTGTCTTAAAATATTTTTTTCATTGGGGAGATTTTTTTATTTATTGTTATTAAAAACACAAAACTTTGGTTAATTTATTACCTTTTGCTCAGAAAAATGAATTAGCAATGATGAATCATAATATATTATGTCTAGTATCTCTAAATTAAAATTCCCTCGCTATTTCATAACAATGTTTAAAATTTTAAGGCCGACCTCGGGCCTCAAAAATCTCGGCCCGGCCGGCCCTGGGCCTGAAAAAACTAAGCCGGCCTCATTTTCAACCTCTGGTTATTACGAAAGATGGACAATAATGCCAAAATCATGGATAATATGATAAACAATAATATCAATAACCAAAAGTAACGCCTGATTAAAAAGTACACAAAAATTTGTTGCAACAAAAAAACAATGTGCAACTAAAGTAAAATATTTTTGTAAATTTGAACATTATGGACTCTCGAAGCGAATATTTTAATATGTTGTCTGTAGAAATAATTATTTTTCTTATTTCTTTCTCAAATTTTCAATGTTGCCTTTCAGTAGAATCTTGTCCACTGCCTTTATTTTTTCATTAAGAAGTGGCCACTTTTATCTGATAATTTTTTTACATTTTTCTTAAACTATTTGTCCACTGCCTTCCCCTATCATGTTTTTTTGTAATCACTGGATCATTGTTCAATATTCTAGTTAAAATATTTTTTAGGAATCATAAGAAAGTTCTTTATTTTATCAATGTGATATTTTTATTGGACGGACAATGGCTGTAAACCGATATAGTATGAATGTCAACAGAAAATGTGGGGGCCATTCTTTTTATGTTGATCGATCACCTATTATTTTGAAATATCCCGAACAGTACACCATACTTTTGTTTTCATGATGGATATCAAGGACATGGAAAATTTGAAAATGTTGAAAATTTTGTCCAGTTTGTTGGTGCATTCCCTGCTTTGATGCATCAATTGAAATATGTATTTATTGCTTTGGATACAAAACATTTTGGAGAAGTAGCTGAAGATCGAGGCGTTCTATTAAATTGGATGAAAGATGTTAATGCACCATTTCGATTCATCGATGGAATTGATCTTTATTACTTTCATCTTTTATTTTCTGCTTGCTACACACAAGAAAGTAGTGAAGCTTATTGTATTGTATTGGTTCAACAACAATTTTTAATTGTTCGAGATTTCATCATGGATGATGAACGTGTTTTTCATTATGCTCAACAGCATGCTTTTGGAACACTTGATGAATTTATTGCATATTATCGCTTGAATGAACCAAGACGTGTTATTTTTGGTGCACTTGGCAATTCTCAACTTTTTCAAGAAGCTTATACCAATCCTCAGGCGTTTCATATGCCAATTTATCTTCCAAAAATCAATCTTCATGAAATGCATCTTATGATATCAATGTATTCAAGAAAATGTTTGAATCTCGATTATCGAACTGTCTGTATTGATATCATATCTCTTCGTAGATTCTCTCTCTGTCTTCGAATTGGTGATTATTATTCAATTGTTTCTGAAATTGGAGGTTCAACAATGATACCATTCTCTCATGTTGCAATTTTACTTGGATCAGCGGCAGGTCTATGTGTATGTGTTTTGTTATTTTTAACCAAATTTCAATCATTTTTCTCTTTCAGATCAGTTCAAAACAAGGCGATCTAATTGAATCTGAAGATGTTTCAATTCCAAGCAATGCTCATTATTGCAAAGATGTGTTCAAAGTTGACACTGACCGATTTCCATCATGTCAAGTAGAACCATGCTTGCTTCAATCTGTTATGGGAATACCATTATTGCTTCAAAAGTCGAATATTGAAGGCGTTCCTGTGATTCTGTTCTTTGGTGAATCTAGTATCATTTTGCTTCCTCACAATAAAAATTACTTCTTTTGTAAGAAGCGGAATGTTGAAAAAGAAACCTTAAAATTTTGCGAAGATGCTCTAAAATACCTCGCTGAAGATCCATCAAAAGTTTGGGATACCAGTTTAATGTAAATGCTGATGATGATGGAGGCGTTCTTATTATAATTGATAAATCTGTTGCTTGGAGAGATGCAACCCTTGCAAAATATTTAGTTTTGCTTGTCCGTCATTATTTGAATGCTATCTTTTTGAAAACAAGAAACACGTATGGCAGGTATTATTATTCCTTTTTGGATAATATTGGTGCTGCAAAAGTTTATTCGCAAAAATTGTTTTATGAATGCAGTCCTGAGAATCTTGAACTCGATCAAAATTAAAATTAATACTTTCTTCAAGGCGATACTTTTTTATTTTTAACATTTTTATAATTGTATGCTCTTTTTTTGTTTAATGTCCGTTTTTAATAAATTCAAAATGTAGAATTTATATTGTATATAGTCGTTTCTGCTTGATTAGAGAATTCGTCTACTTAAGGTACTGTATGGGCATTGTGAAATACAAAAACTTTAAGAAAGTGCTAGACGTTTCATTAATAAATTACGGTATTTAACGACAAAAAACAAAATTTGAGCATGAGTCACGGTCTATTTTTGCGTCCGGTTAACGCGCCCTTGGCCCAAAATGGTCCAAAATAGCTTAAAAACGATTAAAAACCATATCCCAGATGTTTTTAAGGTGTTTTACAAAGGTGCGTCACATTTTAGAAAATCATGAAAAATGGCTGTTTTTAACGAATTTAGCTCTATATAATTGGATGCAGATAAGATATCCAAAAACTGTTCTGGCATTTAAGAGTACTATTTCTATAGAAACTTTTAATAACAAAAGATTTGCGCCAACGTTATCCCCGTTCATTTTCTTACGAGCTGAATATGTTTAATTTTTGTGTAAAAATTGCATATTTTGGACTATTTGTGTTGTCCTGATCTTAAAAATGCATTAATTGAAAAACTGTTCTGAAAATTTTAAGTTTAGGATGTGTTTTACAAGTTAGAAACACCATTTTAGCTATTGCATGCCCCAATCAAAAATTCTTACGCCCCGAAAATTTCGTAATTTTCGGCATATTTTGGTGTTGCATACTTTGAGGCGCTCTATCTTTTGAACATGGCATGTAATACGTAAAAAAATCCGTCTTTTTTTTGATATTTATGTACTTGATAAGATAAAGACAAAATTAAATCTCCAACTTTAATTTAAAAATTGTTCTATTATTTTTAACATGGCTCATTTTTGTAGTGAAAAATGTTATGATATAGATAATCGTTTGCCAAATGGTAACTAAAGCATTAATCCACAAAAAAATCCGTCAATTTTTCAAAAATAGTGTAGGGAATAACCCTAACTCTCCAGAATTACATTGCCATCGATGGAAAAAAAGTTCTATTGTTTTACACCAATATGTACAGGTTCGAGAACCAAATTCGTCTAATTCGAAATAAATTGATTTCTAATGCTCGATTTTGGTTAGAAACTATTTTTAGACTCTAATTTGATCATTTCCTGTCATTTCCGACCATTTTCAATCCTAAAAACGAAAAAATAATTTTTTGGATTTTTGGGCACAGGGGGGACCACATGAAAAATTTAAAAAATAAAAAAAATTTATTTTTCTATTTTTCGGTCTTAAACGTTAGAAATATCGCAAATTTTAGTAAATAAACTATTTTTATGCTAAAACCCAGCAAAAACTTGAATTTTTTCTATTTTAGGGCAAAAATTTTTTTTCGGGATTCTGAATCCCGCTCCAGAATCCGTTGGAAGTAGCGATATCGTTAGGCACCCAGTTTGTATCAATCAGTGAGCTTTTAGCTTTCTTTTGGTATATAAATAAGATTTCTAGGTCCATTTTAAGCAAAACGCAACTTAACCGGACAAAATAGAAGCAAAAAAGAGACCGTGGAGTATTATGATAGTTGAATTATTATGAAATGTAATTAAAAACATTTTAAACAACAATAAAAATTTATTATTTCTAAACAACAAAAATAACAAAATCAACAAAATACGTATATTTCATAACAAGCAAATCAGATCAATTCTTTCTGCGCTTTTTGAATCCTTTTGGCTTTTTAACCTTTTGTTTCTTTTTCTTCTTTTGCATCGATGAATCTTCATCTTCGAAATCCATAAAGTCATCAATCTGAAAAATGTCAAATTAAAAAAGAAAGACAAAACTTTAATAAAAAAATACCTTTTCAGCACTTTGTATTGCATCTTTAGCATAGCTTAATTGTGTTGAATAATCACCAACTTCTTCATCACTATCCATATCATCCAAATCAAATTTGCCTTTACGTTTTGGCTGAGCTTCTGCTCCATCAGATTCTTCATCCTCTTCATCATCATCATCATCAATTTCATTCTCTTCATCATCATCAACTTCTTCATCATCATCCTCATCATCAATGTCACCACCTCCGTCAACTTCTTCATCATCGTCATCATCAAGGCCTTCATCATCATCATCATCGCTGTACATGAATTCAGCTTCATCAACATCCAAATCTTCATCATCATCATCTCCATCATCTTCACTTTTACGCTTTTGTTTCTTTGCTTTTTTATCACGAGTTTTTTCAGGACCAAACATTTCACCAAAATTAACTTCAAATTCATCATTTGCTTCTCCAGGCTCAAATCGATCCATAATTGTTTCAAATTCATCAGAGTCAACACTTTTTGCATCATCAAATTCATCTTCTTCACCATCCTTCTTTTTCTTAGAAGCATTTTGTAATTTCATTGAAGCAAAATGATGCAAATATCTTTCATCAATTGGAATTTCATCAATATGCTTTGTAACATATTCCTATAAAAACAACAATTACAGTACACTTACAACAAAGAACTGTATAAATATTTACCTGTGATGAAGCACCAATTTTTCGAATTCCTTTTGGATTATATTTATGTTGAAAGATTGGAGCTTTTTCAAATGTTGAAACTTTTGGATTCTTGAATGAAAATCTATCCAAAAATCGAATAAGTGTAAAATCTTGAAGTGGATCACCATTATATTTAATTGGCTTTCCATCAATGATATTTTGAGCAAAGACAGCTACAGTTGGATGATAATGTTGTGAAAGAAGGAATAATTCTGTATCAACAACGGTATTAGCATTTGCAAATAATGGATTTCGAGCTTCATGATTATATCCCAAATGTTTAAGAGTTTCAAATTTTTGTGTTGCTAAAAAAGGATAATATTACAGTAATGTTTTACACAAAATATTCTACAATATCCACAAACATTTAAACTAAAACAGATGAATTTTTAGCATATTAATCGCAAATACATAACACGAAAACTACTCCAATCTCAATTCTATATTACCGTATGCCAAAAACTGGCTGTACAAAAACTTACGATCTTTTCGATGAATCCATCCTTGTCCATGAATTCCATTTGATGCAGATTTTGATGCTGTCTTCTTTTCAGTTGAAATTTGTTCAATCAATTTTGTAACAGCTTTTCCTTTAACATAGATAACCTTTGGAACATGCTTCTTTTCAATTTTTGGTTTTACGTCAACTTCAACATCAACATAATGTTCTTCTTCATCATCAGATTCGATACCATTTTTAACAGAACCAGCAAGAAAAGGATCCTATAAAAAAATACAATTATTACAAATTAAAATTTATCGCGCAAAAACATACATTAGCTTTTTTATTTAATTTAATAATTCCTTCTTTTTGTTGAGAAACTTTAAAATAAAGAAGTAAAGCAGCAGTTGCAAAGGCAGGAGAATTGGAGAGAGCAAGTTGTAGCATTCTTTTGAGGAAAGCTTTAACCCGTTCAACAGATTCATCACTTAAGATTACACGTTCAAGTAAATGAAAGAATTCTGTGTCATGAGGGGAAGAATGAATGGTAAGAAGTCGACGATAGAAGGTACTGTAGAATCGATCTGAGAAAGATTTGCTTAAACTTTGCATTTGAAATAATACTTTCAAAGCTGCCAATGCAATTGAAAATTTTTCAACATGAACAATCTTGTATAAGCTATCAATTTCAGGCATAAGCGCATCAACTTTATCTAAAAATGAATACCGTAATGAGAAAGAGAAAAGTTAAGAGAAACATGAACAAACCTTTTGCATATGGTAAAGCTCGATTTGCTCCAATCATAATAATTGCAACAATTCGATGATTATCAAGTTCAGCTTTGATTAAAAGTTTAAAAAGCGTAAAATAGATTTGTAGCAATTTTACAGCAATAGCAGAATCTCCTTCAGAAAAGACAATTCTTGACATAAAATGTGCCGCATACATTTGTGCCTTTAAAGGAATATTCTTTCGAAATGTAACTTGTTCAACTTCTGAAACAACTGTAAATCGCATGGCAGGATGTTCATTGCAGACGGTATAAAGAAAATCCGAAACGCTTGAGGCAACAACTTTATTCGGATGTCCAAGTTTATTTGCGAGGGTTGCAAGTAAGGCTGCTTCTTGTTCAGGCTTTTTTGTGAGAAGTTCAGAGATAATTCGACTAGCATGAATTGCAACAGTTTCAATTTGAGAAGAGGCAATAATTTCAAGATTATGCACAAATTGTTCATAACATTTCTTTAAATCACTTTCAAATTTCCATAAAATTAACCGCTTTTCAACAGTTTGAACATTTCCAGATGAAAGCTTTTCAAGATTTGTTATTGGACGCTAAAAGGGTTGTACTGTAGAAGAGAGATACGGAAGGATTATGGGATTCAGCATCCTCAGAAGACAATCGGTAAGTTCTTTTTCTTTCACGATTTGTCCTTTGAAAATTCCAAAAATACGAAAAAAACTCTTTTTTCGATTCCTCCAAAGTGCCGATCTCCGTAATAGCAAAATCAATTAAACTTACAAATCTGAAGGAGACAAGTTTTCGATTTTCTGGTAATAATTCATCAACGAAGATATCCTTCAATGCACCTAAAAATATAAAAAAGTTATGCAAGTAAAAAGCAAACAAAAATAAACCAACTCAAAATAGGAACTCCTTCTCGAGTTCGATGCTTTTTAAGAAGTTCAATGAGAGAATTGACATGTGAAAGCGAATGAACAGGTTCCATTTGTGTCATCAATTGTACAGCAGAAATTCGATCAGCTTGTGTACCACTTTTGATAACCTTTGAAATCCAACCAGCATCAGATTGTCCCTTTTGCTTCCTCACTAAAAGATATCACATTTATTCAAACTGTTTGTCAAAGTTTTAAATAATCCTTACAAATTTCTGCCCGTTCACAATCCCTTTCCAACAATTTTGTTGCTAATGCTTCAGCTTCACTCAATTTTGTTGCATCTTGTTTAACTTTAGGATCCAATTTTTCATTGTATTCATGTTCATACCATTTTTCACCTTCACTTATTCGAACAAGTGGAAAATTGTTTTCCTAAATTAATGCAATATATAATAAATTAATCTCGATAATTGATATAAAAGTATTACCCTTTGTGAAGCTTTCTTATGTTTTGTTTTCTCTGAATTCATCTGAAAATGTACAACTTTTAAGTAAATATTTAAATGTTAAAAAATGCTTAATTTTCTCGTAGCTAAAATAAAACCACTCTAATTTTAAACAATACTATAAACTTTGTTTAGATACCAAAAAGTAAGTAATATTCGACAAAGTATAAAATTTATTATAAACAAGATCTCGAAGTTTTTTAATCACTTTTTTCAAATTTTATTTTTCAAAAAGGATAGAAAAGAGTTGAGACCTTTCGTGATAGAACCATTTGCAATTAAATTATTCAATTTTTTTAAAATTTCGAAATCATAAATAGCATGTCAAATCCTTATCACTCTTATTTAAAGAGAATCAATAAACGATTTTCATATGAAGATAGGTTTATGGGATTTTGGTAATTCTTCAAATAACTACTGTATTCTTTCAACGAGGGCTATTTTAATCACTACCGTGGTAGCTACCGTATTCTTTTCTAACAGAGCAATCAATTCAGCATTTTTAGAACATTTATGATCAAATGCTGTTGTACATTTATGATATTTATTTAAAGAAAAATTGCTGTAGAGATTGGTTTAATTATTTGATACAGCGAAATCATGCGTATCCTTGTGTTACTTGCAATGATCTTTTGTTGCCATCTAAAAAAATTTGTTTTTATTATTTTTATTATAAATGATATGCACGCAAAATTAAAAAAGACATTTCAAAACATAATAGTATTTTTAGTAAATTAATATATTTTTATAAAAAAAGAAAGCTTTACTTGAAAATAACAAACAGCCTAAAATAGATTTTAAATAAAAGTGTTTATAATTTCGCAATTGTTTTTTCAAAAACGCACCAATTTCTTCCAAGAACGTCTTTTAAAGAATAACTAAAAATTTCGATTTAGCATAGACACTCTATATAATTATGCTTAAAAATCAGAATGATGCAATTTGACAACGATGATGTCAAAAAATGTTTTAAAGAATTACGGTAGATTTGAAAAACTGGCATTTGATGCACTGCTTAATTTGTTGTTCCTTCAAAAAATTATATTAAAATCTTTTTTTTAATTTTAAAGTAAATATTTTTTGAAGCAGGTGTTCAAAATAAAAAATTGGTGGACGGTCAAAAAAATAACGGTCAAAAAAATAACCGGACAAAAAAATAATTTTTTAAAAGGCCGGACAAAAAAATAACGGATAAAAAAATAACGGACAAAAAAATAACTTTATACATAATTATACACAAAAAGTGCTATTCCAATTGATGGTCGACTTAAAATAAATATTGGAGGTGATGGATCTTTTTCTCGTGCACCACCAGGATTCATGCAGTTCTACTCGATCCATGCCAATATTGGGCAATCATACAAACCTTGTGTTACAATTTTGATGACTCAACGAACTATAAGAAATTATGAATATGCTTTGAGAATTTTAATTCAACTTGAACCTGGTTTCAATCCATCAAGAATTGTTATGGATTTCGAACAAGCCGCAATAACAGCTTTCAAAAATAATTCTTATGAAGCATGGCATCTTCCATCTGAACATCCCGGAATCTGGAGATTTTTTGAAGTAATGAAAGAAGAATTCATTTTATCTCGAAATGCTGGACTTGAACTTGATCCTCGTAATTCTCGAATGGCAAAATATCAACAAATTTCTGCAGATTTACAAAAATATCAACAAGAATTTATGGCAGGAAATACTGCAATAATCCGATTCCTTGCTTTATGTTCAAATAAAATCAAATTTTAAAAATTTTGTTATTTTTATTTTTTTGTATGTATAACTATTTTATTTTTTTGTATAAAGTTATTTTTTTGTCCGCTTATTTTATTATCCGTTATTTTTTATTTTTATATTTTTGTCCGTTATTATTTTGACCTTTATTTTTTTGTCCTATTACCAAAAAATTGATTAGAGCAAAAAAGAATATTAGCAATTTCTTTGAAAAATTTTTGCAACCAACACAAATTTTGAAAACTTACCTCAAAACAAAAAATTCTTAAAACGAACAAAGTTCTTTTGAAAAAAAATTTTTTAAACTTAAAAATTTTAACAAAGTCTTTTGAAACTTGAATTTAATAATTTTCAAATCTTGCCTTACCTCATCTCTTTCTTTTCTTCTGAAAAAAGAATCATGGAAACTCCAGCAGTATTTTCTGATCCTCGTGTTAAAGAGATATATGATAGCTATAATTTTATTTTATGCAATTCCAAGTTTTCTTTGAATGAATCTTTAGAAACTGATACCGTTGAAGAACAGGTAAATTTTATTATTATTGTTTTTTTTAATTTAAAAGTATATTTTTTTGTTTTCAGGAAAGCACTGAAGAAGCATGCCTGAAAGCTAAAGCTCAATTTGAAGAAGTCCAAGGCAAAAATGGTCCATTGCTGGTTCGAGATGTTCACATTCAATTCCTTCTCAAACAACTTCATGGACTTTCACATGATTATGTTGTAAGTGGTTAAACTACAAAAAAAATTCAGTTTTCTTACTTTTGATATTATACGAAAATCAGAATCGCACTAATCGTTGAATTTGTTTCTTGCATGTTTATTTGTGATTATTTCTTTTTCAGGCATTGGAAGGAAGTCGAACATGGATTGTGTTTTGGTGTGTAAATGGTTTACGAATCTTGAATCATCAAATTGAACATTCTCTTGTTCATAGGTAAACAATAGTATTTTGAATATGATCATTTTTGGCATAAATATTTTCGGGAACAGATATTAGGAAAGCATTTTTGTAAACAGACATTTGGAATCTCTTGCTTCTAAAAACAGCTCCTCTGATATCCGTTCTTTGAAAAACATATTTCATTTGATTTCGCGACTAAAAATGTTTTCCTAATGATTCCCACTCCATTACCGTAATCATAAAAAAAATTTTATTTTAGAATTATTGCTTTTCTCAATGAATGTCAATCACCAACTGGTGGTTTTGCTGGATCCCCATCCCATATTGCTCATATTGCCACTACATATGCTGCTGTAATGGCTTTGGCTTCTCTTGGTACTGAAGATGCATTAAAAATTATCAATCGGTTGGATATTTATTATGCTGAATTTTATTTAAAAAGTTGCATTTCAGAAAAACTTTGTATGAATTTATTCTTTCTCTTAAACAACCAAATGGATCTTTTATTATGCATCGAGGTGGTGAAGTTGATATTCGAGGAGTTTATTGTGCTGCAGCTGTTGCAAGTCTTACTCGAATTATGGATTCTAAACTTTTTGAAGGAACTCCGGCTTGGGTTGTTTCTTGTCAAACTTATGAAGGTGGATTTGCAGCTGAACCATTTGTTGAAGCACATGGTGGATATACATATTGCGGGGTTGCAGCTTTAGCAATCTTTGGAAAGCTTACAATGATGAATATTGATAAATTGATGAAATGGTCTGCTGCTCGACAAATGGCATATGAAGGTGGATTTCAGGTAAGTAATTTTATATTTTTTATTGTTGCTTATTTTGATTACTTTAACATTTTTAAGGGACGCTCAAATAAACTTGTTGATGCATGTTATAGCTTTTGGATGGCAGCTATCTTTCCTATTGTTGATTATGAACTGAACAATCTTGATGATAAACGATATGATTTTGGTGGAATTTTTGAACCTGATGCTTTACAATTGTATTTGCTTCAACTTTGTCAAAATCTTGAACGTGGTGGTATTCGTGATAAACCTGAAAAGTAATTTTTATGCTTGTTTTTAAAACATTTATTAATTATATTACTGTAGGAACCCTGACGCTTATCATACTTGTTATGGATTAGCTGGACTTTCAATTGCTCAACATTACAGTATGCGGGAAAAGGAAACAATCGTTGGTGGAAAAGAAAATACTGTGGTTTGTGTTTTTTTTTTGATAAACAATCTATAATTATTAAATTTTTTAGGAACAAATTAATCCTCTCTACAATATTGTATGCCAATATCATCAACTTGCATTTCAATACTTTGAAAAACAACCTGGAATTGTTGTTGTTGCTGCTTCAACTTAATCTTGATTTCATTTTGCCTTATTTTTTTACTTTGAAAAATTTTTGTGTCATGTTATTTTGTATTTTTATCAACGGGTTTCAATAAATAAATAATAGTTCTTGTAATTGGTCGAGTTGAGTTTTCAGAATTCTTCGAATGCGTCTATTCGAAGAATCCTGAAATAGTTTCAAAAAGCATCAAAAGTTTTAACAAAATTTGACAGCAAAAAAAATATTTTGTTGGTATCGATACACTGTAATTATCAATGTTAAAATTTTTATCAATCGAAGTATGTTCGACGTCGAACATTGTGTTTCTTTTTCACAAACATTCGTTCCAAGAATTTTCGTTTATTTTGTTGTGAAATTTTTTTACTGCAGAAAAAAAGAGTTGAACTTTTTTGCAGCTTCTCCAAAATAATTTTTCCACGGGTTTATTAAATTTTTACAAAAATCAATTTATTCAAAATTCATCCTTGTAAATACCGTAAAACTGATATTCCATGTATTAGAAATATTATTTATAGATCAACTCAACGGAGGATCTTTTTCTGATAAAATATGTCCGAACCGTTGACAAAACCAAATGAAAAGTTGCAAATTGTTCCAGAATTTTTAAAAAACTTTATTTTAACTATTGCAAAAACTTTTTATGGTGTTGAACATTTTGTTATCGCGGATTATATTCAACGGAATGTTTGTGTTAAAGAAGATAAACTCCGGCAATTCCTTAAATTTGATCCAAAAACTTTAAAACCGATTTTGGTGACGCTCAAGGTTAGTTTTTCTTGTATTGATTACTTGTTTATTTCTATTTTTATACATCTGAATTTTGGGAATATGCATCTTAAAATATTTTCTGATGCTGGAATCGCATTTTAATAAGTAATTTTAGGTTGATAAAATTGTTAAAGAACGAATTGTCACAGAAGAAATCGACAACAGACAACGAAAAATTCCATATTATTTTATCAATTACAAGGGTGCAATCAATGTAACAAAGTATAAACTTGATCAAATCCGAAATAGACTTGAAGCACAAGAGCAGAATCAAGTAAATCGTGCATTATTTCATTGTTTAAATTGTGGTCGACAATATGATCAAATGGATGTTGGAAAACTTTTTCAACCAGATACCGGTAAAATGAAGTAAGTTTTTGCTGCGGTTTTTCCCCTTCTGAATCTAGGATTCATTGTTAGCTGTTGGTCATGCTTTCATGAAGTTCAAGCTGAAGAAAATGCTGGCCCCTCGGAGGATACTCGATCATCGCTTGCAAAATTTAATGAACAAACTGGTCCACTTGTTTCTATTATGCAACAGCTCAATGGTGTAATCTTTGCCGAACATATCCTTGAACCTCCGATCCCATCTACTGTAGATGAAGCTGCTGAAAAGAAGGAAGAAACGAAAAAAGTTTTACAGGTGGGTTATAATTATTATGTGTTAAGATTTTGAACTTATTTATATTCAGCTTGGTGAACGATTCTTTAATCCAAATGAACCTAAATTTACTGCTGATAATATGAAGTTGAATCTTGGAGAAGAAATGGAATTTGCTGAACCTGAAAAAGAAGCCGTGCCATGGTTAACTGGATCTGTTCGAGTTTCAATTGCTGATGAAGAGAGGAAAGCTGCAGCTAAAAAGAGTCGAGAAAGTAAGGTTTTTATCTTAATAATCAAATTTACAGTATTTGGTCGATTGCAACTTGTCCGTTGTTGGAGATCTTAGATCCCCCCCCAAATATCATGTTACTAATAATGTTTATTAATCAATTTTTATTTTTTTAGTTAAAAAATCAAGTGCAAAACTTCGAAAATACGGTGCTGAACATACTGATGAAAATGAAGAAATTGAACAGCTGCTGGAGAAAGAGAAGGAAGTCAAAAAGAATGGAAAGCTTGCAATGAAGAAGCCAACATTTGAAGAATTAATTGAACAAATTTCGGATTTGGGTTTAAATGGATTTAGTGGTGGTGGACCATTAGCAAAAAGGCCGAGTAATTATTTGATTTTATGTTTGATATGGATTACTGTAGACAATATTTCAGGATTTACATTGGGTGATGATGAAGAAGATGAAAAACCGATTAAGCCTCAACTCAAAAAGCATATGTCTTATAAGCAAGCACTTCGAGAAGAATTATTAATACCGTATGGTGAAGTAATGATCCCGGTCAATGAAGTAACAGATGAAATGCTTGAAAGAATGTCACCAGAAGAGCATGAAAAAGTTTGTGAAGCTCGTGAAAAGCTGCTTGATTTACTTTTCCGTGTTGGATGGTAGTGGCTGCAGAAAGATTTATTAATTATGAATTGCCAAGTCATTTCTCGAATAATGATCTCATATCAAATTTTTGTTTAATTATAGTTTGTTTTTTTCTATTTTTGTTATACGGGATTTTTTTATTTGTTTGTTTAACACATAATTTTTTAAAAGATAATTTTTCTATATTTTTATTTAAAAAACGTGAATATTTGGATAACCTAATGAAGTGCAAATAAGTCGGGCGGCTTCATTCATGCCTTTAGGGCCACAAATTAGCACTAAAACACTTTCATTCGGATGTGGAAAGGTTCGGGAGAGGAGATCTTCGTCAATTCTTTCGTAATGTTCAATCCATTTTACGGGATCATTTCGGTCAGAGCCTTCTTTCATTAAACGAGTAAATGCAAGAGTAAGTTTGAAAGAATTCAAATTATGGGCATAGTATTTTAATTCATCGCTGAAAAATTTGTTGATTGCATATTACGGTATTGCATGTATCTCCGGTATCAGTTTTGGAGCAATTAGAAAATTCAGTTAGTTTAGTTTAATCAATGTAGATACTGTATTTTGTACAGAAGTATTACTGTACTATTCAAAATACAGTATCCTAATCCGTGTAAAAACATTAGTGATTTTTGATAAGTTAAAAATGTACTGTAGTTTTTTGAATTAAAATTGATGTTATGCATTTGTTAATTTTACCCAACAAAAGTTACAGTATATTTTTGAAGTGAAACAAATATTTTGACGTTTTTTGACAGCACCTCAAATTTGTTGTTGCGCACTGTAATTTTATTCTGCCCATTTTTGAATTTTTAATAATCCAAAAAAGTGTTTCCGCGATCACAAAAAAGTTGTTGTTTTGTTTTGAAAAACAACTATTTTTAGGCTACAAACAAACTATAGCCAAACTACGCGTAGTAAAAATTGTGTTTCGCATTTTTTGCGCACTTCCAAAAACATTTAAAAATTTCTAACCTTTGAATTACATCTTCTTCAGTTTTGTTTGTATAAATTAATGATAATTTTGGACCATTTATATGATTTTCTTTAATTACTTCTCGAATAATTGGCAACATTGGAGTAAGGCCCGATCCCCCAGAAATCATTGCAATTGATTTATATTTCATTACAGCTTTTGCATTAACGAGAAAATCACCATTTGTAAGATATCCAAACCGACCAAATGGACCACTAATTGTTATCTCAGAATCCAATGGAAGTGAATCCATATAAGTACTAAATATCCCCTGATTTGGGTTCTCCGGAGTTGGAGAATAAATTTTCATAATTATTTCAAAGAATCCTTTTTCCTCTGGTTTTGAAATTGGTGAATAAAATCGGAACATTGTTCTTGAAGATATCTAAAAAAATTTTCATGGATTTATAAAATGTAAAAGATTACTCTAACTGTTCGTACAATTACAGTATCCAAAACAATTTACATCACGAAAACTGTAATTTAAATTAAAAAAGCTACTGTAATTACAGTATGGAATTTTAAGTAAAACTAATTATTTAAAGCAATAACTATATTTGAACCAAAAAAATTAGCAAAGATTACTGTGCCCCTAACTACAGTATCCTTATATCTACAGTATCGTATTTTAAAAAAACTAACATCTGCAGTCAATTTAATATGTTCACCGGCTAAAATTCCCAAAGTTTCATCTTCTTTCGATAATTGAAATCTGAATTTTCGAACATCATGTGTCACGGATTCCTTGGAAATTAATGTAACACTTTTTGATTCATGTTTATTCGTTAAAAATGGTTTTGGATGTCGACGTCCTTTTCCAGATTTTGAGTTTCTGTAAATAAATCAAATAATACAAAGTATATTTAATAAAAATTTATTTTTCTAATACTAAAACTGCAACACATAGAAAATAGAGGGAAGGAAATTAAAGCTATAGCACAAAACACAATGCAAAAAGAGAAAGATCTATCAAAAACACAGAAAAAAAGAGAGGGTGTAATTTCTAAAGCAGCAGCAGCATTCTTTTAACATCAAGAAGAAGTTACTTTTCTTTGTTGATTCCATCTCTAGAAAAAAAGAAGAAAAGCAAAAGGTAAAAAAAATAAAGCAAAAAAAGAAAAGCAGATTAAAAATACTAATCTAATAAAGCTTACCGATAATTCTTAATTGAATATGCAAGAGCTACAACTGCTCCAACACCAATTGCAATAACGATCATTTGAGTTGCCATTGTAGGTTTGCTGTGACAACATGCCATTTTTTCCAAGGAGTATTTAAATACTTTTTTCAGAGATCTAAAAAATGTGTGAATCTTTGAACAGTTGTTGTAAAACAAAATTATTGCAATTATCACGTCTCAACATCATCAAAAATAATACTTATAGCAAAAACTACATCACGGAAACTATGGGAACTACGATGACAAAAATGTTGCAAAGACGTAGGGGGAATAGAAAGGAGAAAGGAAGGAAAAAAGTAATCAAAAAAGCCACACCTTTGAATAATCAAAAAAGCCACACATTTGAAACAATTTTTTTTCGACTTTGATGTTACCTCAAAAAAGTGCGACATTGAGTTAGTGAAAGAATGAATGTCAAAGCGGGTGTTTTTTTGTGTACTTAAAGGCAATTTAAGACTTTTTTGTCTGTCTTCATCATCAGCCACATCAACTCCGACCGCAACATTTAAAAAATATTTCAAAAAATAAAACTTTATTTTTTCACGAACAAGAAAAAAGTATTCAAAAAATTACTGATTAAAAACAGTTGGCCAAAAAAAAGAGCACAATTTAAAATTTATCTTTATGAAGAAAAGCAATACCGTACACGTAAAATCCAAAAATCAACCTAATAATGATGTAGTTCAAAGAAATTTAACACAGACAATTTTTAATCAAAAAGAGAAACGATTTTCAGGAGGAAATTCAATCTTATCAAGATTTGGATGGCAGGCAAAATTGATCATGGCTGAAAAGGTATAATCCTTACAAGTTAGTTAGTTTAAGTGTAATTTTTACCTGGTGGACCACACATAAAGATAGCATGATCTGAAGCAGGTTTTGGCAAATGTTCAGAAATCATTTGATCACTGATAAATCCAGTTGAATATTCCCAAATTGGACCAGGTCGATCAAGAGTATACCAGACATGGAAGCGATTAGGATGTTCGACAGCAAGTTCATCAAGTTTATCTTTGAGAAGAATATCATCTTCAGTTTGATTAGCAAAAAGGAGATAAATAATTGTTGGATCATTTTTATCTTTAAGAATATGAGTAATAACCTGAAATTTGAAATTTGTTATAAGAAGTCATGGTGATAATTTGAAATATGTTTTACTTGAAGCATTGGAGTAATACCAGTTCCACCAGCAATCATTCCGATTTGACTGAATTGCCGCATTGAAGGTTCTGCATCTTTTTCCTTTTTAATTGCAAATAATCCATTATCTTGATATGTAATTAATCCAGATGGGCCACGGAAATCAATATGATCACCTGAAAATTGTTGATAACTTAGATTCTATACTAAATGCAACAGATCCATACCAAGATGTAAGCTTTCAAGATATTGCGACATTTTACCACCATCTGGGAAACGAGGATTTGAATTTGCAAAGTATACTTTAATCATCAATGTTACAGTTCCCTTATCATCATCAGATGAAATGGGAGTATATGGACGTACAACAAGCTTTCCATCAACTTTTGCACTCAAATAAATATGTTGTCCAACTGGTAAACCAAGGATGTGATTTGGCGTTGGAAGAGCAAAAATGAATTCTCGAGTATCATGTGAAACTTCAATCTTTTTGATGAGCTTTAACGAATACTTTTTTTCTGGATCCACGAGTGTAACTGGACCTTTCTTTGCAGATTTTCCTTTCTAAAAATGAAAATTCATACATTTTAAGCAACTAAAAATAACATACTTGATTCTTTTCATCTGGTTTTGAAGAAGATGATGCACCTGAGAAATATGTTTTATATAAAAACCATGCAAGAACTGAAGTCCCAGCAATCACGGCAACAGTAGTAGCAGAAATAATTGCAGAATGTTCATTTGGCATTTTTGTCTAAAAATTATTAAAAATTAATCAAGCAGATGTAACAGAAGTCTATTCTCTGAATGAAATAAAAGTTGTTCAATTTTTTGATAAAAAAAAGCAGCAAAAGTTTGGAAGGCGCAAAAGACATTCAAGTTGTGATTCTCATGTGACGATGATATGTATTTTGCTCAATCAAAAAAGAAAAAGTACACTGGTTATGCAAAGCTGAATGCCTAGGCAAGCTTCAAAAATACAATCAAGAAAGAAGGTTTTTGTGATCTCTTGAATCAAGAGTCTTGATAAATATTTTTTGCAAAATGTTGGATCATAAAGGCAAAACGAAAATTAATAGTTAAAAACTAACGTTTAAAAATTTAGTGAACATCTTTGAAGTTTCAAGATGACTTTTTTACAAAAAGACTAACCTTATCCGCCATTATTTCTTTTGAAGAATTTTACAAAATTTCAATAATTATTTGGGTAAGAAATTGTGCAGCCGTTAAATGTTAGACACTACCAAAATATTAGATAATAGGAAGAAAAATGGTGGTTCGATACTCATAAAATTTTCATTTGTTGGTGAATGCAAAAACGCACGTTTATTCTTTCGACTATAGTCTGTAGCCTGCTGTCGACAATGCTGTGTATCCAACGCAACAGCAACTCCAGACTTCCTTAAGAAAACAGTCGTGTTTTTAGACAAGAAACATTTCTTAAAACGCGTCAACGCAAAACAAATTTTATTAATAAAAACAAAATATTGCACAACTACATTACTCTCACAACACGCCCTTCGAAACTATTGTACCATAATTTTAGATTGTTACTCTTACATTGTTTAATAATTGAACTTTAATATTTCAACACTCAATGACCCATTTAACAGCACTGTTACTTACAAATATTACAAAGGATCTTTCTAACCATTGATAGACTCAAAGCTTTTACAATTTTGCTAGATCTCAAGCACAAGGAACCCAATTTAAAAATAATTTTTAAGGCTTTTATTTACAAACAATATAAGTTACAAAACAATTAAATTAACCGAGCATAAACTAACAATATTTAGTAATCATCAAGATCAATGTCATCATCCTCCGCAGCTTCAAGAACTTGAAAATCAACACGATATCGTAGTATACCTAAAAAAGAACAACAATTAGATAAAAATCCAACTAAGAGTAAAAAATAAAATGTTTAAGGCAAGACTAATATCTGTTTTTAGAAATTAAAACAAATAAACTCTCGAGCCTTAAGCAATGATATTCAAAAAATCATAAAGAACCAAAAACTGGTCACATTACAATTTTCTAAACATCCGCTTACTATACCTTTGTCGTAACACAGCAGAACCACAGAAACGTTCAACTGTTGACTTGATAAAGGAAGAATTTTAATAAGTAAAAAGAATTACCTCCAATGCCACCAAAACCACGAACAAATTGAGCACCTTCTTGCGATCTGTCGGTAACAATTTCTAATGTAGCACCAAAGTTCTTATAATTATTAGCAAGCCATTCAAGAAGCGGCAGAGATTCAATCATTTCCATTTCTGTACCAGTATCAGGGTCGATATGATGAGTATTATCAGCCATTTGATCAGGACGTAAGTTAAAAACTTTTTCTTCACCACTAGCTTTCTTTAGTCTTACACGAGTAATATCAAGATTTTCCCAACAAATTAATGTTTCAACAGCACCCATTTCCAAGCCTTGAAGAGTATCTTGCACACCAAAGACATATTTCCCAGAATCTTGTGATATTTCATCAAAGAACACACCGATAAGCTTCTTTTCTTGAACAAACTTAACATTTTGAAGAGCATCCACCGAAAGTTCAATAGCTTGATTAAAACCATTTTCACCTCCATAAGAAACATCAACAGTTTTGATAATTTTGGCCTGAAGACGCTGATCAAACATATCAGATTGAGCTAATTCAGTTTTAAAATCAGCACTACCAGCAAGAATAAGACCAGTCACCGCCACTTTATCATTTCGAATAAACATTTCAACAGCAGTTTCAGCAACTTTGCGAACATAATTATGCCGCTTTTCCATACGAAGACGAGCAAAACGTAAAGCAGACTGACCACCACGACCATGCTTCTTCGGTAGATCAACAGTAAATTTGTGCAAAACTTCACGAGTATTTCCTTGAAGAGTACCAAAAAGTGCTCCATTACCATCCATAATAACAAAGCCAAATTTGTTATCATCAGTTAATAGCGCTAAAAGAGAAAAGGTAATACAAAAAGAATAAATTTATATTTGAACTGTCGCAAAAGAGGGTAATGCGCAATACCTATGAAAAGGCATCGTGCGACCATTTTTCGTCTTTGATATTGGCAGGTTTTCGGCCCAAGTAAACCATTTAGGGTTCTACTTGGTTCCTATCTGCCTCATCCGATGACGAAATATAAATAATTACCTTGTAAAGCTTCAGTATGAAATTTGTTGTCACAAAGATATAGAGAAGTGTTGATAGCCTTGAAAGGTTCAAAATCAATGTTAACTTTCTTTTCTTTGCCTTCATCCGTTAGAATTGTACCACAATAAATAACAAGTCCATTAGGAGGTACTAAAAAAGTATGTTGTTACAATTTAGGGACAAAAACGTGTAAAAGTTACCTTTTGAATATAGCTTTAAACGAGCTTGTACAGATGTAATAGCACCAAGGACCGATAGCCTGTTCACTCTCGACTTAATGTTTGAAGCTGTACCATATTCATCAGCAAGCATTTTAGAGATACGAGCAACTTGATCTTTTGGCGGGATAATTAGAGAAATCATGGATGTACCATTCCTAAAAAATAATGCAATTATTTCTTGTATGTTTCATTTATCAGGAAATGTCACAAAAGAGGGTAATGCGCAATGAATATGATGATACATCGTGCGACCTATTATTTGTCGTTTTACTTTTGGCAGATTTTCGGCCCATATAAAGCATTTTATAGCATTTATATGGTTCCTAGCTGCCGTATTCATTAAGAAGAAGTATAAAAAACGAACCCTCTTGCCATTTCTAAACTTTTAATAAGTTTTTTAATTTTCCACATTTCAACATTGCGATCTGCTGAATCATCGCCGCCATTGGCGGCTGCAGGAGCTGCAGACATGGTGGTGAAAGAAGAATAGTTTGCGGATGGAACCCTGTAAAAATAAGCTTTAATATGTGAAAATGGAGATAATAAAATTTATAATAACAAGAAGACCATAAAAAATACCACGTCAATGGTTTTTTAGTGTAGAAATATAAAAATGGAAAGGGTAAAAAATGTGCAACGAAGAAAGGAATTGAAAGGAGAAGGGAGAAAAAGAGAGAAGGAGAAGAAAATGACGGGAGAGAAATTCGTCCAACCAAAAAAATAACATGGAAGAAAAAATGCAGCCTCGCAAAATCGAGACAGTGGCTCCCGTTCTACACTAAAAAATCTAACACTCAGGGAAAGAAATCGTTTTGAGACAACTGTTTTGTAGAAAAAAACAAAAAATCCAAAAAGTGATTAAAATTGGGCTTTGATTTTGTTATTAATTTAATCTCATTTAGGTGAAGAGACCATTGAACTATAAAAGTGCTATTTTTAAGTTATTCATTTTATCGGTAAAAAGATTTTTGGTACTCTATTTTTTATCCAAAAAACACTTATTTCTCCTCATAGTTTTTTGACAGACAAATTTACCGAAGCAAAATCGAAAAAAAAATGTGGAAGAAAAAAGTGATAAATCAAACTTTGATCTATCAGTAACGTGTTTACATCAGAATTTTATTGATTTGATAAAAAAAAATTGACCAAATTAAATAGGGTTTTAAAATAAAAAAATGTGTTATAAAATAAATTATTATAACTTTGTTGTTAAATCTACAGTAATATCAGCATTGTTTAAAGTGGAAATCTGAATAATAAAAAATCCAATAATTTCGAAAAAAGTAGAATTACATAAAAAATTTAATTTAAAAAAATGAGAATTGTGACAATGGATTTGATTAAATTACAAAAAAATCAATGGCAAAATACAGTACCCGTGATAAACATGTTTTATTTCAAAAAACAAAAATTATACAGTTTTTAAATAAACAAAGCTTTACACTTATCTTTATTAAAAATAGTTTATCTATATAAATTTGCAAAAAGTATGCAATTGTTAAATAAGAATAATTTATTAAGAATATTTTTTTTGAAAGTTAAACAAAATATTAACCATAACGAAAAATTCTTCTAATTTTACCATAATTTTGCTTCGGTGCCCAAGTAATTGGTCGTCCATCAATTTCGGTTCTGCGCTATAAAAAGGTATTAATTAAATCACAACATTTGTAAAATATTGAACTACTAACTGATGTTGGAGGAGTTACTGGAAGATTTTGAGATGTATTAAGTGAATCTTCTTTAACAGAATTTGATGAAGCTTCAGAATCTTCATCTTTAGCCAATGATGCATCATTATGTATGATTGGTGCTTCATCAGTTGATGATGCATCAGTATTTTTTAAAAGTTCAACCGGTCCCCGTTGAGGTGAAACAACAACTTTCATCCATGGTCCAGTTTCAGATACAGTATCCGTAACAGTTAAATTTTTATTTGTTGTTGTTGTTGCTACTGTATTTGATGGACATGTTGAGACAACATTCTCTTTGTTGCTATCATTGTTATTGTTATTGTTATTTTCATCAACAGGAGATGATGATTTTTGGGAATCTTCATTAATGCAATTGTTATTATTTGCATTAAAAACACCGTTAATTTTTGTCGTTAAAATTTTAAATAACACTTATACTACAGTAATCGAATTAAACGTTAATTTAAAACTCTTTAGGCAAAAATTAACTTTGTTTTGGTGATAACAATTTTTGAGATGATTTAAATTGTTGAACTTCTGATTCAGAAGGATTATTGCCATCCATTTGTCGAGGAAATTCAAATGAAGCCTAATAAAGCTTTCAAAATTTTTAAACATTTTTAGTGAATTAAAACTTGCTTGATGCCCTTGAAAGTTTGAAACAATAGATTTAAAGATTTTGGATTTCTTTGGAAAATCTTCAGATTCATCTGAAGCAGCAGCTTCAACAGAATTTTCATATGCGGCAATATGAAGTGAAAGGGTGCTGCAATTTTTGGCATTTGAATTTTTGCTGTCATTCTTCCATGACTTTTGATATTCTTCTTTAACTTCACTATTGATACAAAGATTTTTTGAAGTAATTGTTTTTGAAAAACTTGAAGATTTATCTTTTTGTAAGTCAATTGAAGTGAATCCTAACAATAAAAATATTACAATATACTGTGAGTTCACAAAACAATGTTTTTTAAACTTCAAAACAAGTGCGAAACTTTTCTCAAAAAAAAGTTTACAGTAATCTGTTTTTTTGCAAATTTTTTTTGTATGAGTTTTGTAAAATCGCAGTTGAAATTTTTACCAAAGTTTTTGACATTCTTTGGCATGCTATAAAGTTGAACAGGTTGTGATAGATCATTTTGGCATTTAGAACTTTGATTTAAATTAAAGTTGGAGAATTGGTTGCTTTTATCAGTTTCAGATTGATTGGTCAAACAATGCCTTTTCAGGGAAGACCATTCATATTCATTTGTTGACATCTAAAATACAATAAACATGATATTTAGATGACAACAGATTTAAAATCATTTTCGCATAGAAAAAAAGCTTAAGCAACTGCTGCAAAAACATAGAAAAAGTACAAACAATTTTCATGATCAATAAAATGATGTTTGATCATTCATCATGATTCATGTAAACATGCTTGAATAAGAATGATGCAAAAAATTCATGATTAAAACAGTATTTAAGAGAATAGACAAAGCACAAAATCGCATAAATAATACCGTTTTATCTTTGATCATTGCTTTTTAACATTTCTGTTAGAGTTTTTTTAGAATCATTTGATTGAAGTTTCCACGTAAAAATATTTGCCAAAATCAGTTTTTGATTATTGTGTTACGGTAATGAAATTTTAGATGACAACAAAGGAATATGGGTGGTTTACCAAGAAAAAGAATTGTTTGAACAATCAATCTCAAACTGATAAAAGCAACAAATTCTTCAATCTCAATTTAAATCAAAGTTCTAAATGTTCAGATGGTTCATTATCGGTTTCACTTTTTAGCAAATCAAAGAATGATAAAAGTTTTGGTAAAAAATAGAACTGCAATTCTATAAAAACTAGAAAACAGTTTTGTAAAAAACACGTTTCTGCAGATGCCTAAATTTTTCGTTTGGAACAAAAAAGAAGGTCTTCCAAAATCAAAAAATTAAAAATTGTAATGAAAAAATTAAGTGCCTTTTATTCAGTATTTCATTGAACTTCAGTGACTGCTTTTTCGGAAGACGAATCGTTTATTCATTTCTAAAGGCTTTTAAAATACTGTCTCTTTCCCACAAAAACAAAAATGCGAAAAAGTTAGTTTTGTAGAATTGCAACAACATGTGTCATAATAGGGTATACTGTAACTACCAATTATCAAGAAAAGGCAACAAAATTATGGAACAAGTCAAATAAAGAAATTACTTTAAAAACTTCAAAGAAATCGTTTTTTCAACATGAAGAAAAATCTCAAAAGTCATGGAAGAATGATAACAAAAATGCAAATGCCAAAAATGGCAGCACCCTTTCACTTCATATTGCAGCATATGAAAATTCTGTTGAAACCACTTCAAATGAATCTGAAGATTTTTCAAAGAAATCCAAAACCTTTAAATCTGTTGTTTCAAGTTTCCAGAAACATCAAGCAAGTTTTAATTCTTTTTAAATATTTATCAATTTTGAAGATTTGTTAGGCTTCATTTGAATTTCCTCGACAAATGGATGGCAATGATCCGTCTGAATCAGAAGTTCAACAATTTAAATCATCTCAAAAATTGTTATCACCAAATCAAGGTTTAACTTTAAAACTACAAGAATAGCAAAAAAACACTTGAACGATTTTTAGAAAATGAAGATTCTCAAAAATCATCATCTCCTGTTGATGAAAACAACAATAACAATGATAGCAATAAAGAGAATCTTGTCTCAACATGTCCATCAAATACAGTAGCAACAACAACAAATAAAAATTTTACTGTTACGGATACTGTATCTGAAACTGGACCATTGATGAAAGTTGTTGTTTCACCTCAACGTGGACCTGTTGAACTTTTAAATAGTACTGATGGAGCAACAATAATTTATACAGATGCCTCATTACTTAAAGATGGAACAGCAGGAATTGGGATTCATTTTGGTAAAGATCATCCATTAAATACATCTGACAAACTTCCTGGCCGTCATAAATCTGTTGGATGGGCTGAAATTATGGCTGCTACAGTAGCTTTACAAAAGCTTCGAAAATACCCAAATTACAAGTACGGTATTTTATTAAAGTTACTGTAATGCCTAAATTTGCATAAACTTTTTAGTAAAGGACCTGTAATTCTTCGAACTGATCATCTTATGATTGTTGAAGCTATGCAAATTGCTGAAATTACAAGCCGTAGTCATCCAAAATTCTTTGTTGAACTTCAAACTTTAAAAAAGATTGCACAAGATTTTCCAAAAGGTGTACAATTTGAACATGTTTATGCTCATAATGGTGATGAAGGAAATGAAGAAGTAAGGGAGTTTTTTGCTTTATAATGATACAGTACATTTGGTTATAAATTAATTATAGGCAGATGCATTGGCAACAAAAGCAACAAGCAAAAGAAATTTACCATCACCTCGTCGAACTCGCTCAAAACCACCAAGTCGAAGAATGGCAAAACGAACTCGATCGGCATATATCAAAAGAAGTGCACCTCCAAAAGTTCATGGTGGCCGGAAAGGAAAATCTCAAAAGCGCTAAACATTGCCAAAGTATTAGTTTTTTTAGTTTTTTATAAATTTTATTTTCGTATTCATCTTTGAATCGCAAAATTACTGAATAAATAGTACCTTTTTTATTTCTTTTTTTCAAATTGGCCATTGAAATACAATCTTTGACCGATACGCAGAATACAAATAGAGTGCCGCTTAAACATCTATAAAAAGCATAAATTTTATGGTTACTGTAACTTCACTTTTTACAACCCATTTTTTGTCAGGTTCATCAATTAAAAACAATCAGAATATTATTTTACAGTGTTTATGTATTACTGTGATTTACAGGAAGAAAAATTTGTGATTAAAGTTTGAACACGGATTTTTTAAACGAAATTTTTGCCATGGCAATTTCCACAAAGAATTTTCAATTTTTAAATCGATTTATATTTCTTTCTCGTTGAAAAAAATGTTTTAGTTTTTTAAACTTTAATAAGCCAAAAATGAAAGTTGGAAAAATTATATAAAATAGTTGAAATTCCGAAAATAGTGATGCAAAATTCGGCAAGCAAAGCAAAAATAGGAATACTTTTTTGAACAAGTTTACCATTTTTTTTTGTTGGATGCGGTTGAGAAACGTGTTGCCAAAAACTATTTTTCAACTGTTTTTCCCGTTTTTTGCAGATTTTCGGTCGGCCAATTTGCTTTTTTTGCTACATTTTTGCGTCCAAATCAGTGTTTGCTTCATATAAAACCCCCTTCTAATGATTTATTAGTGTCAGTAACTGAATCAGCTAAACTGATAATCAAAAAAGAAGTTGGAAAACCGTGTTATGTTTTAAGAAAGATTATCCCGCCACAAAAAGAGACATCCTATAACTTAAAGATTTATGGAATACACCTTTTTTGCGTCCATTCTTTGTAATGGTTGTCTAATTGAAATTTTGCTTTTGATCAGGTTGTTTGTTTTCGTGAATTAAAGTTAATTTATTGCTAATATATTTGCTACAATTTCAAACACTGCCTAATTAATCTAATCTGAATTTTTCCGTGTTTGTATTAAAAATTAAAATGTTTTATCGTTTAAGACATAGATTATATAAAAATTTTTGTTTTTCAGCTGCAAAAATGACAAAAGTTGTTCAAGAAGGCCTTGCAAAGATGATTATTGATGAAACAGCTGATACTTCATCATTTTATAATCCAATTCAAGAATTTAATCGAGATATGACGTAAGTTTTTTTGCAGTTTTAGTAAGGAACGTTGTCGTCGACCTTCGATTAGTTTTGGTCTGAAACTATTGAATTTTACAGCGATTAAAGTTTTGCAACTTTTTGCAACCTGTATCTTCGGATGCTAATTTAAGATTAAGTAACAGTTTGTTGCCTTTTCCTAAAATTTCTTGTAAAGTTCAGTCATTTGAATTAACCAGTTTTGACCGATCAAAAACATTCCAATATTTTTCCTTAATGAAATGCTATATTATTATTATTGTCAATTTTTTAGGGTTACAGTACTTCGTCAATTTGTTGTAGATAGAGAGAATGAATTGAATACAAATGAAAAAGATGCCGATGGTCCACCACCAGAAAAGAAATCTCGAGTAACTCGACGTTCAAAAAATGTCACAAAAGAACCCCTTCGAATTCTTGATGCTCTTTCTGCCTCTGGATTACGAGCACTTCGATTCGCGCATGAAGTTGATAATATTGGTAGCGTAATTGCAAATGATTTCTCTTTATCATCAGTTGAAAATATTAAAAGAAATATTGAAGCTAATGGTTTACAAGAAAAAATTACCGCAAATTGTGATGATGCAAAGTACGGTATTTTTAATCGAAACCGTGGACGTTATTATATATCAAGACTTAATCTTTTTTAGGAATGTTATGATGCAACATCGAGAAACTCAAAAACAATTTCATGTCGTTGATTTAGATCCATACGGAACTGCGGCACCTTTCTTGGATTCAGCAGTTCAAGCAGTTGCAGATGGTGGATTACTAATGGTTACCTGTACGGATATGGCAGTTCTATGTGGAAATACTCCTGAAGCATGCTATCTAAAATATGGTGCAACTGGACTCAAACATCGATCATGTCATGAAATTGCTCTTCGTATTTTAATTCGTTGTATTGATTCTCATGCAAATGTTTATGGAAGATACATTGAACCTTTACTTGCAATGAGTGTTGATTTTTATGTACGGGTTTTTGTTCGAGTTTATGCTTCACCTGTAGAAGCTAAAATTAGTGCTTTGTAAGTTTTTTTAAATATATTTTCCAACATTTTTTAAATTTCAAAACTTGGAGAATCTAATCTACAATATTTTAAAAGTTTGAGATTACTGTATGATTCATGACAAGTATTGTAGAGATCTAATCTTACTTTGTTGTATATTATTTCTGAACTTTTAAAAGATCTTAGATTAAATACTAAATCTTTATTGGCCCTGAAAATTCTCAAATTTGTTATCGTTACAGTAATATTCCCATTTTTCCTTCCCAGCAAAATTATTAAAGATATTTTACAGTATTATCTTTTTAGGAAAGTTTCACATGTTTTGGCATGTAGTGGATGTTCAGCTTATGATTTGCAACCAATTGTACGAAAAACTACCGTTGGAAATAGTACAAAATTTACAACTTCAATTTTGAGATCGCCTCTACTTACAAATGGTGAAAAATGTGTTCATTGTAAATCTTCTGTACATATTGGTGGACCAGTTTATAGTGGACCAATCCAAAATATGGAATTCATTCAACGTCTTCTCAGAAGGTTGGCACAGGCACATTTGTTATTTTGTATGTATACAGTATACCGTAATTTTTAGAATTGAAGATACTCCTGCCGCGGAAGCCCTTGGAACACATAATCGAATTCGTGGAATGCTTACTGTAATTGCAGAAGAATTAAACGATGTTCCACTTTATTTTATTCAAGATGATCTTCTTTCGCTGGTTAAAGCTTCCTGTCCAAAGCAATCATTCTTTCGATCAGCAATCCTAAATGCTGGATATCAAGTTTCTGGTACACATTGTAATCCAAAAGGCTTTAAAACCAATGCACCATTTGAATTTGTACTTGATATGATTCGAGCTATTGTTGATACAAAAGAAACAAATACAAAATTACCAGCTGATACTCCAGGTGGAGTGATTTTGGAAACTCCAAAAAGGTTTGTTAATTATTTTTTTTAAAAAGGGACCATATATTTTTTAAAAATACAGTATTTAATTCAAAAATACTGTAATTTTAAATGATTTTGATTTGATAAATATTCTGCTTTTTAGTCGTGCAATTAATTTTTCATTTAATCCTGCATCAGTTCCTCCAAGCGTTAGCAAAGATCTACTACGATATCAATCAAATCATGGAAAAAATTGGGGCCCAAAATCTGCCAGTAAAGGATCTGTTACTTCTCATTCAACAACTTCAGCAGCTATCAAAAAGCCCTTAGGCGATCAACATCAAAATGGAGAATAAAAAAATTATCTGTCGTGGTGGATTGTTTTTGGGTATTACTTCTCTCTTTTTTCAAATTTATATTTTTTGATACAAGTTTTTTGGTTGTTCTTTTTTTTAATTGTTATTTTTTTGTTTGTGGATTATAAAAATTTTAAAACTTTGAGACGAAGGGAAATGTGGAAGATCGTTAAGTAATTGTGTTTAGACCAGGAACTCGGATAACGATGGCTGAACCATCCATTCTTTTTTGAAACTAAATTTATTTTATGTTGATTTAGATTTTTTGGAAATTTGTAGCTTTTTTGAATCATAATTTTTCGAAATTTAAATTTTTACCATGGAGAAATTGGAAATTTTGCTTTCCGTGATCGCTCATATTAGTATGACCATGACCCTGTTAAAAACTATATTCTTTTTCTGTGGAAAAGTTTATTATCAAAAATTCACAAACAAGAATTAGAAAATTGTCTGTCAGGGGATAAGAAAATATTACATAAATTCACGGATTTAATTCTCTTAGTTTATCCCAGGATATCCTTAAAAGGCAAAGAGAGAAGCATGTTTTTTATTGCTTTGCAATGCCCCGAAGGCATTGTCAAATTATAAGAGGGTGCTGCTGTAATACTTGTTCCACCCTTAGGGCTCCTTAAATAAACAAAAAAAGATAAAGAGAAAAAAGAAGGATCAAAAACAAGATCTTTTCCAGTTTAGAAAATAATATAACATCTTCCTTTCTTTCTTCCTTCTTTGTTCATTTTCAATTCCCCCCGCTCCCGCCACAACAAGCTTTTCAATTTCCTTATCTTCTATTGATTATATGATTTCTTTCTGTCTTTGATTTATCAACTTCTTATAAGAAGTTTTCAAATAAAATTTTTGTCCAATAATTTTATTTTTACCGTACTCTTTATTGAGATGAAGAATTATATTCAAATACTTTTTCTTGCACAACTCAAAATATTTGTTGCTCTCTTGACGTTGTCATTTTTTTAAAAAATAGTACTGTAGAACCATTTTGCAATGACCGCCGCGTAGCAGCCGATAAACATTTCTGATCTTTTACATTATTTTTTCCTAAGTTTTAAACGTTGTAAATTTTCGAATTTTTTGCATTGATTTTTAAGCCTTTTTGAAACTATTAGGTATTAGGATCACTGATTTTAGCTCAATTATCCATTTCCTGTTTTACTATACTGTAGCCTTTGTATACACTTTGCCTCCTTTATAAAAGTATTAAATTCTATTTTTAAAGGTTACAAAATTATGGCGGCCATTTTTAAAGCAGTCATAATTTTTATTATTTTTGTGATAACTACAGTATTAGCTGCTGGAAATGGTGGAGATTCTGCAACATCGCTGAATGCAAAATGTCGAGATCTTTTAACTTGTACAATTCAAAAAAAGTGTGCACAAATTCCAACTTTGGAAGCAGAATTTCAAGGCGCAAATATTTCCGCAAAACTTTATGATGCTCTTGATAAGGTAAATCTTAAAACAATTTTATGAAAATTGACATATTTGTTTATGCAAATTTTTGTTTGTTTCCCCAAAATTACAGTAATGGATTTTTAAAAACCCATTTTTAGTCAATTGATTACGGATGCATTTTTACTTCGGGTTGTTTTGATGAATGCAATCGATGCCCCCTTTGCCAAACTTCAAAGGAACAACTCGTTGATGTTCTCTCCGGGTCAAAACGTGAAAAGGGTGGAGAATGTGCTGATCTTGTCAACTGTGCCACAGAATGCATTGAACAATCCAACGGAGATATCACAAAAATAAATTATTGCCTTCGACAAAAATGTGCCATTCATTGTTTTGATGGTTCATGCCCAAAATGCTCTGCCTTCATCACTCGAATCTTTAATCAAGTTTGTGTCAGTGGAGATTTTCGAAAACGTGTAAATAATTGGGAAGGACATTGTTATCAAATGTTTCGGGGAATTGTACAAGCTAAATTCCAAGATGAATTTGCAAAATCCGGCAAAATGGCTGCAATTGGACTTCGAAGTGATCAGCGTGCCGCTGCAGCAGCAGGGGCACAAAAAGCTGTTTAAAAGGGTTATGTATTAGTGTTTATGCAAATTTTAGTTGACATGATCAAAAAAACGATTAATCCAATTTTTTAAAAAGTTGTTGCTTTGAATTAATTAATTAGTTACAACTATTTTAGAAAGTTTGTTAAAATTTCACTTCAAAAATCCAAACTTTTATAAACTTCTAAAACCTAAAATTTCATTTATCGAAAATAATTAAATTGAAGCAACATTTTCTGTTAACCCTTTCAATTTTTTTGTAAATTTTGATAAAATTGATCTCATTTTCTTATGTATGCTTTTTTATAAAATGCTGTTTAATAGATTTATAAATTTAGTTTTTAAATAATTACTGTAAATACAAATTTTCATCGATTTTTTGTGTGTTTATCAGACTACAGTATATTTAACAGATTCTCTATGTCACTAAAATTTGAGTGCAAATATTTTTGTGTGTTTTATTCGGTGTTTAAACTAAAAAAATTCAAGACAAAATCAATCCATTTTTTACATAAATAAATAAATGTGACCAATAAACTGAACACTACCACCACCAGCACAAAGACTATCATTAAAAACTGACAAACATCAATTTTAAAAAGGAGAACAAAAAATGGAATATGCATGACACTTTTTGTTTTTCTTCTATTTCCTTCACTTGAATAAAATAATCGTGAAAACCGATTGCAACAAACAAAATATTTAAAGAGAGAAATAGATCGATTTGAAAAAAAGAGAAAAAAAAGTGGCCACATTTAAAGTCAACACCACCCCAAACAATCCCCAATAAAAACACGCTGTTTTCTTTTATCTTCCAAAAAAAATTTGTTTAAAAATATTTTTTTTTGTTTTTTTAAATAAAAATATTGCTGCTTTTAGAAATAAATTTTAGAAAATGAGGAAGACAAGTGTCACAGATATAAATCAGCCTTCAAGAAAGTTACAATTATTTAAACCAAATTTGGAAGAAATTGTTGAACCTTTAACAAAATTTTTGAAGAATCAATTTGAGAATGTTACGGTAGAAGTTGTGAATTGTCCAGGTCTGATTTTAAGAAAAATTTGCATAAAAAATGTTTCGAATGTTTTGAAAAGTTAGAAATTTTTTTTAATTTTTTAATGCCTTAAAGGAACATCAAAGTTCTGAATTTAAAACAACTTTTTTACAATTTCTTTGATCTTTGCCGACATTTAAAATCCCTACTTTTTTTAGATATCAGCAAACCTCCATTTTCATTCACGCGTACACAATTTGGAAATAATTTGAATGTTATTGAAGTTGGAGGTCCCGGAAATTTATTCCCTGCAATTCGAGCTGACAAAATTTATGATTTAAAAGTAAATTATTCAAATTTTTAATTTAAAAAATTTGTATAATTGTTTCTAGAAAATTTGTCACAATTGTGAATCCCCAAATAATTGTTTTGTTTTCGGGCCAGGGGCAGGGCCCCGACATGAAATTGGAGTTAATTGTGAAGCTGTAATTGATGCAACATTTATGTCCGAAAATTCTTCGCCTTCTAAAGTGAATACACATACAACAAAAATTGATGGAAATTCTTATAAACTTGAAGAAACAACTTCAACAGAATTTTGTTTAATGGCAAATTTGGCAATCTCTGATACCTTGAAATCGGAAGTACCAAAAGTGTTAAAAATTTCAACACAAAAACGAATTGGAACTTTAAATTATCCCGAATCAATTCGACAATTCTTTGTTTCATATTTTCCTGAGGCTGTTAGTTTAGCCGGAATATTTTTGATCAAAAAGGGCGATATAAAAGTTCATGTAATGCCAGATTTTCCAGAATCTCTAAAATTTGAAAGTCGACAAGAGGCAAGTTAGAGCCTTAAAATGGTTTATTTAAATTCATCAAATTTTAGTTTTCAAATTCATGGTTGAAATACTTTGAAATTTCTGCCCCTTTAACCTGTGCTACCGTAATCCATTCAAAAGATAATGAAAAATTGTCACTTCGATTAGAGCATACCCATTGTTACAGTAATCAAAATGGCTCTGGTGGACATTATCATGAAGATGTCACCCCTGAAATAATCGAATATGAAGGATATTTTTGTCCTGCTGAATTTTTGTATCGTGTTGATCATGTCTCTGGACAGTTATAATAAATCTTTATTACTGTAACAATATTTGTAATAAAAACAAATAAAAATTTTTGCAAATTTAAATAGCGTGTTTCATTGTCCAAACTCCAACCTACAATTTTTGCAATATTTTTTCCAAATCATGGCCCGCTTTAAATTGATCGAAAAAATTAACATTGTTTTTCATGGACAAAGTTGTTGTTATTTTTTGATTTGTTAGTTATTATTTTGTTATTTTTGTTAAATAAAAAATGCCCTGTTTTTTCTGTAATTCTATTTTTCATCCATCACATTTGTGTGACATTCATGTCACAGATGAATCTCGAATTGAAATTGCAGAATCAAAAAATTGTTGTCCTGATTGTTTAAGTGATGAAAGAAAGCATACAAAAAAAGTAGGATACAAACTTTATCAACCAAAATGTTATGATATTAAGAAATGTTATGAATGTTTTTCAAAGGATGATCATTTTGCATTTTATTGTCCTCAAAGATTTTCTGGTAAGTTCTAATTCACAACAATGTTGCCAATAGAAAGCTTTGAATGGCATGGCATAAAATAAAAAATCATGTGTGTAACTTGTGTAATGCAGTTTTTTAAGTTGAGTTTAATTGAGGAAAATTTGCTCTTTTTACACATTTCAGGCATTTAAAGTTTTAAATACAGCATTTTCCATCCCTCTGAAAAATGCTGACCGTGCTTGATTTGAATAACATCTTTTCGGCAGAGTAAATATCAAGATGACATTTATACCAAAACAAAGCTTTGGCATTTCTAAATTTTTAATCTTTAGAGAAAACTTTAAAAATCTTTCATTTTTTCCAAATCTTAAAGATCAACAACTTTTCAATTTCAAGGATAACAAACACTATAAATACGACAATAAGAATAGCACAAATATTTTAAAAAGGCATTTTTCGGAAACAATTTTAAAAGGATTTATTTTGACGTTCAAATCCATTCACAGCTCCACTAAAATACGTAATTTTTAGCCCCACCAAAATTATTTGTTCCAAAAATTGATAAAGATTTGCTGCCAAGATTCATGCAAATGTTTGATGCCCTTGAACAATATTCAATTGGATTTTAGTATCCTGATGCAGAAAAAGCTATCAAATTTAAACCAATCAAAATCTATCATGATACTGAGACAACCTGTGAAGAGATTGAACCATCCAATATTATTGTAGCTTTAAAAGAAATATCCCTCCGAAGTAATTCGGAAAACAATTTGAGCCTTTTCAATGCAATTAAGTCAAAATTGTTATTCATCAACAAAACAAAAAAAATTTCAATTGGTCACTGTGAAATATCTGCGAATAATTTATTTTTGCTTCTGGAATCATCATATATTGAAAGTCTCGAATTTTCTTCAGCAAAGGTTGTCCCAGCTGTTGAAATTTCAGATGTCCTTCAAAAAACTCCAAATCTTCTAAGTTTCGATTTATATGATTACATGGGATCAAGTATCCGAATAAAACCATCCTGGCCAGATGACTTCTTACAGTATACACCAAATATAAAATTTGTAAAATTGTACATTGATGATTTGGATTTTGAGGTCAAAGCTTTGCAAGATTTATTAAAACCGAAAAATACAAATGAACCTTTAAGAATCGAATTATATTATTATTCAAAGAATCAAATTGCAGTAATTTTGAAAAGAAAATTTCACGGTTTTGCACCAAAACAAAATAAAAGAAATCCTGTTCTTTGCATTACTGTTCGTGACCACTCTCATCCTGCATACGGTAAACGAACAGTTTTTAATTTTTCTTCTCTTTAATTTTATTTGATTTTTTTTGTTGACCGTTTTTTGAATTCATTGTTTTCATAATAAAAGTTTTGTTATAATTTTTATCACCGACATCAATGCTAAATACATGCCCATTACCGTAAAGTTTAAACGTCAGAACAGTTTTAGATCAGAAAAGGAATTCTGATGTGTTGAATACTAATATTACTGTAATAACACAATTTTTTTACTTTTTTATAACAAAAAATAATGAGTGCATAAAAACTTGTATATGTACAAAATTTATTTAATTTAGACTGGATGCAATAAAAGTAAAGAATGCGGTCAATTTAATCCGAAATTGAAAATCTCGGATGATCAGATCGTTCCTCGGTTTGAAAATTTCGTCGGATCGGATAGTCGGATAGATTAAACCAGATTTGTTCCTGATCCATCTGAAGACTCAGATCGGAGTGACTTGCTGTACCAAAGAAATATGTAAAAAATTCTGATTCATCTTTTGTTATAAATATCCACCAAACTACAACCTACAAAATTTGCAAAAATGTTTTTACAGCTTGAAAATCTTTGAATTGATCGAAACTAGTCAAGAAAAGACTTTGTTTTTTCTTTAACAATTTGTTGTTGTTATTTTTTGACTAAAAATAGTTGATTTTTATTTTGTTATTTTTGTTAAATAAAAAATGCCCTGCTTTTTCTGTAATTCTATTTTTCATCCATCACATTTATGTGACATTTATGTCACAGACGAATCTCGAATTGCAATTGCAGAATCAAAAAATTGTTGTCCTGATTGTTTAAGTGATGAAAAAAAGCATACAAAAAAAGTAGGATACAAACTTTATCAACCAAAATGTTATGATATTAAGAAATGTTATGAATGTTTTTCAAAGGATGATCATTTTGCATTTTATTGTCCTCAAAGATTTTCTGGTAAGTTCAAAGTCATAAAAATTTTTTGTCCATCTGAACGACATGTGTTCATTTTTCCTGTGCCGTGTCGTTTAAATCTCCTACAAAAGGCTCCACCTAAAATACATATGATATTTAATTTTTAGCATCTCCAAAATTATTTGTTCCAAAAATTGATAAAGATTTGCTGCCAAGGTTCATGCAAATGTTTGATGCCCTTGAACAATATTCAATTGGATTTTTGTATCCTGATGCAGAAAAGGCAATTAAATTTAAACCACTCAAAATTTATCTCAATACCGAGACAACCTCAAACGCGATTAAAAGTGAAACATCAAACATTATAGCTTTAAAGGAATTACGCCTCAGGGATTCGGGAAATTATTTAAAAGTTTTCGATGCAATTAAGTCAAAATTGTTATTCATCAACAGAACAAAGAAAATTTCAATTGGTCACTATGAAATATCTGCGAATAATTTATTTTTACTTTTGGATTCATCAAATATTGAAAGTCTCGAATTTTCTTCAGCAAAGGTTGTCCCCGCTGTTGAGATTTCAGATGTCCTTCAAAAAACTCCAAATCTTCTAAGCTTCGATTTATATGATTACATGGGATCAAGTATCCGAATAAAACCATCTTGGCCAGATGACTTCTTACAGTATACACCAAATATAAAATTCGTAAAACTGTACATCGATGACTTAGATTTTGAAGTCAAATCTTTGCAAGATTTATTAAAACCCAAAAATACAAATGAACCTTTAAGAATTGAATTGTATTACTATTCAAAGAAAAAAGTTTCAGGAATTGTGAAAAGAAAATTTAGTGGGTTTGCACCAAAACATAATAAAATGAAGCCCGTTCTTTGTATTACCGTACGCGATCGGCGGCATCCCGTTTATGGTACAAATACAGTATTCAATTTTTCTTCTCTTTAATCTTCATTTGCCCTTGTAATTTTTGTTGACCATTTTTGAAATTTTTTTGATAATAAAAATATTGTTATAATTTTTACATTATTATTACAGCAAAAATAATGCAATAATTTCCATCATACCCAATAGCATATGTTCAGTATCAGTATCGATATTACTGTAATAACAGTTTTTTTTTGCTTTTCTATGAACAACAAAAAAGCCAAATTTTTTATACCTACTTTTAAAAGTCTAATATTCGTATCTTTTCAATAATTATTGAAAAGAAGATGTTATAACAGATCATTTCCTTTCAAACTCTGAAACAAAGATAATTGCGTTGTAATAATTCTTAAAAAATTTAAGCTAAATTTAACATAGATTCAATACCCCAAAAATCTATCATTAAATGATGCGAACGACGATATTGTTGCAGATACACCGCATCGCCTTTTTGTCAATAACACATTACTATTTTTAAAATTGGTAACATAGAACTTAATTTTTGTTTGTCAGTGTGTTATACTGTATGACACTTATAACTTATACACAACTGTAGTTTTTTTTTGTAAAAAGTACTGCTTGTAACAGCATCTTGTTAAAAAACTTTTTCGTTTGTGCATCTCCAACAAAAATGTCTTTCTTCTTTCCTACTTTTTTCTCTTCTTCTCTCTCTCCGTGTTCCTTTCCCATTTTTTCGTTGCCTGCGTGTTACATTTTTTTACTGTTGAAAAATTCAACGCAGCCAAATTCCTTTTCGTTGCGTTTTTTTATTGAACGAAAAAAGGGAAAGAAATTTATCATCGTCTGTCTCGTCTGATGTCTACCATTAATTTTTTGTCGTTTTTCCTCCTATTTTTTTAATATTATCACTGATTTCATTAACCTTTTTCCCCTACTTTTTTACTACCCTGTCTGTGCTCATAAGATTGCAGTTTCTCTAACATTTTTATGCTCTAAAAATTCTAAACTTTAACAAAAAAAAAGTTTACTAAATCTTTTACATCGTAATTTTTCTAATACTTTTCCGATTAAAACTATCTCCATTTTTATTGACAATTTTTAAGCAAAAAATAACAGCATTTCATTTTTGTTTATATTTTTTGTGCTATATGCTGTCGATGACGCGATGTACATGTACAAACTCTATGTCGTTTCTTCACGTCTTTCTTTCTTTTTATTGATTTGAGAAAAATCTTTAGAGCACAGCTTTTACGCCCAACACATTTCGTGGTTCATTTCATCAATTTATGTTTGGCCGGAGTATATTCGGCATCGCGAATTTATCTACAAAGTTTGGTAACCTACGATTAATTTCACAGGGCTTTACTCGTCCTACTTCATCTAGCGCAACTGCTGTTAAAGAAGATCAACCTTCAATCGAAGAAAGAACTCAAAAACTTGGGGATCAAAAAGAAGATTATAAAAAATTTTTATTAAGAAAACAAAAAATGTCTGGTGGATTGTAAGTCATTTAAGATTTTATTTTTTTCATTTTACTATTTTAGCGGTCGTAGTAATGGAGGAGGTTATGGTGGCGGCGGATATGGCGGTGGAGGCTATGGTGGATCTAGTCGTAGTGGATATGGCGGCGGAGGCGGCTACGGTGGTGGCTCAAGTCGTGGAGGATATGGTGGCGGAGGAGGCTTCGGTGGTGCTTCAAACGGATTCAGCGGTGGATATGGAAGCAGTCGAGGTGGCTATGGAGGTAGTGAAGGCAATGCTGGTATGGGAGCTAAACTTCGTCCAGTTGATTTCAAAAAAGCTTCATTAAAACCTATTGAAAAGAATATCTATCGTGAACATGCTACCGTACAACGTCGAAGTCAATTTGAAGTTGATGAATGGATGGCTTCACAACAAGCTTCCGTCGAAGGTCGTGATATTCCTCGTCCAGTCTTTGAATTCAATGAATGCGGATTTCCTGGTGAAATTGAAAGTCTTTTATATGGTAACTTCAAAAAACCTACAGTCATTCAATCGATCTCATGGCCAGTTGCAATGAGTGGTCGAGATATTATCTCTATTGCTCGTACTGGTTCTGGAAAAACACTTGGCGTATGTTAATAATTATATATTTATATCTTTTACGTAATGATGTTTGCATTTCAGTTTACTCTTCCTGGTATTATGCACACTTTGAAACAACCAGCTCGTAATCATAATGATGGTCCTATTGTTTTGGTTTTGCTTCCAACACGTGAACTCGCTCAACAAGTAGAAGAAGTTGCTCGTGATTATTGCCGTGCTATGAATCTTTCAGTTACTTGTTTATTTGGTGGTGCAAGCAAAGGTCCACAAGCTGGTGCACTTAAACGTGGTATTGATGTCTGCATTGCTACTCCCGGACGTTTATTGGATTTTCTTGAATCTGGTACAACTAATATGTTGCGTTGCTCATATTTGGTTCTTGATGAAGCTGATCGCATGCTTGATATGGGTTTTGAACCTCAAATTCGTAAAATTGTTACCCAAATTAGAGTAAGTTATATAAGTTATCACTTTATTATTTATATTGTTTAACTTTTTAGCCTGATCGACAAACTATGATGTTCTCTGCAACATGGCCAAAAGAAGTAAGAACTCTTGCTGCAGATTTTCAACAAGATCCTGTTTTCCTTAATGTTGGCTCATTGGAACTTTCTGCAAATCACAATATCCAACAACATGTTGAAGTTATTGATGAATTCCGCAAACAACAACGCTTGTTTGAACTTCTTGAACACATTATGAGACAAGTAAGTATACTTTCTTTTTGTATCATGCACTTATCATGCCTTTTTATACAACTAATTGTATTTCAAGGAAACCATAGTGCAATAAAAGAGCTTCTTTTGCAACTGGTATTTAAACTTTTTTTTATTGTTAGATCCCATACTAATAGAAGCAACATTTAAATGCTCATGTGAATACTTTTTATATTTGATCTTTTTTAGAAGGAAAACAAAACCATTATCTTCTGTGAAACTAAACGTAAAGCAGATGACTTAACTCGTGGAATGCGTCGTGATGGATGGCCAGCTCTTTGCATTCATGGTGATAAAAATCAAAGTGAACGTGATTGGGTTATGAATGAATTTAAACAAGGCAAAACTCCCATTTTATTGGCAACTGATGTCGCTGCAAGAGGATTGGGTACGTTTAAATCATATACAACATTTCCATAAGTAAGCCCAAAAGCACTCCATCGGAAGAAGAAAGTCTTGCATAACAAGCTTTTTTTATATTTACGTGGCTGATATACGACACCAACATTAAAAATTCATTTCAGCATTGCTCAAGCTTTTATTTAGGATTCATTCAGTTAGTTATTAAGGAGCAATGCAACATTTTTTGCAAGGTCTGTTGAGTAAGTTTATTGCTTGAAGACTTGTTGGTGTCTGGTTGTGCTCTAAATTATTAGTGCAGCCGAGGAAGATTTCGTGCTGATGAAAGTCATTGGGAAATATCTGAATTTCCTTTTGTTGCTGGGAATGTTTCTGTCGGCGTGTGATGCTTTGTCGGACTTCGAAAATATGAAATTATTTAACATCTTTTGGTGTTATGATTTTGTCCGGATGCATATATACACACGCTGTCTTTATCGGAATCGTTCGCGGTTTAAGACTTTTTGTCACGGAATCACCACCTCAATTTGGCCACGGCAGTCGTCAGGTTAGCTTTTATACTTTTTTGCTCTGTATTTTGCTTTCTGTCTTTTGTCGATTAGTTTTAATCCTTTCTTTTTTAGATGTCTCAGATATCAAATACGTTGTTAATTATGATTATCCTAACAATTCCGAAGATTACGTTCACCGTATCGGTCGAACTGGTCGTAGGGATAATGTTGGTGTATCATATACTTTCTTCACTCAACAAAATGGACCTAAAGCTCGTGATCTCATCAAAGTTCTTGATGAAGCTAAGCAAGTTGTTCCTGATGAATTGCAAAAGTTAGCTGCTACTGGTGGTGGAGGCGGTGGAAGTTCTCGAGGTCGTGGTGGTCGACCACCAATGAAGAGAGATGCTGGAGGATATGGTGGTGGAAGCTATGGTGGTGGCTCTCCAACTAAGAGATCTCGTTATGATGGTGGCTCATATGGCGGTGGTCGTGGTGGTGGTTTCGGCGGTGGAAGTCGATGGTAAATCTCTTATCTTTCTTTCGTATCTCGTTCTTTTTTGTTTATGGTTTTGAATAAAATTTATTCGTTTATGAAATGTGTCATTTTAACATTTACAAATGAAGTTTATTTATAATTTGCTTGAGCGATTGTTATACTGAGTGTCATCTGGATGTCGATAGTTATGTGGAACATGGTAGCCATGCTTTTTTAGTTTTTTCAAATCGTGTCGATCATACGGTTTATGATCATCTTTGATTAGCCAAAAACTGTCTTCACTGATATCCTAAATTTTGAACTGTTTTGAGTAATAAAACTGGTGTACTGAATACCTTTGCACTTGCTGTTTGCTCAAAATATAAATGTGTTTTGTTGAAAATTTGCATTCTTGAAAATCCATAATTGGATGATCGGAAAGCTGACCATGGGTTTGGGTTTATAACAAATGTATCAGTATTTTCCTTGATTTAAGTTTTATCTTTACAGTAATATTAAAATGTTATAAATACCTGGCAACCGGCTGAACCCGAAACAATATGAACTGGTGCTGGTGGATTATGGTAGGGATCAGATGCAGTTCCATTATAAACTGTTCGATTATAAACCGGATAAAATCTTTCATACGTATGTTCATGAGCCCAAAGTTCAAGATCTTAAAACGATACTGTATACGGTACATGCACAAATAGATATTGACTCACCAACACCATATTTATAAAATAATTTTTCAAGACCATATGCATGAGTAATTGGAAGTCCCACTCTAATCTTTAAAAAGAATGAAAGATTAATATTTGTAAAATTTTAAAATTAAAATCTTACAATGGATTCATATTTTGTGCAGTCATCCCCATCAAAATCACTACCTACAAATTTTTGAATAAATCTTGATTACGGTAGCCAAAGAAACAACAACATACAGTACATTGGCCGATGACCCATTGTAATAATCCATGGAACATTTTTACGATTCTTATTTGCTTTCTAAATTTTTGTTTTTAAGAAAATCTCAAACTCATACGCAAACTTCTAAATCATTTATTAACCAATTCCATTGATTTTTAATTTGATCCCAGCCATAACCAGTCCAGAAATAAAATTCTGTTGAAAATCCAATAAAATGTGCAGGTCCAATATCAAAACTATAAAAATATTATTTAATACAGTAATCTAATTTGCAAACAAGTTTTTACTGAGTTTTTTAACAAAACTTTTTAGCTACAGTAATCTTCTTTGTTACAAATTACTGTAGTTTTAAAGGTATGAGGTATAAATTAGCATAAATTTCAAACCTGTAAAAAAGGTTATGATCCGAATCAGGCATTGTATATCGATTAACATAATGACTAAAATTATAATTATATTCATGATTTCCAACAACAGTCATATATGGAACATATGCCGCAGCAGGTTCAATTTGTCTCATAAAAACATCCCCAAATGTTCCATCACTCTGTAAAAGTTACTGTAACATAAGGTTACAGTTTTCAAACATACAGTATCCAAATTATATGCAAGATCTCCAACATGTAAAATCATATCAAAATCGCCATCTTGTGCCAATCTTTGAATTTTTCCAAGTGATCGAGCATTGATATTTCCCATATCTCCATAAACAGCAAATCGATATCCGCCATCGGAACGTTCTTTCAAACCAACAAATGTAAAAATATTACTCCAACCATATTCAGATCCGACACGATAAACTGAAATTATTTAAATTCAAAGAGATTTAAACCTAAATTCAGAATCAATGAAAAAGAACCCGATGATACTTACAGTATCTTTTTCCAGGTTCAATATTTGCAATAACAGCTCGATGAATTAATCTTGCTGATTTTGCAGGTCCTCCATCAACAAAAAGTGAAGCATTTCCCCGAACAGTTAAATCTAATTTTCCAATTCCATATTCAACCAATGAATCTACCGTATCATCAAATGTCACCCATGTCACAATTTGTCTTGATGGATCTCCACCATATGAAAGATGGACTTGTTCTGGTTGTCCAAAAAATGGTCCCCGATTTGGATCATCTGTTTTCCAATGTGGGATCCGATTTTGAGGCAAATAGCTTCGGTCAGCTTGTGCCAATCCCAAATATAACAAAATAAATAATGTTGAAATTTTTACAAAAATCATTTTTTATGCATTTAAAAAAACAGAACAGCAAAAAAAAATAATCGTTAAAGAAAAATCGAAGAAAAAGGAAGAAAAACAAACTATAAAAATGATGATATCGCAAAAAACATTTAATGATTGATACAGAAAAAAATATGGAGGGCAAAAATATGCGAAAGAAAAACAGTCATGTGAGGGAAGGAGAAGAAGATGGAACATGACCGTCTGCTGATATACATATTTTTGTTGATGGTGGTCATTTTTTTGATTGTTGAGAGTTTTAATCGAAGAAGGGCACAATCGTAAAAACTGAGTTGTAAATTGATAAAATTGATATGGAACAGACATTGTTGTTTTTGCCATTTTTTATAACAGTATTTTTAGTTGTAAAAAAGTGTTTTACAATCTTTCTTTTTTATTTAATGTTTAATATTTAATTACTGTAAGACAAAACATAAAAATTTCAATAAATCAACGTTCAAAGTTGAATCATCAAAGATACTGTAATTTCCAGATGCAGACGTCTGTCTAGACTACAGTAGAAAATAAATTTACAGTACTTTGCAACATTGTAATCAATTAAGGGCAAACAAAAACAATGTATTTTAATTAACTTTAATTTATTTAAAATTTTAAAATAAGTTACAAAAGTTACTGTAATCTTTTTCAAATTTGTTTGACACTGATTCTGGCAATTTGTTCTTCAACGCCAATGAACAATGTTTAACAAACAAATTTTTTATTTCCAACTTCAAATTTAAATTTTAAATTTTGTTATTTTTCAATACTTTCAAACATGGTAAACTATTATTTATTACCCTAACACGTATTAATGACTCTATTAATTTTAGCCAATTCTTGCTCTTGAACTCAAAGCTAATCTTGTAAATGTAACAGATCTTCGACCTGAAGATTATTCTGATCATCGATGGTATTTAAAAGTATGAATTATTTTGCTTTATTCAATAATCATCTTCAACAAATTTTTTTAGTTGAAATGTTCAAGTTGTGGTGAACAAGCTGAACATTGGCAATATGCAAGCGTTGAAGTAAGTCTCTTCCCGATGTAACATGATTATTCATGTTCATGTAAAATACAATGTTAAACATTTACGAATTTTCAGGAAAGTCATCAGCTTGCAAAAGGACATGGAACTGCTCATATTTTAATGAAATGCCCACTTTGTTCAAGAAGCAATTCACTTGGTTTGTATTTATTCTTTCTGAGGCTTCTGTAATACTTGAATTTTGTCTGCTACCATAATATGGATATTAAGATTACCCAGTATCACAGAGCCTTGTCCCTTCTTTATCCAAAATTATGTTTCATTCAAATTTATTTTTCAGAAATTCTCACTGATTCATATCAAAGTTATTCAATCGGAAAGAATGAAAAATTTCAACCAATTGTTAAATTTGATTGTCGCGGCTTGGAACCTGTTGACTTTGATCCTCGTGTTGGATGGGAAGCTGTTGGTGTTGAAAGTGGTACCAAGTTTGAAGATATTGATTTGAATGATAAGGTTTGATTTTTTAAAACTTATTTTATGTTTATTTTAACTCGGGATCCCTGTCATAAGTCTTACTGAAGATCTTCTTTTCGAATTATCATAAAAAATACCGTAGTTTTACTTTTGAGTTAACTGAACATAATCTTTTCACTTCCTAATTATCATTTTAACTCCTTTATTTTTATAGGAATGGGCAGATTATGATGAAAAAGCTGGTGAACCAACTGAAATTAACAATATTGAATGCCGATTTGTGGTTGTCAAATCAAAATAAATTCCATGTTCTTTTTATGTGTATCAATTTACAGGTTTAAATTTTCTATGTTTCTTGTTTAAATTATATTTCTTTTGTTGCCTTTGAAGTTTTATAAAATTTTATTCTTAAAAAAGAGATAGTCCCTTTTGATTGTTAGTCAACTCTCCCAAAACACTCTTTCAACATCCATCTTCTTCTTTCTTTTTTTTCTATTCTTTCAACAAATTTCGATATATAGCTTTTCAGCACTTTTTTTCTTCCTTCTTTTTCTTTCAGGTTTTAAAAAGGGAAAGAAAAAAGAGAGATGAATAATCTCATACAAACAACACCGGCATTCGAAGAGTCATTGACAAAAAAGAAAATATTACGAAATCATTTTTTAGAAAAAATGTGAGACAAAAAAATAGAGTAAAAGTCAGGTATAAAAAATATTATGTATATTCAAAGTATTGGAAATTCTTTAAGGATTGCTTTTTGTATCAAAGATTGAAGAGGATATAACAGTTGTTTTGAGATTACATTTTTTTTTGCAATGCATTTTTAAGTATCAATCTTTTTTATTGCTTTTTTGTTATGTTTTGTGTTTGCGAGAAAAGAGGAGAAAGGATACTGTAGGTGAGTGCATGAAATTTTTTGGCAGGGAAAAATATGAACAATGCTACAGTAACCTAGTAAGGTTACTGTAGCATTGTACAGTAACCTAGTAAGGTTACAGTAGGCTATGGTGAACTTTTATTAAACAATTATTCATCCATTTAGATCACTAAAACTTTTTTTGTCATCTTTCCAAAAAAGCTCACAAAGACAAAGATCAAACTTTAAGATAACTGATCACAACTGATTGGTTCTTGTTGGCTGCCACAAAGAAGCACCACAAAAATAATGAAATCTAATTTCGACATTATTAAAATAATAAAATGCAACCTTGAAAAAATATGACCCCCTTTTTGTTTATTCTTTCCCTTCTATTTTTTTCGGATAACACAAAAAAACTAAATATGATTCATCAAAAATTTACACCAAAAAGCAAAAATAGAAAAAGAGAGAGATCAAGATTTTCGGCAATTATAACTTATATCTATCTCTATGGATTCTTTCCCTTGTTTTTTGTTTTCTGAAAAGCTCATATTTTATGACAAAATTGCTTTCTTTTTTTAGTTTTTAAAAAAACATAATTTTTTCAAAAAAAACATTGTTTAAAAAAGCGTTTATTTTTTAGTTTTTTAAAGAAATTTAAATATTAAATGTTTGAAACGAAATTACAGTTATTAAAAATCCAAATTGGTTTTGTTCTTTCTGAAAAAAAAAACCAACCTTGAAATGAATGAAACAATGGGAAAAAAGACACAAAAAAATGGAACGATTAGCTCATTTTTGCGGTAATTTTTCTTGTGAAGGTTTTCTTTGTTTTTAAAGATTTTCGAAGGAAGAAAAATATGAGCATGAGAAAAACATGAACAATTTAATTTTATGATGACCTTTAAGAACATATAGGAACATCCTTAAATGTCTTTACAAAATAATTCCTGAATTGAATTAATTTGAATGTTTTTGAGGATTAATTGGGATACTGTAACGTGAGAGTTTTAAAAAAACAATTAAAAGAGTGAATGAAACATTTTAAAAAGGTTACTGTAATCAATATTACAACAAAATGAATGAGCTAATTTTAAAGAGGATTACTGTATAATTAAGGACCTGTATCGATAAAACAAGTTTGTTGAATTCAGTTTTCCAGTAATTTGTGGAAAATAATTTTCTATCAAAGTTGTTTCATTAATTAAGTTTAAAAAGAGTTACATAATTATTTTGGCCAATCCCTGATTGTCAAGTTTCGTCTGAAGAAAAAAAGTTTAATCGGTTACTGTATTTTTCCGCGATGCGAGAAAAATGATTACTGTAAGTTCTTTTTTCATTTTTAAACTATTAATTGTAAAACAGAACAAAGTTTTCTTTCTTTTTTTCCTTTAATTTCAATCCATCTCTTTTTCTACCGTAATCCACTTGTGCAATTATATCCTTTCAAAAAAATGTCCAAGTTTTTTTTTGGTTGCGCAATCATCGCCACCGCTGTTTTTCTTTTATTTTTGGATTTATGTTTTTTTCTTTTTTAGCGGCAGCAGCTTTTTCGCGCACTTTTCTTTTCATGCCCTTTGGTCAAAGAAGACAACAAAAAAGAAAAGCCTTCAATTATGGCATCGTCTTCCGATTCAATGAAAGAAATGAATATTATTGCTTCAAACACCCGGCTTCTTTTTCTCTTACTTTTGTTTTTTTGCAGGAAATCAAACCTAAAAATTTAAAACCAGTTTCTTACTTTAAAAATTTGTTTTTTTTTTTCCACAAAAAAAGTAATTTAAAGTGAGATTTCTGAAAAAAATATGTGACAGACAGCTGGTAAAACATGACACAATTTTGGAAACAAACATAAAATTTTGATGGCGAACACCGGAAAGAAAAATAAAGTACAACAGTGGCGGCAAAGCTTTTGTAATTTTTTTAAAGGATTTTTGGGTGATCTTAAACGAGCATACTGTAACACAAAGTTCCGTTCAATCAAGTTCCAAAATCATTTTTATGCAAATTTTTAATGCCAATAGATCCAAAAATAGATGCAATTTATTTTGTGTTCAAAATTCAAATTTGATCTATATTTTATGAGCTCCCACATTTTAAAAAAAACTATAATAAATCATTTTTTCCGTTAACCTTTTCGGTGCCGTTTTTACAAAAACAAGAAAAAAGTGAGTTCCAAGCGGTGCCATTTCCTGTCTTGTAAAAATGCCATTTTCCTCAAAAGCAAAAGTAGGCACAGATATTTTCAAAGAAAAAAAAACAAGGACGACGGCATTGATGATTTTACGACAACCGTTTCCCTATTTTAAATGCGCAAAAACGTCCCGGAATTTCTTTTAGTTTTATTCCGATCCGCTATTTTTAATAACCTCAAAAATAATACAATCAAAAAAAAGGATTGCTGCTATTTTTGACAGAAGCCTTCTTCTTCTCCTTCTGTAAAAAATCATCTCTTCCGGTCGGTCAAAGTTATTTTTCTTGGTGATCGTAAAACTTTCTTAAAACCTTCTAAAATCTGCAGAAATAAAAATCATAAACAAATGTTTCTTTCTTTTGTACTTTTTTTTCCTTCCTTTCAAAAAAACGGGGACACTAATTTGCTTCGAAAAAAGAAAAACTTTATTGTTTTTCTTCTTTGATTTTTTTCCGAAGCTTCTTCTTCAAAGAAATTTTCAAAAAAGAAGAATACAATCAAGGACACCGGAAGTCAAATTTCTTTTTTATTATCGGTTCAGCTTCGTAAAAGAACAATTATATCCCTCGAAGAAAAAAATGTTTTTGATGTTTTTATTTTTTGAAACTGTTTAAATTTTGGCATTGATTTTGGTAGAAAATTTTAGTTTTTGAACATCAAAGTATACTGTAGCTTTTAGAAAATTTCTCAATTACTTTGTTAACGTTTTTTGAATTTGAGTCAATAAAAAATATTGTTTTCAAAAATTCTGTAAATAAAATCATTGATATTTCTTTCCCTTTTTTTATTAGACACACTTCAGCTATTTTTTTATTTCAAGTAAATTCAATGTCGTCAAACAATTTTTTTACTGATAACAAAAAATTTAATCATCCAATCTTTTTTTTGTGCTTTTGTCATGCTTGAATGTCTCATTAATCGATTTGTACTTACCCATACTTCAATAAAATCAAAATCGATAAAACTACAGTAACCATTAAAAAGCTTGAAATTTTTTAACCTTTTTTAAAAAAAGGTGTTCAAAAACATTGATCCCTATTATTTAGGTTTAATGAGGGGGGTTAAAATTGATGAAGAAAAGACATTTTTTGAACTTGAATGAATCAAAAAAAAATTCAATTCAATTTTTTTTATATTTATTCCAAAACAGGCAATTAGTTGATGGTACAAAAAAGTAAAACCTTTCTCCCTTCAAAAACTACAACTGTCGCAACGCGATCCGCATCTGTCTTTTTCTTTCACTTTTTTGCAGCAGCAGCAGCTTCAATTGCATCGTCTTCAGTTCGTTTTTTTCCTATTCAATTCATTGTTGAGCAGGCAGGACACGATCAAATAAGTCGAAGAAAAAATGAACAGTTATTTTTCCCCTACAAAAAATGACCAATTTCGCGCGTGTTCAAATGCAATTGTTTGTCCGTAAATATATAAAAAAATTGAAAGTCTATATTTTAATACATATATTTCATGCTCAATGACCATTTGGTAATTTCTTTTTTCTTTCTTTCTTTAACAAGTGAATCTTTTCAAGTGATGGCCCAATTAAGCATCATCATCCTCAATTGAATTGAATTGGCAGAAGAAACACGGGGCAGGGCAGGGCGCAAGAGACAGATCTTCTTTCATTCTTTATTTGGCATGATCGAAATGAAATGCGACTGAATTGAGAGAGATGCAATTGAATTGCAATAAAAAAATCTATTCAATAAAAAACAGTGTCATACAAGCGTAATAAAACAATCAAAAAAATGCATATAGATTCGAATTGCGCGAAAAATGCCATTGAATAAATTTAATTGACCTCAAAGTGCCAAAATAAAAAAAAATTGGTAATCCGATGCATCAATGAAGTGAGAGAGTTTTTTTGTTGTTCAAATTTTGATGAATGAATGAGTTTGTTTTGTAATAAATTTTTTTTGGTATTACTGTAGGACGGCAGTACAAGGATTTTTGGGATATTTTAATTTCAAAATAATTCTTGTAAATGTTACTATCATATGAGAGTAAAAGATTTTGTGTTACTATCAAATGACAGTAATTTTGTTTCGCATTACTCTCATTTGACAGTAATCAGTTTTGTGTTACTTTCGTTTTTGATGTTACTATCACATGACCGTAATGAAACTGTATTTTTGACACTAATCCAAATTAGAGTTATAATCTACTGATAGTAACTCAAAAATCGTTTTAAAATTACCAATATTTTTAAAATAATTATTTTTAAGACAAACCTAAATGTGCCCAGTTTTGCATTTTTAGTCAATATAATTTTTATTGACATTTCTACTTTAAATGCAGTTATTTTTTTAAGTATACTATAAAAATTTACTGATAAAAGAAGAAACAACAATCATAGCTTGATTTGGACTTTTTACTGATAAAAAGCAAAAAAAAACTTTTGTCTAAAATTGAATTGAAAGAAAAGGAACACGTTGATCGAGTTCTTTCTTTGAAAGAAATAAAAATGCTGATGAGAGATATTTTTTTTCAACGTTGTTGCGTCTGTGAGATTGTGTACAAAATCGAATGCTTGAACACAGAGTAATAACTTTTGATAAAACTTTTGGTAAACAATCAATAATATTTTTTAGGATGAAAGAGACTATCCTTCGATTTTTGTGGAGGAACAAAGAAAAAAGTGTTCATTTTTTAGAAATAACAATGGCAAAAATGAATTAAAAGGTTCTTAAAAATACATATTTTTTAATTTCGAAATTTAAGAAACCATTTTTTTAAAAAAACACAATAAATTTGTAGTCAAAATTAGTTTTTATTTCGAAATGTATACAGAAAAGGATACTGTAGCAGTAATTTAATTGCTTTTTATTTCATAAGGTTCTTTTTTAAGATTTTAAATTTTACTGTAGTAAAAATTTAGTTTTCGAAAACAAAATTAAACTGTTTTCGTAAAAATAAAATAAAGAAACCGAAATTTAGAGAGTTTGAGACTTAAAAATTTCAAAATCATTGTTAAAAATACTGTATCCAACAAAAAACTTAATAATTCAAAATTTATTTTTCTTTGATTAAAAGTATTAAATTTAAAAAATCACAAAAACAATTAATTTATAACTGACAAAGATTAGTGAGAGAGAGACTATTTTTAAATTTTATAAAGAAATTGCTACAATTAAGGATTTAAAAAAAAGGTTGGATGCACTGTACACGTCTTGACTAGAAGAAGCTCAGCTCAAAGTTATTTATTTTATATCTGTAACTTCGAGAATTTTGAATTCTAAGAATTTAAATAGGGGGACAGAAGTGGGGATATAGTTTAAGATTAAGTGACATATTAAAAGGATACTGTAAGTAGTAGAAAAAGAGAAAAATTTTACATTGCTTTAATTAAAATTTGAAACCTGTATGAATCTTTAAAAAATTGGGGGTCAAAAAATGTTGATGGGATTGGACAGAATCACTTCCGAAGAACTTCTAAGAAGGACTTCAGAAGGCTCTTAGAGAAATATGGAATGAATTCATTGAAAAAAGTATGGAATGGTTTTTGTAAGTATGCAAATTTTTTAAAATGAGTTTTTTAGGCTCAAAAGTGGATGGATAATAATATCAATGACTAGGTGTTAAAAAATTACTGTAAAAAAGAGAGAATCAATGAAAATTTAGACCAGATATAATAATGGTAATAATAAAAATATAAATGCAAGAAAATCAATGTCAACTGGTATGCAAATTTTTAACAATTAAGTTTCGGTAGATTACGGTATATGTTGATTTAAGCTTCGTCAATTTCATATTTAATTTCAGGTTCTGTGGATTTTGAAGGAGTTGGTGAAGCAGGTTTTTGTAAAGCCAAAAAGCTTTCAGAGAATAACTGAATTGCTGGAGTATTGCAATTATTAAAGATGCTTTCAATTTTTGTGGTGGTTGGAGAATTTTCGGATGGGCTTGTTGAAGATTCTCGGGTTGTAGATTGTGGGGATGTGGAAGCACCCTTCTGGGGTCGAGGACCATGCCATCGTTTATGGGATGCCAAATTTGCAGGGCATGAAAATACCTAAAAAATAATTTGCATAAATTTTTAAAGTTGATATATGTATTTTTTGTTTTTGCATGCATCACTTTCTTTCTTTTTCAAATTATTTAAAAATTCAAAGTCATCAAAAAGACCTTGTCGCAATCAATCATATGCCAAAAATATTTCATGAAAACAAAAGACACAAAAAAGCCGGCACTGAAAGAAAAAAGTGCATTTCGAAAAACAAAAATCATTGAAGGATAACGCAAAAAAAAGATGCTGCTATTCATGCCGATGCGGGGGGATAAATTCTGATGCTCTTGAAAAAAGTTTTGCATTGAAACTTGCAAGTTTAAGAATAGTAAAAATGCCATGGCATTTATTTTATTATTTTTAAAAAAAGTTTGAAGTTTTTGTGTTACTATCGAAGTACAGTAACGAGGTAAGGAATTACTATCCTATGATAGTAATTTTTCAAGATGTTACTGTACTTTGATAGTAACAGTCTCAGAGGTTACTGTACTTTGATAGTAAAAATTTAGAATGTTACTATAACACTTCAAAAGTGACCTTTCAAGAGGTTACTGTACTTCTCATTCAACCTTATTCAAAAGCGATAAAACACCTGTAATGCTTCCGCTTTTCTTTTTTTCTGCCGATTTGACTTTTTTGTTGTCGCCAAATAAAGAAAAAAGTTTTTGTAAATAAACAAGACAAGAACAGAGTCAGCTGGTTGACAAAAAAGAAAGAGAAAAATCGGGAAAGATCAAAACCTCAAAAAAGAAAAGTGACCACGAAAAATACTTTTTTTTACTCCATGATGGATTGCTTTGGATAGGAGCTGATGGAAGGAGAAGGGCAATGGCATGCCGCTGCCGTTCTTGCTGCTGCTGCCGCAAGTAAACATGCAAAAAAAGAAGTGCCAACTGTAAAAACAATCTCGCGCAGCCAAAGAAAAAAAAAGTGGAAGATTAAGAAACGTTTTTGTATGTTATTTTTGTAGTAGTCCTTCCTTGTCGGCATCTTTGATTTTTTTAAATCCCAAAAAAGAGAGAGAAAAGCAGCTCAGCAAGTGCCAAAAAAATCTTAAGAACCGAAGCAAAAAAGGGATTTGTAAAGTGGATTTTCGCGCACTAAATTAAACCTACAAAAAGAAAAACATCCAAAAACAACAGTAGCATTTTTTAAGGTCAAATTTGTATAAACATATGCAAATTTTTGTTTTTGTTTTTGGCGGTGGCAGCTTTTATGATTGGCATAGAAAAACAATTAACAGTGCCAAAAGCCCTGCTGACCTCCTACTTAACCCAAAGGAGGTCAATCGGGGGAACGGCACAAAAGCTTTTGATGATCGCCTGCTTTTTTTGATGTAATGCTTGTGAAGTGGATTAATGAAAGTAGTAGATGTATGCAAATTTTTTTGATCATCCCAGCATGACTTCCTATCTACTCTACATATTTTAATGATGATGCAACTGACCTTTTCACATTCGGAACATTTGTATTCTTCATGAACAATTCGAGGGCATTTATGCCGAGCAAGATGAATGACATCATCAAATTTTACTTTGCACAGGGCACAATTTGTACTTTTTATTACATCTGGAATTTCAGCAAGCTTCCGGCGAGTCTCTTCTGAAACTACAACAAAGCTGGCAGTTTCATCAAGTTCGGCAGCTTTGGCAATGTCATCGGCGGATACTTCACTCATATCCTAAAAATTCAAAATGAATATGCAAATTTTGATTTTTGTGGAAATTGAACTGTAAAAATTTCTATTTAAAAAAGTCGATATTACTTACTTTAATATGCATTCCAGAAACGGGTGAATTCGTTTCGGCATCTTCAGAAGCAAGTTTTCGAATTTGTTTTGTTCGTTTTGGCATTGGCGGGCAAAGAATGGCATCTGAATCATCGCAAGTTGATTTTCGATTGCTGCTTCCAGATGAAGATGAAGCAGGCCTTTTTCGAGATTCAATTGGAGATCGGGAACATGGAATTGATGATGCTTGTGGAATTGGAAGTGATGGTACTGAAGTTGGAGGAGGTGATGAAGAAGCAATTTTGGCATTGGCATTTGCTTGAGCTTGAAGTATATTAAAAACAGCATTTTGAATTATCAAATCTTGAAGGGACGGCAAAAAGGAAGGCTGGAATTTTGAAGCTTCTTGAAGCAGGGATGACAAAAAATTGGTTTCTGGAGATATCAATTTTGGGGATGGAAGTTGTGGAATTTGTGCAGGTTGGGAAAGTTGTTGCTGGAATCCCATCATTGTTGCAAGGGCTTGAGCATTGAATGGTGTTGCAGCACCAAACATGTTCAATGTTGGGGTTTGAAAATGGATATAGGATCTAAAAATGGTTTAAGCTTAAAATTAGGTCATCTAAGCTAATACATGCACGTTTTGGTATTAAAAGTTGTAAAAGAATGTAAAAAAGCCAAAGCACGGACGTAAAAAGAACGAAAAAAGAAAAATTTTAATTAAGGACCAACTATTTGATTCAGTTAAAGAACATAGGAATGCAAAAAAAATCAAAAAAGAAAAATGATGAGCCTTTCCACTTAAAAAGGGGTAAGGATCTGTATTTAACACACACAGAGATAAGAAAAAATATGCTTAAAGTCTGGACCCATCAAGATAGAAGTTTTTTTTGTGTTTGTATAAAAAACACTTTTTTCTTTTTTTCATTAAAGAGATAAGATTCCTTTAGGGAAGGATGGAAAAATGGGATGGCAAAAAAAGACTAATGAGAAAAAAATATATTTGTTGATTACCATTTTTTGATGGACATGTTTGGTTTTTTTATTGCAAAAATAAAACAAAAAACTCATAAAAATCAATCAGTAAAGGAACGCTAAAATAATATTTTTTGGCAATAAAAGTGATAAAAAAACAATTATTGTTTTTTTAATGACAGATCCGATGATATAAAAAAATCAAAGTTAAAAAACTTTTCGTGGTAGGACACTGACATGTGTGATACGATACAGTAATCATTTTGTCAATAAAAATAATAACAACAATAAAAAATTAATCATTGGCCCTTCTATCAATGATAAATTTATTTTGCCTGCTGATAGCTCTATTTTTGATAGCTCACATGAAAAAAATTCATCGCCTGCCACTTATATTATAGAAACATGCTTGAAAAAAAAATGAATAAAACAAATAATATCGTTTTACGTCAATCAAAAAAACTATCAACGACAAGAAAAAAAATACCTTCGCGGAATTATGATGACTGTTTTAAAATGCATTTGAAAGTCAAATAAAAATAGTGAAATCTTTTTTTCTTTTTCTGCATCATTATTTCATTTTTTTAAGGAGCGTGCTACCGTAATCACTTTTTTGGCAAGAAATGAAAAGGAATGAAAAGGTTAAGAAAGGTGTGTCACAATACCTTTTTTTCAGTTAAAGACAGAATTAAATGTATCTAAAATTTTTTTAAAACATCTTAATGGCTAATATATTTTTTGTTGCAATAAAACACACCAAAAAAATTCAGGAAGAAAAAAAAGAACTGTCAGTCAAAAAAAAATCAAGTAAAAATTTTTATTTAAAAAAGTGATAAAAAAAAGAAGGCAAAAGGTCAAAGTAGATCAACTTTAGAAAGGGGGCGTATTTAATTTACATAAATGTTGCTTTCAACATAACCTGAAAATCAGGGTTCCCTTGGAGCAGCTTTTGTAACTTTTTTAGCTCCAATAAATCCCTGATTTTCAGGGTTGGTTAGAAGGAAAAGGTGATTGATAGTGAAAACACGAAGTATCTTTTAACTTAAAAAATTTTAAGGCTACAAAAAAGTAAAAAATTCAGAATCTACTTTTGTAGAAGACACAACAAGGATTTCGGTAGTCTCTGTTTCAGCAAGTGATTGGACCATCAAAAATAAAAAGTAGAATATTTGCAAATTGCGAAAAAAGGGTGGAGACAAGCCTCAAAAATGAGACCCCATCTGCCTTTAACTCTCTTCTGCTTTTTTTTAAAAAAACTTGACTCCGCCCTTCTTTTTTTCCTGTGTTCCAAAGCAAAATTGTTCCTTTTTTTCTTGTTGGATCGTTTTTTTTTCTCCGAGAAAAAAAAATTTTTGGAGGAGGCAGATGTGTTTTTTTGAATAAGGTAAACTTACTTTAATTGAGGCAACCGAAAATTGAAAGAAAAAAATGAAGAAAAATAAAGATTACAATCTAAACCGCCCCTTTTTGTTGTCAAAAGAAAAAAAAGTTTGGGAAAAAAGTGTAACTTTTTAAAGGGCTAAAAGGGAAAGAAGGAACAAAACAAATTTGTGAAATATTATGAAATAAAGCTGACTGCTTTTAAAATGAATGAAACATTAAAAAAATGACTGCAGAGATTTATGAAATTAATAAAGAGAGAGATAAAAGTTTCGAAATAATTTCAATGAGAAAAAAGAAAAGGTGTGTGTAATGAGTAAAATGTGTTACAGTAATCTGAAAAAGGATGAAAGAAAGATATAACTGAAGCATATAAACATAATAAAAAATGAAAAAAACTGTCATTTTCTAAAATGATAAACAAATATTTAAAAGTGATTATTTGTAAGTATACTGTACAATAAAATAATTGTACTGTAGCAAAAAGTTGTAAATACTGTGTTACTATATTTTTTACAAGTATACTGTAACAGAAAGTCTCCAGATACTTTTTCAACTGTATTTTTTAGTTTTTCATGAATTAAAAATTTACAAATTTAGATTTTGAATTTTTTATGAAAAGGATACTGTATCACCATTATTATTGTTGATTCGGTTTTCTTTTGTTTTTCAAATAACAAAATTCTCAATTTTTTTGTGCCAATTTTGAGTGGAACTGTAATGATGATACTTTTGTTTTTGTAATTTTGTATTTAAAACTTTACACAAATATTTCATGAAATTTTTTGAGGGCAAAAACAACAACAACAATATCATCTCCTCATTTTCATTTCATAAAAGCTATAATACAAAAATAAAAACGATATTGTGTTGTTCATTGAGCCAGAAAAAAGTACATAAGAGAGAGGAGAGTTGATGGCCAAAGAAATTTGATCTATCTCATTCATCCTCATATATATTTTTGGCAACGAATAATAAAAAGAAGAAGAAACAATCAAACAAGGCCAAATGCGGTCATTCGAGTGAAGGGAAGGAAAGAAAGTGGATCTCCCCCCTCGAATCCCCCCTAACCTTAAAATACAGAAAACACCCGGCCTTTACCATAATAATAATAAATAATAATAATCATAACCAGACGTCTTTTCGAAGAAAAAAAATTGACATACATATATTTGCTTAAGTTTGATGATGAACAGACAGCACAAAAAACATACTGTACAAGAAAGGAAGATGGATGAATTATAAACAATTAAAAAAAACAGTCAAAAAGTACGTCCCAAGAGAGATTTAAAAAAAACAGCCGTTTTAAAAAGCTTTGCTTAAACTTTTTTGTCATCTATTTTGGCGCCAAAAATGGAGTTTAAGCTTCCCAAAAAAATTGTTTAGCTTTTGCAATGGCACGATCAGAGTCGAGTTTGGCATAAAAAGTTTTTCGTACTTATCAAATTTTTAACTGTATGGCTTAAAAAATGTTACCTAAAAATGCCGTTTTGCAAGTATGGCATTTTGCCATTCATTTTGTATCAAAAAAGTGTTTTTCAAAAATCCACAAAAATTCAGTGCAACATAAAATTATTTTTGGCATCAAAAATTGCTTATTTTTTAGTTATTTTTCGATTTTGTTTTGTGAGAAAAAATTCATAAAAGAAGCGGTATTATTTTTGCCGCTGTTTTTCGGCATTAGTGCCACCGCTGCCGCCGTTGCCGATGTTTCTGATGGAGGGTGGCCATAACCGGTAAACAGTCAGTTATTCTGGTTGTTATATATATCCATTTTGACTTGTGTGCCAAAAAAAGAAGAAAGCTTATATTTTTCGTACAAAAATAATTTCAAGCTTTTTATTAAGAAGCGAAAATAGGAAAATGGCGGTCAAATTCAAAGGCGAAAAACAAAAAGCACGAAAAAGTCTTGGGTCATCGCTGTCAATAAGGATTTAAGTTGGTTGAAAAAAGACTCCAGAAAAAGCAAAAAAATAACTGAAAAAAAGGGAACAGAAGAATAAAAAGAATAAAAATGATAAGAGAAAAATCATGTGAGATGGTAAATTTAAAAATTTAATCATGACTTTTGTTTCACTTTCTTCAACACAAAAAGTTCCAATTTGCTACTTTTTAAATTTGAAATTTACCAACCCGAAATCCCCAACACTTTCTCTCAACTTTAATCCGATCAAATAATAAAGTGTCAAGAATAATAAAAAATTTGCATAATTTTTGTTTGCTTAACTTTTTCTTTTGTCTTGAGTTACCGTAATTAAAAAAACTGTCAAGATGGTGATTCAAAGATTGAAAAAGGTAAGAAAAAATAGTTGGGAGTGCCAATGCAAACATTCTTTTTTTTCTCTTTAAAGTTCGAAAGACTATGTATTTTTTGGAAAATAATATATGTATCTTGAAATGTACTAGAAAAAATATTTGATAGTTGATAAGGGATGATGCACTTTGGCGCCGAAGAAAAAACTTTGATGTTGGATCATTAAAATTTCATTGCTGCTGGAACCTCAAAGTCGGAGATTCTTGGAGAAGAAAAAAGTGTTGTCAGAATCATATGATAAAAGTTGATAAATGTCAAACAGGAAGTGATAAAATTCGAAAGAGTTGAAGATTTATAAAATGTTACATTTTTGTTACATCATGGAATGCTGTAGACATCACTGTTGTAGAATGAGAGTAACAAAAATTTATGTTACTTTAATTGAGAGTCACAAACATAATCGTTACTATCAGTGATAGTAACTTTCTATTTGCTTACTATACGATTACAGTAACATCAATTTCACAAACATTTCAAAACTCATTTTTGCTTAATTTAGTCAAAATTTATGCAAATTAAAAATATCCAGCATGAAAAAAAGCTTCTTTGATTGCCTTTTCCAATAAAAAAGAAACCTCGATCAAAGACAAAAAAATTAATATCATCAAAAGCGGGTTAATATTTAAAATAAAAAAGCCCTCCTGCAGATTTTTTTATTCCTTGAATGTCCTTAGAAAAAAGCAGCGTTTCCGCTCTCGAAATAAAAAAAATATATATGATCGGGTTTTTTTAAAGATCGGGGAATGCCTTCCTTGATTGCCGCCACCGTTTTTTCTTTTTCTGGCGATGCCTGCTGCTTGCTGCCAATGAAGTGAGCTTCCTTCCTTCGTTTTTTTTTCTTTCCAAAAAAAGTACCCAACAGAGAGGGCTAAATTACTTTATGTTTTTTTGGAAGCATGAAAAAAAAAACCGCCAAGTGCTTAATAATAATAAAAATAATTTTCGGAGGGCCAATTAATATCGACATCGAGCAACGAAGACGAGGGAAATGGACAGATTTGGAGGAAGGAAGCTTGATTTGATTGAATCCGAGAAAAAAGGAGAAAAATTTTTTTGAGGGTGTCAAATTGCTAAATTGATGATTTTTTAAATGTCGGTATTGCCTTTTTGATGATTCTTCTTCTTCTTTTTGTTTAAGGACAAGATGTTTGGGGTGAGATTTTTTAATTGGCAAAGAAAAAGGAGAAAAAAATAATGAAGTGTGACAGCTTTTTTAGAAGAGGAAAAGGAAAAAAGGTGAAATGAAATTGATAGGAAGGGTTAGTTTGAAGGTTAAATATGGTTTTATTATCGTTGATAGTATGTTTGGTTATATCGATTGATAGTAACTAAAAATCAAATAAAAGTTACTAAAAATTATTGTTGCATTTGTTAAAGTACAGTAATTTAGAGTATTAAAATTGAATTATAAGTTATACTAGTTACCATATTTTTTTGAGAAGGAAAAAGAACATAAAATTATTAAATTTTATATTTCGAAGTTACTGTCACTGAATAGGATAAAAAATTACTCTCAACTGAGAGTAACAAAGTAACCATTTACCATCAAATGATAATAACTTTACAGTCATTACTGTACCCATGTGCATTTTAGCTACTATTACAACATCAGCTAAACCCTCTCTTCAAACATTTGCTTCCCACATTTTTCTTCCATTGTTTTGAATCTCCCATAATCCCCCTATTATCCTTTATATATCTCACTTTAACCCCATCCAAAATTGACAAAAAATACTTTAGTAGTCGTATGATTCTTTGACCTATCCATTCTTCTTCATCCATCCATCTATTATACAACATATCCCTTCTCACAAACTGTATTCCTTAAAATATAAAATATCTTTAATCCGATTCCTTCCAAAAAAAGAGAAGAAGAATGCCAATTGAGTCATGTATTATTTTTTTTAAAGAAGAAGAAGAAGCAATCGCTTATTGTTACGCAATGTTTGAACAATTCAAGATTACCCCCCTATTCCTTCTCCCTCCAACATATCCCCCTTCTTCTCTCTACTTGAACTGCTAACTGGCAGATGGCAATGGCACATCTCTCTTCTTTTTTCACCTGGTCATGGCCTGGCCATGGATGGTCATTTTTCTTCTTTCTCAAAAATATAATAAAGGGATCGTAAAATGAAACTTGACAAATCGGTTTTGTCCTGCGCGAAAAAATGCCATTGAGAAAAACAAAATACAACAAAAAACGGAAGCCATAAACACGCAACTCTCATTTTTTTTGTAAAACAAAACAAAAAAAAACAATATGAAACGCTTTTTTTCGAAAATTGAGAGACATAAAATCTTTCTTTTTTTACAATTGAAGAACATACATTGCAAAAGGTGGCAATTATGCAATTAGCAAAAATAAAATCGTTTTACAAAAAAAAATAATATGCTTTTTTAGGGCAGAGGAAAATGGATACTTGATTGAATTTTTCTGTGAAAGAAAAAGAAAAGAAGACAATAAAACAGAAGGTAATAAATGTTGTTTAATAGGTGGTTTGTGGGTACGGTAATTATCTTAAATAAGACTGAATTTGGAAAATGTTTTATGGTTTAATTATTTACATTCAAGTAGAGTTTAAAATACTGTATGAAAAAGAGGGGTTAAAATATCACTGAAAATATTGTCTTTATGATTATTTAAATTTCAAAATACATATTTATGTGATAGTAAAAATAACTTGGATTATTGTGTGTTTTTAGGTTACTATCACTTTATAGTAACAAAAATGCAGATTACTCTCACATAAGAGTAACATAAAAATTGGTTACTGTCAATTTACAGTAACGATGAAAAATAAAAGTAATACAAAAATCAATTACTATCAAATGATAGTAATCAAAATGAAAGTCACTGTCATTCGATAGTAACACGAAAAGCATTTACTCGCATTTGAAAGCAACTTTTATTAAACTTAAGTTTGGATTATTTGTAAATTTGAGTAATTTTTTTCGAGATTACTGTCATCCAAATATAACCATTTAGAATTCAAGACAATAATCATGAAAAACTGATTTACAAACCAAAATCCAAATCCATTAAATGGCATTTATAACATTTTATGCCCTTTTTTCTATTCATTTAAACCAATTTAAAAATTCAAAACTTTATTTCCTGCTGTTTTTGTGTTGTATTTGTATTTTATTTTTTTTGAAAGAAGTGCACTTTCCGGACATCTGTTATCCCCCTTCTTCAACTTCTTCAAATTCAACTTCAATCTATTATTCGTCAATTACAATCTTTTTTGCAGATTAAAATTTAATAATCTCTCTTTTTTTCCTTTTCTTTTGTCCAAAAAGAAACTCTTCTTCTCTCTTCACAAAAAATCCCAACTGTTGGTTATTGTTCAAAAAAGAAGAAGGAAGAAGATTCAAATTTGTGAAACATGACTGTCATGAATGAGATGAAGAATTTGTTGAACACGAAAAAAGAACACGGCTGCTGCTATTTTTTAAAATGTACAAGAGAGAGACATCTGCCTCCATCAATGTTTGTTGTTTTGTGGTTTTAGACAAATCAAAAAATTTGTAATTTTTTTTGAATTTTACAAGACAAAAAAGAAGATGAATGATTTTTAAGTATTTTTTGAATTGAATTTGTAAAATTATTTCTTGATCTAATCCTAACATTTTTTGTCCGGGTCAAAAAGGCATGTGTTTGATTTTTTTGTTTATTATCCTTAAAAATGAAAAAGATTAAGAATGAAACCCGATATCTTCATCATCATCCCGATCATTTTCATTAATGCCATGGCACATATAGACTTTTTGTATTTTTACTTGAAAAATAATAAATTATTCGATCGCGTGTTGATTGTCGTTTTTGTTGTTTTTCTGAGGACGCGAGCAAGAGTTGGCGCGCGCGCAAAAATTTGCATATACACGCAAAAAAATTGACAGAAGCCAGCCGGCTTATGTGTGCCATTTCTCGATCCATTTTTTTTTCTTGACTGCAATTTATATTATTTTTGTAGAAAAAAAGAGATCGAAAAAAGAATAATAATTGAGCAAACGACCGGAAACATGAGAAATATAAAAACATGTCATCGTCTATATTCCATGGAAACGAAGCAACGACGGATTGGCATTTTTTCTGCTTGCTTCGAAAAAAAGGGCAGGTGAGATGATGATATTATTGAAGGCAAGCCAAAAAGAGGCAGCTGCTCCTGTTGGCACGCTTTTTTCTTTTTCCTTCTTTTATCCGATCTAAGGCAATTTGTGAAATGGCTTGTTTAAAGCTCTGATGCCTGCAAAAAAAAACGATGAGTTTATACAAAAATGGAACAAAAAAATTATTGTAAAAAATGGAAAAATTATGATTCATTGAAAAATTCAAGGACAAATACCGTAATCAAAGGAAAAATACCGTAATCAAAAGAAAAGAACAGTGGTTATGTAAAACATAAAAGAACAACATTTTTATGTACCGTAACCAAAATAAGATCAGAAATGCAAAAAAAGAATCAAAACTTTTAACAAATTAAAGTTTAATTAAAAATCGAGAATAATTAAGAAAAGTTGATATCGTGAGAATAAATTTTTACTGTAATAATATTTGAAATTTTGCAAAAAAAATTTACGGTAATTCAGAATAAGTTATTAAGTGAAAAGTGTTACTATCATTTAAATGATAGCAACGTGAAAGTCGATTAGGTTGAATTGAAAGTAACGATGGAAAATAAAAGTAATAAAAAAATGGAGTACTATTAAATGAAAGTAATTGTGATTAAGGGTACTGTCATTCAATAATAACACAAAAATCATATACTATCATTTGAAATTAAAATTTATGGCTCAAATATGGGTTGCTATCAAAACAAAAAATATTTTAAAGCTTTTTGTCATTTACTTTTACTTTTACATCTTTTTTTAATAATCAAAACTTGAAAAGCAAATCCTTTAACAGGAAAGAAAATGACATATACTTTTTCGTTGCTATTTTGAATTCATGTACAATAATTTCATGTCATTTGCCTCATTTTATTATTCCTGAATTTGCCTTTGGGAAAAACTAATATTTCAAATCTTTCAAAAAACATTCAAAATTCTCATGAATTTCAAATGTATCTCTTTCAATTTTGTTTTCATTGCTTTGCATTTTTTTGACTTTGAAAATGTATTGTTTTCTTTCTTTCTTTTTTTTCTGCAACATCAACAACCTTTTTTTTTACCTTCGACCAAAGTGCCGGTGTTTTTGTGTTATTTTTTCCCCTGATTTTGGATGCATTAAATTTGCTTTTTATATATTTTTATATTTTTGATGTTATTGCTTTTGTGCCATCATCATCATCCTCAACATTGCCATCAAAATATTCAAAATCGACTACTTGTTGAATAAAAATAAATGAATGAATGCTTTCGGCAATAATAATAATAATGCCAAAACACTATTATTATTCATTCATTTTTGCCAAGCCCAAAAAAATTGTACATGTACAGTAAATAAACAACCAAACAAACAAAAAAGAGAATTAGAATTAGCCCGGAGAAAAGAAATATCGGAAAAGGGGATTCAAAATATCGCGCTTGTTGCTTTTGCTTTTTTTCATTTAGTTTTTTCCGGGAGGCACTTACTTGTTTACGAACTAAAACATTCAAAGAAAAAAAATGGTCAAATCGTCAAAACAATCAACAACAAAAACATCAAAAAAAAGAAGGAAGAAAATCGGCACAAAAAAGGCTTAAAAAAGGAATTGAAGGGTTTCAATTTGCAAAAATATAAATTAATTGGCTTCCATACAAAAAAAAAGAACCCCTTTTTCAACGCCTTTGGAGATTTAAAAACTAAAAAAATAAATATGCATAAAAAAAGGAAAGAAAGCAAAAGCTCCAATTATTATTATTATTTTTGTTTACGGCAAATGCCAAAAAAAGAGATCGGCATTTTTTAAAAAGACTTTGAAAAACAGATTTAAATTCAAAGACAGTCTTATGTTTTGTAAGATACATTTTTTCAATTATAAAATTCAAGAAAGAAAATAAATAATAAATTTTGGATGTATGAAATCCCCGAGATATATGCCATTCACAGGTAATGAAAATAAGAAGAATGAATTCCTTTGAATTTCCACGCCAACAAAATGATGGCCAAATTGGTGAACCCGAAATTGCACAATATAAAGCATCTCAAAAATTAGTCAATCCCAATGACACCAATCAAAAAGTTAATTCTGGTAAAGTTCAAAACTTAACTGCTTTTAAAAGTGATTTTTCATTTCGCCAAAAGAGGCAGACTTTCAAATCTTCCCAACAAAAAATCTTTTTTAAAATCAAAGATACAGTATGAAAACTGTAGATATTAATGTTTGGGATGAATTATATTTTGTGTCCATCTTTTTTTCATTCCATTTGAATAATTCCTTGATGCTTGATGTATCCGTTTTTTCGTTTTTTCATCCAAACCAATCGCCACCCAAAAGATGAATGACCTCATGCCCTCAAAAAAATGTTGTCCCATAAACCTGTCGAAAAACAATGCCACAAAAAAAGAAGCAATTATAAATTTTTTTTCAACAAAAACGATGATTGAAAAAAAAGAAAAAAAAGGAAATAGCGGCAGCAATAAAGCAGCCGTTTTCTTCTTCTGAAGAAGCCAGATGGCTTTTTTTCATCGAATTTTTTGTGGTCAAAAAAAGGAGCGCGAATTTCAGGACATTTAAAAAAACAATTTTAGTTGTTTTTTATATTTTTGAAGTTGCTTTGATGAAAAAAAAATGTTGACAGCATCAAAAAATAAAAAAAAAGCAATTTTGTTGAAAAATGTGACCGCAAAAAAGATCTGAGGGAAAGAAAAAAAAAAGAAAATTTGCATTTTTATGCATTTTTTTGAACGCAAAAAAATTTGAAAAGTCATTAATTGTTTTTGTTGAGTGTTGATTGCTGTCAGAAAAATTGGTGAAATTGTACATCTTTAAAGGTATGAAAAAAAGAAAGATGAATATGGATGGGGATCGAGCAATTTTACCAAGGTTAGTTTTTTTGGGTTTTTGGGATACAATTAAGCAACTTTATCGTTACTATGAGAGTAACACTATTTTATTGAATGCACAAATTTTGCTTGCTATCAATAAACAAAATATGAGAGTAAAGAAATTTGCAAAGTTGTCTTTTTGCGTTACTATCATTTTTGAATCATTTTGGTTCGAATAGAACTTTAAATTCTTTCCTCTTTTTTAGCCGATCATTTATATCCTCTCGTCCAACGAGCAAACAATTAGCTGGCAAAAGATTAACTGAATTTTCTTTGAGTGCTGTTTTTGCTCCGAATGGAAAGTAAGTTTTTACATTTTTTTCTAGAGTTTTTATCGTTAATTATATAATTCTAGAATTGAAAATCAATCTCTTCAACTTCAATGGAGTGAAACAAAGCCGCTATCATATGAAAGACTTGATGGAAGTGGTGGTGCTGGTGGTGGAGATGGAGATGGAAATCTTTATGATGATCTTGTAATTGCTGATCATGCATCTGCTGCAACAACAACTTATCGATTACCACCTTCAACAATGAGTGGTGCAACTACAAGTAAATGGTCAAAAAGTCGTTCAAAATCTGCAAGCACTTTTGGCTCACAAACTTCTGATGCTTTTGCAACTTCTTCAATTTCATCATCTTTTGCAACTTCACCACAATCAACAAAATCTAATAAAGTTTATAATCGTCGATGTCCAAGTCATCAAGTAAGTTTTTTAGCATATCCCATATATCATATATTACAGTATAAAATATTTTAGTCTGTATCATTCAATAGTGATCATCAAACAAGTGGTGGTAGTGGTGGTTATGATCAAATGGTTTTATATGTATCTGTTGATCTTCGAATTGCATTCTTTCAATGGCCAGGTTTAATTGTTCGAAAACAAGTTGTTAAAGAAGTTCGAAATGATCTTACCGTTCTTGAAGTCATTCAACATTTAATTAAATGTGCTGGAATTGAACTTAAGTAAGCTTTATTTTGTTAAACATGGAAACTCCAAATGTCCAACTAGGTTTGCAGTAGAGGTGTCATATACTTTTATGCAAATTTTTCTGGGTTTAGACTTGTGCGAGACAAGATACTGTATACTGTAGTCCAAAGTTGTAGCTTTGTAAAATCAGTTGGACATGTTAAAAATCTCTTCATTTTATGTAAATTTTCCAAATCTCTGTTAATTTTTAGTCCAACAATGAATTGTGAAACGGGTCGACTTTTTTCTTTACGTCTTTCTCGAAATGGCAGCAAAGGCCGATATGAAGAAATTGATTATATTCAATGGCGAAGCTCCCTTTTGGCTGAAATGACATCTTCTGATACAATTCAATTTGTTCTTGATTTCACTGATACCGAAGATGGCACCTCTACTTTAACTTCATCATCTGCAAATTCAATTTGTCCAATTGATATGGAATTTAAACAATAATAATTTTATTTTTTTAATTATATTTATTTAATTATATTTATTTTGTATTACTGTAATACTATTACAGAATTATGGATTGGTAAAGAAACACGTGTTGTAATTTTTTTGTAATAAATGTTTAAAATGGTAACTTGGTTTTGCTACAGTAATTTTCAATAAATATAGTTTTGGTTAATTATGTTTAATTCTGCATTTATTCGAAATAACTTTGATCTTTTATTTAATAAACTAAAAATTTTATTTGATAATCATACGGTAAAGTTAGAAAAAATTTTATTTTAAATATTTTCTTTCCTTTTCTTGGGCTACAGTATCTGATCAAACTCTAAAGCATTGAATTTCATAAAATTGTAATGTTTCTGAATATCAACAACAACATAAAATTTTTGAAACTTGAATTTGGCAGACAGGATTTCTTGAAAACTTTAAAAACCATTTAAATGAAACGTTTGGTAAACGACAAAATTCTTGGAATTGTCACGTATTTTCCTTTTTTTGCAATCCACCGAAAATTTTATTGGATTCTTTTATTTGTTTACCAAATTGGGTTCCAAAAATTTTTAAAGATTGGTTTTTGCATTTTTGGTTGTCTAGACTTGGGTTACGGTAGACGTGAATATTTTCAAATAACTGAAGTTACCGTAATCCCAAGTGTTGAAATACAAAAATGAAAGAATATCAAAAAAGTACAGTGTAGTTCAAAAAAATTATTTCCCGAAAACAAACACATTTGATCAAACTTTTTTTCAAAGAAAAAAATGAACCAAAACACGAGATTTTCAATTTTTAACCGTTTTATTTCTTTAACAAATTCGTTCTTTGAAGTCCCAAAAAAATTTTTTATTTATCATTAAGCATAAAACTTCCTTCATTTTTTTAAGAAACGGAAAAGGTTTAACAGAAAAATACCAACAAATATTTTTGTAGCGAAAAAAAGTAGTTTAAAATTTAGCGAATTCATTTTTCGCAGAGAAAAGGAAGGTTTTTTGTTGATCAAACTTGTTTATCGCGATTTTTAACTTTAAAAAACTGACCTTTTTTGGGGGACAAATATGTCAAAAAAAGTTTTTTAAACTTGAGACAATGCATTTTTGCTGCAAAAGGAAGAACTACAAAATTAAAGGTAAAAAAATAGGCGGAGGGATATTGCACGTGTCCGTGATCATTTTTGTTTTGGTTCTTTGTTGATCTATTTAAACTAATGAATTTTTTGGAATTTTTAAATTTATAAAAGAAGGGTAACAAAAATGAGAAAACTTTTGATTCTTTGTTTGTTTGTAATAAGTTTTACAGGTAATTTTCTATTAATAAATTTTATCAGATATTCCTTATTTTATTACTTCTTTAAGTTTATTCTAATCCCAAATTATTTAAATATTTTAGCAACCCTAATTACGGGCCACGGCCATGGGGGTGGTGGACATAGCCACGGTGGTGGTGGGCATAGTCACAGCGGTGGACATAGTCATCATCATCATAGCGGTGGTGGCGGCGGATTTGGGCATCATCACCATCACCATTATGGAGGTGGGTTTGGGCATCATCATCATTTTGGAGGCCATTCAGGTGGAGGTGGAGGGGGCAGTTCCTATTACGGTGGCGGCGGCGGACTTGGTCTTCTAGGACTTTTTGGCCTTGGTTCCAGGGGTTATAGCGGATACAATGGTTACGGTGGATATGGAGGATACGGTAACTCATATGGTAACTCAAATTCTTATGGAGCTGGATATTGCTGCCAAGGAAATCAAGCATGGTACAATTATCGCTGTCGAACGGATACAAATTATTTTTATTACTGTACAGATTACAGTAATACTAATAATAATCAATATTATGGTCAACAACAATCCTATAATCCACAATACTACAGTAACCAATACTATGACCAACAACAACAACAATCAACATATCCATATTCAAATTATTATTATAATCAAAATCAAAATTATGGTAAAAAATAAAAAATGCTTGTAAAAAGTTTATTAAATAAAACAAGCATTTCTTCACATATTGGATTTTACAGAAAAACAATGAAGAATTAATTATAAAAATAGGAAAATAACATAAGAAAGAGGCATCATAAATGTTGATTAAAAGTTTTCAAAAACAAAGAGTAAAAAGTAATAAAGCTTACAAAATCATTGTTTAAAAACTTTTTAAGCATAAATTTTGATAACTGGTGAATAGCTTTTTCCAGTTTTCTGTAAAAGCATTGTTGGAGATTGATCACATTCTGTTTCACCAAACATTTTGAGATTGCTGCCATCAAAAACTCCAATAACACCATTAATCATTCTTGCAAAAATTGCAAGATGAATATCTGTTAATTCATTGGTGACAAGAGTTTCAAGGATAACATCATCAGGAAGTTTTTTATCTAAAAAATGGGTTTTGTTTAAAAATTTGAATAATAAAGAAATCAACAAATTGTTAGTTCGCTGTTGGAAAATCTTGAAAATGGCAATATGCAAATTTTACAGAACAATGGATCTCGAAAAATTAATTTTAGAGAAAAACGTTAACTGAACATATGAGATTCCAAATTTTACTAATTTGCATATTTCCTATCCAAAGTTAATCCAATGAAAAAAAGGAACTTACCAACAGCAAAATGTTCATAAAAATAGCTTTTCACCGCTTTTTGAACCTCAAATCCATAAAGTTCATTACCAGTCATGAAGATTGCAAGAGAAGCAAAACCAGAGATTTTTTCCATATGAATTTTTCGAATTTCAGTAGGTTGGGAGGATCCCCGAAATTCAGAAATCCATTGTAAAGTATTATTCCAGAAGACCTGTCCATCTTTATTATATTCAAGTCCAAGAATTTTTGAAGCAGCTCGCATTTGTGATGATGATGGGACATTGTAATAGATGGTTCTATTTGCGGGTAAAATCTTTGGGATAAAGGAAATCCCTTCTGGAGATGGCATCAAAGTTGAATCAGCAGGGAATGGCGATTTAATTTGATGTGAAGGTGGTGGAGTTGGAAGTGGATCACTGCCATCTCGTTTCTGTCCTGCAACACCCAATTCAGGGGAAAGTGATGGAGATGATGAAGGGGCTGAAGTTGGAACTGGGATAGTTCGAGTAAGACCTGTTCGAATTGCTGGTGATCGTGTAACTCTAAAAAGTGTAATTGCTTTATATTTTTGTCACGAAAATAGCTATAATATGCTAGAAATTTATATTTTTGTTACATACTTAGCTGCAGCTGGAGTAGGAACACGTTCTTCAACATCACCCATTTCTTGATCATCTCGTTCATTTTCAGGTAAAGCAGGAGGAAGATTTCGAAGTGGATATGGTTTACAAGTTGGATAATGTTTGCCTTTAAAAAAAGAAAAGTTTAATTATTTAATTATCTAAATTTTTTTATAATCCAACCTTCTCGAACTTCAATTCGTCCATTTTCAATATTTAAATATCCTTTAGTTCGTTGTCGATTTGCAGTTAATCTTGAACAATTTTCACAATTAAAGAATGAACCACCATCCAAGCATTCTTCACAATATTGAAATTCTCGACCCATTGTAGGATCAGTTTCAGACAAAATAATAAGTCTTGAACCATCTCCAATATTATATGGATTTCGGCATCTCCAATTCCAACCTGATACAGTTGTCATTAAAGCTTTATCAGGTCGACGACCACGTCTTCCACCGCCAGATGCTGATGCTGTACTAAGGAAAGAAGCATTAGAATTTGAAGGGGTTCGAGATCGTGATCTTTCTGCAAGAGGGGAACGGCTTCTTGATCGAGGAGATCGGGATCGAGATAAAGCTCGACGAGCTCGAGCTGATGGTTGTGGTGCTGGTTCATCATATGCGGGAGGTTCATATACTGGAGGGGGAGTTCTTGTACCTTCTCGAGATGCAATTCCAATTGTTGGAGAACGATGTCGAGCACGAAATTCTTCACCATTTTCAGCAATATTTGAATCATCATGAACTCGAATACCTCGTCTATAAAAAATACTATTAAACTCATTATACTAAAAACTTTCAGCCTGCTGTAATACCAAGTGAATCACTGGTAAAAATGTAACAAAATAACTCACCGTTCCAATTTTTCTTCAAGAAGGCGTTGCTTTTCAATTAAATCATCAAAATTTGTTGGAGCGCATTTTGATTCATGCCGGTCAAAAGGTGCTTCTCGAACTGTAAATTCTCCTTGTTCTTCTTGAATCATAACAGGAACATATTTTCTTGGATTACAATTTCGACAATAAAAAATTATTCTTTTATCATTTCGTTTTGCAGGATGAAAACTGTAAACTCTTCCAAGATGCCGATGAGTTTCATCTCGAACAAGGATTCGACTTTTTAAAGATCCTTTTTCATTGACACCAAAGATATAATCAGTTTTTGGAACAATTCGATGCATATTATAATGGTAATCATTATTCTTTGGACGAGAAGATTGGGTTGAACGAGATGGTAAACTACTTCGAGAAGTATTGAATGAATTATCAGTCGATCCAATTGAGGCATTCATTGATCGTCTTCTACTAAAAAAAAGCCGTGATTAATTTATTGATATTTTTTTCAGCTTTTTTTTGTCTTGGTTGCTATGAAGAAAATGAATCATTTTTATGTAAAAAAATATACTCTGACACCGAAAATGAAGTCTAATATTAAAAAGTGTTTTTTAAGGTTTTTTTTGACTCAAAAGAGGGAAATCAAACTATGAATCACCAAAAGATTGTAATACGAAAAAGATATTTCAATAAAACTTACTCATATTTAGCTTGAATTGCTTCAATTTCAGTTTTTGTTCGATAACAACTGGGGTAATGGGTTGCTTGTTCCCAAAGTTCAAGATGACCATTTGCAACTCGACGAATCTCAAATTTTGTTGTACGAGAATGCCTTGAACATTGAATGCAAACAAAAACATCACAAGTCTCAACAGAATGTTGAGCGCTATGCCGATACAAGAAAACTTTTGTTTCATCAGTAGGAGTATCAATCCAGAGACGAGCTTGAGACTTTCCACGTTTATCATTTCCAACTCGATATTGTCGATGTTCTTCAACTTGTTGAGGTTCGGTACTCAAAGGTTGAGAAGGGATTCGGAGGCGGATTGGTTGCACCATTTGTGGAACAGGAAATTGTTGACCCATTTGATTCAAAAGATTATTGACAAAATCCTACAAAACATTTATGAATCTTTATGGCTTTAGAATTTTTTAGGTTTTTAATTAATTTTAACTTATGAGATTACTGTGTTAAATTTTTCGAAAAATAATAAATTAAGTAGTTTTGAATTAAAAGAGAGACAATAAAATTAAAAATCAATCTAAAAATTTTGGAATTTATATTTTACCACTCTTACACGAAAATCGGAAAAGTTTTTACTCAAAAATTGAAAAACGAGAAATTCCAAGCCTTTTTAATACAGTATACAACAGCAATTTTTTGCACAACAAAAACTAAAAAATGCAACACTTTACAGGAGTTGAAAAAAATTATATTTTTATTTACCTTTCTATCCATTCAAACTACCTGCCGAATGTTAAATTTTTCAAAACAAAATCTGTCAAAAACAAAACGAATGCTTAAAAAACCTTGAAAAAAACTTGTTCAAAAAATAAGGAAAGTAAAAATGGATAGATAAGCATCAAAAACTTTTTTTTGTTTATTTATCAATTTTAAAAGTTGAATTCAAATTTCATTAAATTGCTAAATATTTTTAAAAAAAATGGAATTATTTTTGATGGTCTACGGTAAAATGGGGGTCGGACAAAAGTTTTTTTAAAATCCGAAACTAAACTTTTTAATAAAGGTTTTACAAAAATTTGAAACCTATAAAAAATTATTTTTATGTTTTAACCCTATTAATGTTAGTTTATAAAATTTTTTAGGGATAATAAAACTAAACCTACATCATCTTCAGGCATTTGTTCTGTGATGTTTGGATAATGTTGCATTTGAGGATTGTCATTCATTGTGGAATTTGTAGCTGAAAAAAATGATACTCAAGGTATTAAAACTTTAAAAAAATTCACACACGTAAAAGTCAAAATGTGCGTTAAAAATTTTATCTCATTTTTTGATTTTATTTATTTAAAAATAAAATCAATACAAGTTTTTCAAGGTTTTTTAAGAAAAATTTTCTATTTTTTATTCGTATGGCGCGCAAATATTTTTTTATATTTGTATGGGGTTGTGATTTTCATTTTTTTCATTCATTTATTTTTCAAACCGACAAAAATGCATTCATCTGGTGACGAATTTTTTTTCATTTTCGCAGAGCTGCTGCTGCACGACGTCCATCGTAAAGAAAAGGGAGAAAGAGAAGGACGAAATGAAATAACAAAAATAAAAAATGACGGACGAAAACCCGACACACGAATAAAACGAATGCATATACTATAGAAGACTGTGATCGCAAAAAGATCTGACACATTTGAAAGAAAAAATATAGAACTAAAGACGCGGGAAGATTTGATATTTAAAAGAAAGGGATGCAAATGGGGCGCGCATTTTTTGCAGGTTTGTATAAGCATAACTTATGCTGCATAAGAAAAAAAATTATGCAACGCATAAATGTCAAATTTGAATACTAAAAAAAATCAAAAAACTAAATTGCGCATCGTCAACACAGATATTTCTGTTAATAAATTATTGCGAAATATTTTTCGATCATTGAGTTTTGAAATAATTGAAAGAAAGAAATATTATGCACAGGGATTGTCCAGAAATCACGTGACCAACAAAACGTGATTTTCAGACCCCCTCCCTCCCTCCGTGACCAAAGATCAAAGCTTTTTGCCGACAACATCAAAGCCGGGTGACTATTTGGCTTACCCCCTCCCTCCCCCCTCATGGTCACGTAATTTCTGGACAATCCCACAGAAAGAAAACTATGCACAAAAGAAACACTAAATTTTAATTTTAAAAACAATTTCGAAATAATTCAGTGACAGAAACATTTCATTTATTGCATTGTAAAAAACTATGAGTTTTTTTAAATGTTCAAAAGAAATTCGGTCTAACTTGTATCAAAACGGAAAACATTTAGAAAAAAACTATAGATTTTTTGGATGGACAGTTTGTTCGTTTTTAAATGTCGAAAAATGAATTTCAGATTTCGAAATTCGCTTTCGTTATAACAAAAATATCATAAATTTAAGACAATATTTTTTTTACTATAATGTCATTAAAAATTTTGCGCAAAATTTATTATTACAGTAGAATTTGTTATTCGCAAATTTAAAAACTCGTTTTTCAAAATATTTTACTCTTATATTTTTTTAAAGAAAATTCTTTTTTTTTTTTAAGATTTTTTTGCAAATGCGCGCAATTTTATTAAATGTTTAATTTGGATAAATATTTTGTAACGCAAAATATAAACGAATTTTTTTAAGCAAAAATTATATGAAACCCCTACGCTTGCTTTTTTTAAAAAATATTTTTTTACATAAAACAAAAACATTAAAGTGTATGGATGCATTTTATATGTGTACACGTGTAACATACATACATGTGTAACATGTAAAATAAGACTATTTCTTCGTTTCGCTCTGCATTGGGCATGGACGCACCAACAATAAAAAATTTTTTCAAAATAAAGCAAATAGTTTTCGCGAAAAAAATTGAAAAAAAGAGGCAAACGAATGCGATTGATTGATCAATGTTGGGTCGGTCTTCTGTGTGTTTTGAAAGTTTAGTAAAGAGAAAATAGAAGGGGCAATACTAGTGTTTTTTTCGCAAAAAAAGAAGAAAAAATGTAGGGCAGGAATGAATGCCATAACGCAAAAAAAGAGAATACATTTTATTGTGTTTGAAGCTGCTGCGAACGCGTATGTCTGTGAAAAACTGCATATAAAAGAAGGGTAGGGAAAGGGGACGTTGTGTTTATAGGGAAATAAAGTCCAGTTTTTATGACAAAAAAAATTTTTGGTTGTTCGACGACGACGAAGTAAGCAACGAACGATGTCATAAGATGTCACACATATTATATGTGCAAGATAACGACCAAAACAAGCTGAACAAAAACGAAAAAATTTTACTACATGACCATACGAAAAAAATAAATGTAAAAAAGAGATATTTACTTGTAAGCACGCTATAAAGACATTTGTGTAAAAAAAATTATTTTTTCAAAAACAACTAAAAATTTAATTTTAATTTAATTTGAAAATGCATATGTGCATTTTTTATCAAAAAGGAAATACAAATTTTTAAGAAACCACACAAAATTATTTTACTATTTTATAAAAACTCAAAAAATAAACCCTTACGAAATTTTTTAAATATATTTTTCGAAAAAAATGAAAATTGTTTGAATTTCTTTCTTTAATATGAAATTAATTATTTAATATAAATAAAATGATTTTGTATAAACAAAAAAGAAAATTTGCTTCATTGGAAAAAATTGGAAAAAAGAGATGATGAGAAAAAAAGAAAGAAAGAAGAAACTTTTGACCCCCCAGAGAAACATAGTGCAATAGAAAGCAGCCGACAATCAAATGAAAGTTGACGGAAAAAGAAAAAGTCTAGTTTTAAAAGTTAAAACTGCAGTTATTGATTTTTTTGAATGAAAAGGATCTTGTTAATTAAATACGTAGAATAGATTAATTTAAATTAATTAAATCAAAAAGGATCCAAAATTCAAAATATTAGAAATTAAAAATATATAAAAAAGATTTTAAAAAAGTTTTAAAAAATTAAAATTGAATTTTAAAAATTTGTTAAAGGATATTTTTCAGGAACTTAATTTAAATAAATTCTAAAAAATTTAAAAAAATCAAACTTAAATTCGTAAAAAAATTTCTTCATTTTTTTAAAAATCTTTTTAGACCCTCCAAGATCATTACCGTAACCCAACTGAATTTAAAATATTAAAATTTTAAATTTTTGGGATTATTTAGAGGGAACAAAAAGGAAAAAAGCCAACACTCCTTCAGATTTTTTTAAATTCAAAAGAAAATTAAAAGAAAATCCAACCTTCTTCACTCTTAATTGTTGTTGTTGCTGGAGTTGTATTTAAATCTTCTTCAACTTCTTTTTTCATTTCAACATTAACACCAAGATTCAAAGCTTGTCGGTGAGATGAAAGACCCATAAAAGATTGCTGTGAAGAAGGACGTTGAAGGGATGATGTTTGTTGAGAAGGTAATGGATCATTTGAAGGTGGTCGAAATTGCTGTTGTGGAGATGGACCTCTTGGAGATGGTCGAATTGGGGGTTGCAATTGCGGCTGTTGTGGAGAAGGAACAAATCGTCGACGTACAAATTCTTTTGGAGATTGTGCCCTTGGGGGATTTGATTGTGGTGGAGGCTGTCGAGAAGAAGATGATGAAAGAATTGTTCGATATCGAAGAGGTTGCTGTGGGAGTTGTGGAGATGGAACAACAGAGGGTCGAGGTTGTTGTGAAAGTTGTGAAGATGAAAAAAAGCGAGGCTTTGATGATGAAGATGGTTGAATTTGAGGTCGTAAACTTGGAGCAGGTCCAAGAAGTGATTTTCGAGGTTGTTGAAAATATTGAGATTGATCAATTCGAACAGACATTAGTGGACGAGGATATTGTGATCGAAGAATATTATATGGCTGCCTTGGAACATTAAAATGGTATCCAACAGATTGTGAAGTAATATCATGATGATGTTGGTGAAGATGTTGTTGATAAGCTGGAGAAAATACTGATGTATTTAAGGATGAAGCAGCAGGAGAAGCAGCAGTATGATCATATGAATATCTTTGAAAAAGATTGAAGTTTGGATATGCAGGATCTTGAAAATACATTGGACGAGGAAGAATTGGCCGATAATATGGTGCCTGTTGATGATGATGATGATGAAATGCTGCAGAAGATGATGTTGGAATCATTGAAGGATTAATGTAATGAATTGGAGTTGGAGATACTGGTGATAAATCTGGTGAAGCAGGTGATGAAACATTATCTTTATCCTTGACATTTGCTTCTTCAACAGTTCGTTCAACAATTGGATCAAAAACTTCCTCATCAAGACCACCAACATTTTTTAATTGAACAGTTGCATCAGCTTCTTTTTCAACAATTGCTCCAGAATCAGCAGCATCAGAATCATTCAATTCATTAACAGCATCATCAGGTTCTCCATCAACAGATGCAACATTTTGACCTTCAAATACTGGAACACCTTCTTCTCGTTCACTTGGAAGACTATTTTCACCAGCTTCAACTTTAACTTCAACTTTACTGCTGCCTTCAGAGATCATTAATTCACGAGAACTAAGTAACTTTTGGGATGCTTTAAATTGCATCACCTCTGGATCACATCTTTCTTCATTCTGTTGACGAGGAATTTCAAAGGAATCCTGAAATTTAAATTTGTTACAAGAATAAATTATAAAAATAGATGTTACAGTATGAGATTAATTTTTCATTTTGACCAAAACATGAAAATCAGGGATTCAGCATTATTTTATTTTTGAATATTAAAGTTACAAAAATGTACAAAAAACAGCTCCAATGAATCCCTGATTTTCAGGGTTGGTCAGAACAAAGTATTTATTTTCACTTACTTGTAAACATTCAGGTAGCCCAGTTGAATCATCATTCAACGAAATCTAAAATAACAAGAACAATTGATTACAACTTCAAATTCCTACAGTATATTTATGTTATTACCGTTTTCTTTGTTGAAATTTCATCTTTTTTCGATGAAACCATATTTGAAGCAGCTTCAACAGAATTTTCATATGCTGCAATATGAAGTGAAAGAGTGCTGCTGGTTTTGGCATCTGAATTCTTGTTGCCATTCTTCCATCGCTTTTCTTTTTGATCTTCTGAATCTTCTTTGAAATTTGCAGTTTTGAATGGTTTTGAAGTTTGAATATTCAAAGAATTTTTATCATTTTTGGATTTTAATCCAGAAGAATTTGCTTCATCTGTTTTTAAGTTTAAGGTTGCATTCTCTTATAAATTTTTAGGGATTAGCTGAACATTAATTAAATTACTGTAAAGTTTAAATAAGTGGATAAAGACAGATTTTTGTATTTCACTGATTGCTTTAAATTAAAAAGAGTCTGCAATCTTATTTATTTTCTGTTACCGGTATTCCTTTTTCCAATGTCAATAGAATTGCTATTTGAATGAGTTGGTTTAATTATTGAAGAACATTTATGATTGAGATTTAAATTTAGATTACCGTATTGGTCATTGCTATCTTTAGTGCTTGATTTGACCAAATTGTTCGAATTACATTGAAAATTATTATCTTTTGTGGCCATCTGAAACATTTTTAAAATTATTAGGTATTTCTTAAACATAAGTTTTTTTTAAAACAAAAGTATCAGGTCGTTCCAAAAGTTCTTGCGTTTGGTTTTTTCAATGGCATATTTGATTGGAGGCTTCAAAAAATCTGAAACTTTGCATGGAGGTAGTCCAAGGGGTCATACAATTGGTGTAACTTTGCTTTTTACGGTATCTGGGATTTTCATGGAATTCTGAGGGATTTTCGTGGCGAGATCCGGGATTTTCAATATTCAAGTGGAACGAGCTCCGTAAAAAACCAAATTTGGTAGTTTAAAGCATCAATTTGACCTGTATGGGTAGCCAGGACATTGTTCTTAAAGAATTTTAGGATTTTGGAATTTTTGGGAATTGTTAGGAATTTTTAGGGAATTTTCAGTGATGGATGTACTGTAACTCGGAATTTTGAAGGAAATTTTGTTCTGGAGCACTGTAATAGCATCGAAAATAATAAGAATACATTATTCAATCATTTCTTTAATAAATTATATAAAAAAGAAGTCTTAAACATGGTTTTACAGAATTTTTAAACTTCATGAAAAAGGTACGGTAGCTTGACTCATTTTAGATGCTTCTAAATCGCCAAATTTGCATAATTATGCAAAAATCTTTCACAGGACACTTCAGCACACTCCCTAACATCCATTTTAATCAAAAAAATCAAAAAATAAAATTTTCACTTTTCTCGACTTTTTCACGTACTCCCCCACGTGGATAATTTTTGACCCTAAGGGGGGACCACGTGAAAAAGTCGAAAAAAATCAAAATTTTATTTTTTGATTTTTTTGATTAAAATGGATGTTAGGGAGTGTGCTGAAGTGTCCTGTGAAAGATTTTTGCATAATTATGCAAATTTGGCGATTTAGAAGCATCTAAAATGAGTCAAGCTACCGTACCTTTTTCATGAAGTTTAAAAATTCTGTAAAACCATGTTTAAGACTTCTTTTTTATATAATTTATTAAAGAAATGATTGAATAATGTATTCTTATTATTTTCGATGCTATTACAGTGCTCCAGAACAAAATTTCCTTCAAAATTCCGAGTTACAGTACATCCATCACTGAAAATTCCCTAAAAATTCCTAACAATTCCCAAAAATTCCAAAATCCTAAAATTCTTTAAGAACAATGTCCTGGCTACCCATACAGGTCAAATTGATGCTTTAAACTACCAAATTTGGTTTTTTACGGAGCTCGTTCCACTTGAATATTGAAAATCCCGGATCTCGCCACGAAAATCCCTCAGAATTCCATGAAAATCCCAGATACCGTAAAAAGCAAAGTTACACCAATTGTATGACCCCTTGGACTACCTCCATGCAAAGTTTCAGATTTTTTGAAGCCTCCAATCAAATATGCCATTGAAAAAACCAAACGCAAGAACTTTTGGAACGACCTGATATTTCAGCACGCATACAACAAATAAAAAGAAAAAACATCTAAGTAATAAAAACTTCCTCCTAAAATATTTTTTGTATTAGCGTTATACTGTATGTATAATACACATCCCCTCAACTTGAGAAAATCCTTTGATCTTTTGCCGTTTGCGCAAAAGATCAAAGGCATGCCCCTATCAAAATATGGCTACCCATAATTTTTTTTAGATTTTTGAAAAAATGTAAGCTTTTTAAAACAGGCAAAAAAATGATGGTAATGCAATGAGGAAAACAGACATTTTAGGAGTTTTTTATAAAAATAACATTTGCAAAAATGCCGCCAAGAAGGAGCAAAAAAATGAAAATAGGCAACAAAAAACATATTTTATTTTGAAAAACTAAAAAAATTCGTTGGAACAGGGAAGAAGTTTAATACCTAATTTTCTTGAAATAAAGCTAAAGCTTGAAAAAGTTTCATGATAAACATTAACTCTAACAATACTTCAAAGAAAGCTACTACTATCACTTTAAACTTGTATATTGTAATTTAATTTAATTTAATTTACTTTCACTCACATTTTTGTTGTTTTTCTTTTTTTCCTTATGTAAAATCGTTAGTTTTAGTTTTAGTTGTTCATTGTTTTTTTAATTTATCTTGTTTTATATATCTAAAACTTGTGTTCGTAATTTTATTTTTTGTTTGTTTATTATTTAATGCATCATGCGTTAGGGCATGAATAAATTTATTATTATTATATTAATGAAAATATTACAAATTTCGAAAAAAAGACCTTTTTTACAAAAAAGGACCAGTAAAAAGTTTGATTTAATAAATAAAATTTCTCTTCTTTTTCAAAATTGCAAAATCATCCCTAAAAAAACAACATAAAATGATGACAACCAAAATGAAAGACAAGAAAGAAAATGTTGAAACAAATTTGTCTGACTTTTTCAAATTGAACAACATGTGTGTGTCAGAGCTTCGTTCAACAACTTTTTTTTCAGTCTATATCCGTCTCCTACACCACTTGAAAATGGATGGAAAGACTTTCACCATCAAAAAAGAGATAACACAATCAGAATGATGCAATCCATTTTGTTCATTTTTTTACAAAAAATTTGGTTTGGTGGAAGGAATTAAAATCGTGTTAAAATAAATAATTCTACTTAAATAAAACGCATAAAAAATAATGTTTTTCGAAACAAAAATACAAAAACGCAACTCAAAGTTAAATAAATGATTTTGTTTTTTAAAAATTTATTAAAAAAATTTAAAAAAATATAAATTTTTGATTAATGAAATTTTTGTTTTTTAGTGATTGTTTTTTTCGTTTTCTTCAAATTCGTTTTTTGTCTGGTTCAATGACAATTTTACAATGTCTCATCAGATTTCGTCTTCGTCTTGTGGCATTTAATTCAAGAATATCAAAGATTATGGGAGTCGAAGATTTCTGAAACGTCTTCAACTCTTACAATTCTTGATAAGAAAAAGAAAGAAGCTATTCTGGTCGATGTAACAATACCGTATGAAAATCTGCATCAAGCCTTTGTCAAAGCTCGTGATCGAAAATATGGAAAATACAAAGAAATCAAAAAAGAACTCGTCGATCTTGGATATAATGTCTTCTTGGATGATTTCATCCTTGGCTTTCAAGCCCTTGATATTCCAAAGAATTATTCGATACTGATGAAAAAACTCATGGTTACTGATGTCATCCGATGGCCATCGCGATGGTCCCGTGAGATATATATGAATCATGTATGCAAGAAACGACATGACCATGGTCAAAACCAAAATTTGCATATTAGCATTTTGGTTTTGTGTCATTTGGTATGGGTTGCCGTAAAATTTTTTTGGCATCGCCTCAAAATTTTCGGCACCAAATTTTTGCAATTTGATTGAGACAGGCTCTCAAAGTTTTAAGAATTTCTAATTAATAAAAAAAAATTTTCTGTGACGGATTTTGTTCAAAAACGGTGACGGAAATCACAAAACGTGACAAAATCGTACGTGCTCCAGATAGGGCGGCAAATGTTCACTTTTGGTGACGTTGCTGTCTTTTTTTAGTGACAAAAAATTTCAATTTTTTTCTCAGTGCACAATCGTTAACATTTTCAGAAACTAAGGAAATCAAATAAATCGTAAAACATGTAAAATATGAAAAAAATGTAAAAGATTATGGAATTCGAAGATTTCGAAAAAGTCATCTCTATCGGATTTGACTTTATTTATTTTCATATTATTTTGCAGAATGCCAACCTAAGCTGCATAATTAACCAACACGATAATTGATCTCTTTGTGTGTGTGTCCGTCTTTCTCGAATTTTTTCATTTTTGCCAAAGAAAGAAAAAAAACAGTCGTCTTCATTCATTTTCAGACAACTTTGATTTTTTCGTTTGTCTTTTTTCTCTGCTGCATTTTTGTCTATTTCTTGTAATATTTTAAAAAGATATATTAACATAAAACACAGGTATTACCCCACAAAAACTTATTTTGTGATATTTCCCATATTTTTTACTGCCACCACTTATTAAAATGTGGAAATATAAAGGCGTTGTATTAAATAATGATGCTGTAAGTTTCTCTATGAAGAACTTTAAAAAGTTTAAACATATGTTTTTAGATGCAAATATTTCGCGATGAACAAATTGATATCCCTGATAAACTTAAATTTCATCTAGATGCATCTGCCGAAATTATTGACGTATGATGTTTACAATATTATAACAGAATGTTACCTTACAACTTTGTAGGAATCTGTAAATTATGACCCACAGAAATGTCTTGACGCAGCTCAGAAATACTATGATAAAAATGATCTTCCCCAGGCGGCTAAAATTTTTTGGCTTGCTGCTCAGCGTACCGTAAAAATTGCTTTCTTGGAAGTAGGAGTTCAAATCAACTCACAAGATGGAGTCAGTTTTCTCGCTCGTCGTCTTCTCAGTACACTCAACGAACCACAAAGAGAACTAATGGAAGCATATTTTTTTTATTCGCATCTGTAAGTTTTCCCTTTCCGTCTTTCCGGTTTTTTAAACTTTAAGTTTTTTAGATTTCATCGATATCATAACGGTGTCGCAGACATAAGCGAAGACGAATTTGAATACAGAAAACGTCATGTTGAACAATTTGTTCAAAAATTTGATTTTGATCGAGAAACTGTTAAAAAGGTGGCAGATGATGCTGAAGTTGAACTAAATGGAATATTAAAAGGTGAAATTGATGTTGAGCCTAATGATGAACGTCATCGATTGAAAGTCATCAGGAGATGGGTTCCAACAAATGATAAGCCACGTGGTAAAACTTTCCTGGCTGGTAAACATTATGATTTTGATGTCGTTTTTCGTTGATTCTATTTTGGTGATATTTTAAATCAACTCCTTATTTTCGGTCTATCTCTCAATTTGAACTTAATTTACAATTTATTTTTTATAATATGAAGAAATAAAAATTTTAAATGCATAAAATTTTTTGCGACAGTTTTGAATATGCAAAATCTCCAAAAACTGGAGAGCCGAAAAAGGATTTATGAAACATAATAAATAAATCACGTCATGAAGTAATTCCGGTAAATACTTAATATAATGTAAATCAGCTTTCATTTTTCAAACTTCCAATGCTGCATCATTCTTTTCTACCGTATTCATCAATTCACAAAATGGTAAACATGTTTTGCAATTATAATTCTGCGACGAATTAATTAAATTTAAATTAATAACAGCCAAAAATACTCTAATCGGAATTTTGTGATTACTGTCTCTGGAACTGGTATTATTGATGAAAAGGGGTCACGGGTTCATTTTGGGGCCAAAATTGTACTGTATAGGAGGCCCTTAAAATTTAGGTTAAACACGTCTAAAAACCATTAAAAAACCATTTTAGAGGTATTGTATTTTGGGGTTGTGCCGTTGAAAAAACAAAAATGGCAAAAAACACTGTTTTTTGGCACTTTTTGGGCTGCCAAATGGGAAATAGGACATTAATCAAAAAGTTAGAGCGTGTATTTGTCGGCCTATTTGTGAGCTACAAACTGGTAACAAAACATATAGGATAAACTCAAAAATTAAAAAAAAAATCCGGGGCTTTTTCCCCATAATCGTCATTTTTTACCTCCAAAAACATGTTTTTTCGGAGTTAAACGAGAACCAGGTCATCATTTTCAAAGTTAGTTGAATATTTATTTGATAAGGAAACAAAGCAGTTCTAAATTAAACACATTTTACAAAGCATTGTCGTCAGAAATTATTTAAAACGTCATGACCTTTTCATACCAAGATCATGACGTAATTATGATATTTATAAATTTGCATAACTTTTAAGTTCCATCGTTTAAAAAATTTAAAAATCCTTTTTGGGCGGTGGACGGTAGACGGTATAGTAGTACAGGGTGATTCAAGAATTTTTCCCAATTATAAAACGTTATAAAAATTTTTCTACTAAATTTAGGAGAAACTGGATTGCACCATTCAACTCAGCTCTGGATAGGAAAATTTTTGATATCAAAAAAATTAAAAAACAATAACTTTTTTTTTCGAGTTTCACGTACTCTCCTGTGGAAAAAAATCATTTTTTGGTCTAATTTGGGTTTTTTTTACTTTTCTTTCATTTCTTTTTCCAAAAACACTGAACTATGCAAAATTTCCTATTGTTTAAAACTCGTGAATGAAAAGAAAGGCAAGAAAGAGAAATTAAACCAAAATATAGCTGCCCCTAAATTTTTTTCCGATTTTTGAAAAAATCTGAGCTTTTCAAAACTGGCAAAAAATGATGATAATGCAATGAGGAAGATGAACATTTTAGGAATTTTTTTAAAAATAACTTTTGCAAAAATGATGCCAAGAAGGAGCAAAAAATGAAAATAGGCAACAAAAAACATATTTTATCTCGAAAAACTAAAAAAAATTCGTTGGAACAGGGAAGAACTTTAATACCTAATTTTCTTGAAATAAAGCTAAAGCTTGAAAAAGTTTCATAATAAACATTAAAGGGAGCGGCCGGGATAGAAGAAATAGATTTTTGTTAGTCCATGTGGTCTCAGCCCGAAAGCTCTCTACTAATTGAGTAAAAAAATTTTTTTTGGAGAATTAAAATTTTTTTGCTCGATTAGTAGAGAGCTTTCGGGCTGGGACCACATGGACTAACAAAAATCTATTTCTTCTATCCCGGCCGCTCCCTTTAATAAAAATGCTACAAAATTCGAAAAATTACAAATAAGGACCTAATTTTTCAGCAACAAGTTTGATTTCGTAAAAATAAAACTTTTCTCAATTTTCAAAATTGCAAAATCATCCCTAAAAAAACAACATAAAATGATGACAACCAAAAATGAAAGAAAAGAAAAAAAATGTTGAAACAAATTTGTCTGACTTTAAAATTGAACAACATGTGTGTGTCTCTGCTTCTTTCATCAACTTTTTTTTCGGTCTATATCCCTCCCATAAACCACTTGAAAATGGAAGGAAAGATTCTAATGTCAAAAAAACAAAACACAATAAGAATGATGCAATCCATTTTTTCACTTTTTTGATAAAAAACATTCAGGCGCACGCGTTTGAACAGAGCTTTACTTAATCTTTTTCGATTTTGATGACTTAAAAAATCTTTTTTAAATCATAATATTGCTGATAGAAATCTGTTGTCAAAAAAACATTATGTAAAAACAAATAATTTTAGTCAGAGTAAAGCTCTTAAGAATGATAAAAAAATGCAAAGAAAAAAACTAAAAAGGATTTATAAATTAAATAATATGATATGCAAAGTTTCAGCTCAAAAAAACCATTTTGAAATTTTGGTGGGAGCACGGTTTGCTTAAAATAAAAAAATTAAAAATTGAAATTTGGATCGAAAAAAATAAATTTTAGAAGCGAAAAAAGGGTTTTGATTTGAAGCGGATAAAAAGTTTGACTTTTCTGCCATGAACCCTATTTTTTTTAAAAATTTAGCCCGATGCGGGGCTCGAACCTGCGACAGCCAGATTTCCCCCTATAGGATAGGCCTATTCGATAAGAAATAAAATTTTATTATTTTTTTATTGATTTTTACTATAGCAAATTATTTATAATAACAAAAAATTATATAAAAATATGTAATTTGTAAAAAAGACACTCAATAAATCTTTGAAAACAAATTTAAAACAAATAAATGGAACACTCTTATAAAATAAAATTTACAATTAAAAGAATGTCATGCTGTTTGTTCCGTGAGTATTCACCTGGAGCGTTGTTTATAAAATTCTTCGATGGTCCCATTATCAAGCATTATGCATAATTTTTCAAGAGCATCATGGAAATTTTCTCCAAAACAAACATATTTATGGTAACACATAGAAGTTGGAGTAATTGGTACACCACATATCCCACAGATTTGATGTACTCTCAATGGACCAGGTGAATGTCGATTTTTAATATGTTTAAAAAGTTCTCCTTCAGTGTTTCGATATACACAAAAGGGACACAAGAATGCCCTTGTATTGCTCTCTCTAACATAATACATTACGCATCCAAAAACACCAATAAAATTATTTCTTGTCCAGGTTTTGTCACCAAAATTTCCAATAATAGGTTGATAATTGATAATGAATTCTCGAAATGTTTTGCATAAAACATTTTCATTTTGACGGATATGATTTGGAAAGATTTCAATGATAGTAGTTTCATTAAAAGTTAATTCTCTTTGATTTTGTTGGAAATCAAATGATCCAAATGCTGTAACATCAAAAATATTTGAATTCTCCAACACATCGAATGGATCAAACAAAGATCTTGTAATGGGGTAATCGACATCATCGAATGTACAAAAATCATTATCATTGTCATTGAAATCTCTAATTTCATCAGTACTCTCCAATACATTTTTAATAATAGAATCAAATGCTTCATTTTTTACAGTTGGACGATAAACAAATGATGTACTCTCATCTTCATTGATATATATTGGTTGTTCAAGAGTTAGTAAATGAGAAAGCAACCCACCATATTCAAATAATGGCTTCATATCTTTCATGGAATAAAAATTATTAAATTCAATTTTTCCATCACATACTTCTTTATCAAGGCCATTACTCACAAAATCTGTTTCGAGTTTTTTAAATTCAACTCCAATTGGATGTGCAAGGTTAGCAAAATCTTCCCAAGGACTGAAATAATATTTTTTTTCGAGTAAGACTGTTCTCAATAATAAATAAGCTCCAATATGGTAAATCATTTGAATGGGAATTGATTTATAAGCTTTATGACCTTCTAATACTTGTGCAGCACTCAATACAGGATTACAAGTGACAGTTAAACAATATTCAGCGAAGAAGGCACACTCTGATGATACATGATTTAAGACGATTTTTTGATACAATCTTTTATTATGTATTCCATTTGCAACAATATCTTTTACTATCATATTTTCTTTTTTACCAAAATCTTCTGCTACACTATAAGCAATAATGGCATGCATAGGTGATAAGTTTTTTAGCAAAAGAGATCGAATTCCACCGCGACAATGCATTGTTTTTCTTTTAAAAGGAAACTCACTAATTCCGATGTAAAGATTTTTGTAACATTCTTGTACCACATTCTTTAACATTTCATGTTTAATATCGTCCATGGCAGAAATATACGACGCACATGCTTGTTCCCATTCTCTATTATTGACATCAAAAATGAAATTTTTTTTTATGTTATCTGGAATTTTTGTTTCACTCATTTGTTTCTTTTGCCAATATTTGAATCGTGTTGTTGCGTTATATAAATCCACACCAACAGCTCTATTAAGATGAAATCGATTTGCCATATTTAGTTCGGTACTCCCAATGATATATAAATCTTTGAATCCCTTTTTCATATTTGATTCCATATCAATATATTTGAAAGCATCAATGATAAGGCTCACAATAAATTCTTGAGTTGGCACTTCTTGGTTATTGTTTAAATGATTTTGAATAAGTTGAAATGCTTCATTCGATATTTTTAAAGTTGAAAAATGTTGATCATATTTAGGACATCTTCTTCTCATATGATCCATCATTCCTGCACCAGAAAATAAAATATGACAAAATGGACATCGCCCTTGTTCCACAGGATTGAGATTTTGGGTTTTTTTAATCTTTGAGGCTCTCTCTTCAGGTTTTAATATTCCACGTTTTTTTGGTGTCGGTAAAGTCTTTTTTGGTGATTTATCCATTATGTCAGTTGCATATTCGACAATCATACCTTCTTCATGTGCACGTCTATTTTCATGTTCTTCATTTTCTCTCTGCTCTCGTTCTAATGTTTTTTCTTTTTCTAGACGTAATTTACGTTGTTTTTCCAGAAGTTCATTATTTAATTTTTCTTGTTGGAGTTTCTGAAGATATTCACTCATAGGTTTATTTTTCACAGAACATTGTGGTGCCAAATTTTGTTCCACTTATTATTTATTTATAAAAAATTGCTAGTTCATTGATTATTTGCAAAATGAATAGATGGTGCTCTACCGACTGAGCTAACCGGGCTGGTTGACTCAGTCGGTAGGTAAAAACCAAGAGAACGCGTTTTATTAATAAAACTTTTAAAAAATAAATTTGTAATTGGACGAGGAAGTATTTGTTGATAATATATGGTAGTTGTTTTTTCGGCAATTTATCAAATCTTCCAGTTACGATTTTTTACGTTTTCTTAAAAATTGTTTTTTGTCTTGCTGACTGACACTTTTACATTGTCTCGTTGGCTGTCGTCTTCATCTTGTGGCATTTAATTCTAAAATATCCAAGATTATGGGAGTCGAAGATTTTGAAATGTATTTTTTTATATTGTTAAAAATTGTTTTATCAAAAAAGACAATAAAAATATTGTAACAAATTCAAACTTAGTTGATGGTGAAGAACGACTTTTTAGTGTTCTTCTTCATTTTCATGTTCAGATAAAAGAATGACAAGATTCTCGATTGAATCATCTTATACGTTTTTATCCTCATCAGAATCGGTCTTTTCGGTTTCGCTTTTTTTGTCTTTTTTTTAGGTGTCTGAAAAATTTGAATAATTATCTTTCCCCCGAGAGCATATGAAATCAGAATTTTGATTAATAATAACTTTGTTCCATTTTCACAAAATTAAACCCCTCTAAAAATGCCAATTTACATTTCCCTCAATAAAAGGGACCGCAACTTCATGCTTTATATTTTCCTTTTTTGGAACATACGCAGCAACATATTTGTTTTTCACGTATCCAATGCAACGATGAATTTCTTTCAACAATCCGCCATCCGAGGAATGAATGTTGTATTCAATCTCCGATTTTTCTCTTCGCGGATCATCATTCTTGAGTTACAAATCCGATTATATCATATATATATATATATATCCAAATTCAAAATCTCCTCCTTGAACAAGTCGAGCCACATTTGGTAAAAGTAATTTTAAAGGGGTTTTTTTAATTAAATGTTTTACAGTAATATTAATTACAGAATTTTTTATGTTTTGTGCATTCAATTTTTGTCATTGTTAAATATGACATTTTGAAATTTTAATTTTTTACAGTAATTTTTACATTTTTGGCTGATACCGTAAATCTTTAAATTTTTAATGGTAGTTCTTAGCAGTAATCTTTTGCTTTAGGAGAAACGTTTTTTTATTAAAATATGATGATTTCAGAAATTTCAGACACAAAAAATAAACAAAATTAATGACAATTAACATCACAGATCACTTAAATGTCACTGATAAGAAATAATTGGTTGAATTCATTTTAATGATTATTTGATAAGGAAACAAAACAGTTCTAAATTAAACACATTTTACAAAGCATTGTCGTCAGAAATTATTTAATACGTCATGACCTTTTGATACAATGGTCGTGACGTGATTCTGCTATTTAGAAATTTGCATAACTTTAATTCCGTCGCTTCAAAAATTTAAAAATCTGTTTGAGGCGGTGTGATGGGGGGCGGCATATCAATAAAGTATGTTTTCCCCCGGCACATGAATGACAAACATATCTTTTGGCATCAGATCTTTGATTAAAAAATGCAAATATAAAAATTTTATCTTTAGGGTTCATGGCAGAGAAGAATCAAAGCCCTCTGATTACGGTAAACAAAAGATAATCTGTTTATTTGACAGATGCAAATTCTAAAAAATGCATGGTTTACTTTTGATGACAAAAGCGAGATAACATTGTTAACAGTAGTGTGCTTGATGACAACCTCAGAGCGATATCGCTTCCGTTCTAGAACGGGAACGTACACAAAAATATTTTATAATGATTTTTATGACAAAACTTGAGTGAAAATTTTTGTTCTTGACGTTTAGAACGGAACGGAAGAAACGCGTTCCAAAAAACGTGAAAAACTTGTTTTTTTGGAACATGCAAATTTTAAGAGAAAATTCTTCGACTTCATTCAAATTTTTTTCACGTTCGTTTCAATGAAAAAATAACATTGTTCATGTGGGAATATGCAAATTTTAATATGGGAAAATTAGTAGAATTCATTCAAATTTTTTGGTGTTTTCACATACTTTTGAATGAATATTATCGTCTTTGTGGGAATATGCAAATTTATGCATGTGAAAATTGCTCTAAAAGCTCATTCTTTTTCTTACTATAAATTTGTATATATACTTGTGAATGCTGCATCAAACATATCATTCTTGGCTCTCAACTTCTTCTCCTTCAAGTGGTCTCTGCTCTCTCTCTTCATCAATTTGCTCCTGATACTCCTGGTGCTCAATCTCGTGGTGTTCAACTTCTGGTCGCTGCTCAGATAAGTTTTTTTTACCCTTTTTTGTCCTCCCTTCCATTTTCGATGACTGACTGTAATGGTTGATTAGCAGTTGGAGGTTGTGTTTGGTTTTGGAAAAAGGTTAGTAGCATTGAATACCAACGTCACAGTGGACTGATTCTTTCAAGCACAAAGAACCGTGCTTGCGGCTTAGGATCCGGAATCAGATTCTCCCTTGCGATAACTGCATCAGTTTTTTCGAAATTGGTGTATGTTATTTGTGAATACGAGGCTCAAAGCGAAAACCTTTTTTCCATTTCCATCACAAATTCCTTCTGTTGATTGACCCATTCTTTCATCATCGATCCTTCCCCTTCCCATCCCTTTTTAGCTTCAATCATCATCTGCCTTCTGCAACTTCTGATTCTCAATCAAATCAACTCTATTTTCTCTCTTTTCTTTTCTGTATTGTATTGTAATTTTTATTGTAATTGTATTGTAATATTTGTTGTAATTGTAAAAATAAATAAAAGCTTTGATTCTTTATTTTGTTGTTTTTATTCGTAGAATTAGAGTTCTCCTTTTTCTTGATGTAGTTTTATTAGCTTGTGTATCGTGATCGGATGAATTTTTGAATTTCTATTTTCTTGTGTAGAATTTGAGGAGTTGTAAAAGTTGGTAAAAGAGTTCCATTTGACAAATTTTGTTGTTACAGTAACTCTATAACCAGTTACAGTAAACATCATGGTTGGGAATCTTCAACCGATACAGTAGAATGTATTTCAACAGGTCTTGTAGAAGGTATTGACGATGCTGAAGTTATTGGTGCCAGCATTAGAAGTGGTGGTGCATATTCTGATGGGATTAGTTTATATTAGGTGGTGCTAATGGCGGAAAAGTAGGAACTGCAAGAAAAGTTTAATGTGTTTGACGTGAGATTGCTTTGGCATTTTGTTGTCTTCTTTGGGATTGTCCAGAAATCACGTGACCATGAGGGGGGAGGGAGGGAGTAAGCCAAATGATCACCCGGCTTTGATGTTGTCGGCAAAAAGCTTTGATCTTTGGTCACGGAGGGAGGGAGGGGGTTTGAAAATCAGGATTTTTAGGTCACGTGATTTCTGGACAATCCCTTTACACTTTATTCGCAGGCTTCTACCATGCCGGGGGCTTTGGAATTTGTGAAATTCGAATATCATTAAAATTTAGATTGGGAAATCTATGATGAAATTGTGTTAAATACTTGCCACAGTCGAAATTCCTTAAATTGATTAAATTGATAGAATGCCATGGCATTTGGAGAGAATTGTTGTTGTTGTTGTTGTTGTTGATGGAGCCAAAACAGGAATAGTTGTTGCGGATTCAAATCTGTTGCAACAGAATTAAAAGGTAGCCTTGGAAATTGATTTGGAATATTATTCACTTTCAAAAAAATTTTTCATTTCAATTTTCGAAGAAAACATCTATAAAAAAAGATACACGAAAAAGAAAGCAATAAAAATCGCGTATTTTTTTAAAAATGAAGAAGGAAACGGAGTAATAAAACTTTTAACTTGCAAGCAAGAAAAAAAGGTTTTTTTAAAATCACACCCGTTTATTTGTTCCGACAAAATTATAACATGTTTTTTTCTGTGTTCCAGTGTCAGTTATCACCACCACCAATTTTTAATTGGTTAAAAACACGGTAAAAAATATATATTTTTCTGATTTTTAACGAATATTCGAGTAACATTTTTTTATCAACAAAAACGTGATTAAACAATGATTGTGAAAAAAAGAATGCAATTTTTTGTTGAAGAAATCGAAGGATTACGGTAACGAGAGATTGGGAAATAAAGCAACAAAAAATTGTTTTTTCAATGATTCAATTTTGATCATCGCAATAGTTTTTGCAACTAATGAAAAAAAGATTACGGTAATGGAGAAAAACACTTATAAAATGTTAAACAAAAATCAAACTTATTGTAAAAATCCGATAAATCTCAAATATAAACATGTGATAGTACGGTAAAAGAAAGTTGGGAACGTTTGTAAAAATGTTAGATAGAAAAAAGTTTAAGCATTTAATTATATTTCCAATAATGTAAACTCCAAAAATGTGTTTTCTCTCTCCTTCTATTCATGGTAAACTAAAGTCATTTATCAAAATTACACATGTATTTGTCCCTCCCAATTGAAAAAATACCAAAATCTAATCTTCAACCAAAAAGCCCACTTGCCCAAAAACAAAAAAAATTAACACAGAAATTTATTCACAAAAAAGATCACATTTCAAAGATTCAGATCAGAATAAAATACAAAAATCAGTAACATGAAAAAATTTAATTTCCTTCACCACCACGAAGACGGAGGACAAGATGAAGGGTTGATTCTTTCTGGATGTTATAGTCGGAAAGAGTACGACCATCTTCAAGTTGTTTGCCAGCAAAAATGAGACGTTGTTGATCAGGAGGAATGCCTTCTTTGTCTTGAATCTTTGCCTTAACATTTTCAATTGTATCGGATCCTTCGACTTCAAGAGTGATTGTTTTGCCAGTAAGTGTCTTGACGAAGATTTGCATGCCACCACGGAGACGAAGAACAAGATGAAGGGTAGATTCTTTTTGAATATTGTAATCAGAGAGAGTTCGACCATCTTCAAGTTGCTTTCCTGAAAATGCACAAATTGTAATTATTAAGATTGACGATATCAATAAAACATACCAGCAAAGATAAGACGTTGTTGATCTGGGGGAATACCTTCTTTATCTTGAATTTTTGCCTTGACATTTTCAATGGTATCTGAACCTTCTACTTCAAGAGTAATGGTTTTACCAGTGAGAGTCTTCACAAAGATCTGCATGCCACCACGAAGACGGAGTACAAGATGAAGAGTTGATTCTTTTTGGATATTATAATCAGAAAGCGTTCGTCCATCTTCAAGTTGTTTACCTAAAAAGAAAATCATTCATATATCGTCAATTATAAGCAACAAAAACATACCAGCGAAAATGAGACGTTGTTGATCTGGTGGGATTCCTTCTTTATCTTGAATCTTAGCTTTAACGTTTTCAATGGTATCACTACCTTCAACTTCAAGAGTAATGGTTTTTCCAGTCAAAGTTTTAACAAAGATTTGCATGCCACCACGGAGTCGAAGTACCAAATGAAGAGTGGATTCTTTTTGAATATTGTAATCAGACAAAGTTCTTCCATCTTCAAGTTGCTTTCCAGCAAAGATAAGACGTTGTTGATCCGGGGGAATACCTTCTTTATCTTGAATTTTTGCCTTGACATTTTCAATGGTATCTGAACCTTCTACTTCAAGAGTAATGGTTTTACCAGTGAGAGTCTTAACAAAAATTTGCATTCCACCACGAAGTCGAAGAACAAGATGAAGAGTGGATTCCTTTTGAATGTTATAATCGGAGAGGGTTCGGCCATCTTCAAGTTGTTTACCAGCGAAAATGAGACGTTGTTGATCTGGTGGGATTCCTTCTTTATCTTGAATCTTTGCTTTAACATTTTCAATTGTATCAGAGCCTTCAACTTCAAGGGTGATAGTTTTGCCAGTTAAAGTTTTGACAAAGATTTGCATGCCACCACGAAGACGAAGAACAAGATGAAGAGTAGATTCCTTTTGAATATTGTAATCAGAGAGAGTTCGACCATCTTCAAGTTGCTTTCCTGAAAATGCATAAAATTAGAACCGTATAAAAAGCAGAATAAAAAACATACCAGCAAAGATAAGACGTTGTTGATCTGGGGGAATACCTTCTTTATCTTGAATCTTAGCTTTTACATTTTCGATTGTATCAGAGCCTTCAACTTCAAGGGTGATAGTTTTGCCAGTAAGGGTTTTGACGAAGATTTGCATGATTGTTAATAATAAACAAAACAAACAACTAAAAAGAAGGAATAATTTATAAACGTTACTATGAAATAGAGTTGTAAAAAACGACACGTTAAATAGCAAGCAAAACAAAAAGATGATGAAGAAAGTGGTGGTAGTGACGCACTCAGAGATGAAGGAAAGAAAAAATGACAAATCAATAAGTCAGCTGATTTCGTCATTTTGGTGGCAAAGTTAGAGATTTAAAGAAAAAAATGTAAAAAAGTGTGGAAAAGGCTGTATAAACAGTGCACGAGGGATAGTTTTGTAATTTTGCGATATTTTAGTTAGTAACAAATGTAAAACATGTTACTTTAAACATTATAAAAGATATTAAAAAGTGCTCGCAGAAAAACAGTGAAAATGGCGTAGAAACAGATGATCATTTTTGGAGCAAAAGTTGTAAAATTTAGCAGGATTTTTGGTGATAATTTTTAGAAAGTACTACCAAAAAAACAGGAGAGAGAGAGGAAGACACACGACAAGATCGCAGCTGTTTGAAAGTGAATGAATGAGAAATTACGGCTGTTTTTTCTTTTTCCTTCCGCAAAAAATTTCGAGAAAAAAAGAGAGAGGGAGGGCGATTTTCGTGTTCGGAGAAATCAGGCAATTATTTATGTTTTTAAAAAATGCTTCTGATAATTTTTTTCGCCAACAAAAAAATTGATTTTTCTGTAACTTTTCTTACAATTTTTTTAGTAAAAAGACATAGACCATTACAGGTATGGCACATCAACCATTATATACCTCTACTTCGCTTCAATTGATTACTTGAAAAACAATTATAAATAAAAACTAAAATCACATACTATTATTTCTCCTCTAATTTTTGTTATAAAATATCACAACGTTTTTTATTCAAACGTAAACTAACTAAGATAGATAATTGTGCAATAGTAAGGACATTATTGTGCAAGAATGACCCTTTTTCTTTATCAACAATTATTTATATACTCCTAACTGCTCTACCGATTACATGAGTGAGCGATTGTGAAATTACTTTATTTCAATCAAGAAATTTATAGGCTTTTATTTTGACTTCCCTGTTTTGATACTTATATCATCATCATCTATGATGATGAATGAAAGAACTTGAATGAAATATTTTTTGCTATCACATGTATTAAAATAGATGAAAATAATTCCTATACTTTGCTTTGATCATTGAAAAATGTTCAAACAAATGTTTTTGCATTTTTTCCGTTGCCGACGAATACTTCTAATATTTCTAACAGTGCAAACATAAAAAAGTGCAAATAGATTTTGACTTTTTTCCATCACTGAAGGAATTATCATAGCAAAAAAAGTGTGTTTCGATAAGACATTAAATTTAAGGTGTGTATCAAGGTGTGCCCGTTTTTCCTGCTTTAATTTCTTATATTTACAATGCAAAGCCATCAAAAGTATTGCTACGATTTAAAAAAAGATTTAATTAATTATTTATCAATTACATGGACTTTTTGTAAATCAATTTTTATGATTGCAAATTGTAGGACATTGAAATGAGAGTTGAAAAATTAGAAAAAAAGCAAACGAAAAGGTTTAAATGGTTGTATTTGGGGATTGATTGTTATCTATTAAGTCCGGTATAGTGAATGTATACATACCATATTAGATGTATAGTATGTGACGATAAAAAACATATTAACCGTTATCATTTTTATTTTTATGCAAAAATAATTGCTGACAAATCAATTTTCTGCAAAAATTTAATGGACTTTGAATGTTTGAAAAGCTTTCGCTGCAAAGAATGTCTATCATTGAAGCTTTTGAAAAGTGAACATTATCGTTAAAAATAATTTTAATGCTGTCTGAGATATAATACAAAAGATAAGATGGAACTGTCTGGACACAAATTTTTCTTTCATCATTTTTATTTTCAACTGCAGAATTATTTTTGGAGTTTTGGTGATTGACAGTGACTGCCTTTATCAATTGCCTTTTGATACGATAATTTTGCCAACAAATTTAATTGCCTTTTGTTGTGATGTTTTAGAATTCTAAGTTTCGAATGAATGCAAATCACAACATTGCAAAAAGCCAATGAAGGAAGGATTTAAAAAATGATTAGAAATATTTTATTTTTCCTTTTACATTCTTCAACAGAGCTTTTTAAAATTTAGAAGTTTAGCTTGAAATTAGCTTAGCAAGTTAGTCAAAAAGTGAAATCTGGAATTTTTATGGAATTCTGAGGACTTTAAAACTATAGATTCTCGAGTTCCGCTTTTTAATTTACTTGACGTAAAGTTGTTTTAGAGAATACGGTAGATGAATTAGCGATTATCAAAACTTCAAAGCACATATTCAGTTCTAAAAAACGATAACCGTAACCATTGAAATTTTAATTAATTTTGTTGTTTCCCTCAAAAAATAATAAGCTGTTTCTTGATTCTTTCTGTTTAATGTTTTTGCCCTTTTTTGCGGCAAGGAAAAAACCACAAATCATGAAGAAAAAAAGATAAAAAGAATGTTTTCGCGTTTTGGGAGTTCTTATCAGTACTACAGAAAATCACGAGGTTTTTGCTTTGTTTTAACGCTATTTTCATGGTAATTAAAAATGGCCACGATTTGAAAAAGTGTGCTAGAATTTTCTAAAAAATGTATGATTTTTTGATGTTTGTACTTTTTTCAATGCCTTTTTTATGCTGCTACAGTACAAATTTAGTGGAAAGACAAGGCCAATTTTTTAAGCATGATTTAATAAAAAAAAGAGTTTTATTATATAAAAACACCAAAGAAGGTTAACTAAAGACAAACTTTTATTAATTTCAAATTTTCAATTGTTATTTTAAAAACTAAAAATAAGCATAAACGAATGTTTTATAAATATTTTTTAATTTAAAATTGTAAACTAAACTCCATAAATTTTAAAAACAATACTTATATTAAATGCATGCAGTTGTTGACATTCCATGAAAAAGATTACTGTAGTTAGCTCGTGCCATTCTGTATTTACTCTTTTTCAAAAGAATAAACATGTTATTTTTCAGTTTTGTTTTCTCTCTGTGTTTTTCAAGCTTCAAATAACAATCAGTAAATTTTTATTAAATAATATTTAAAAAATTAAAATAAACGAACACAAATACAAAAGAGGCACTTGAAAAATAATATTTTTTTTGGATTAAGAAAAAATGGATTTTTTAAAGAAAAATCCGACAAACACAGAAAATATACTTGTTTATTAATTAAACTTTTTATCAGTTTTGATTAAAACTTTATAAACTGATAAAAAAAGAATTAAGAATTATTTATAATATTTATGTATTTAAATTTATATTTTTATGCTTCCTCCCAACAGCTTTAACTTTAATATTTCCAGCAACAACAAAACTTTGTACGGTATTGATCAAGGTTTATGCAAATTTCTTTTCATGCCCTCAAGTGACATGTGAAAAATATTTCCCAAACTCCACTATTACAGATATCCCCATTTATCTGTTATATCTGGATTCCAACTCCCCATCATCAATTGCATCATTCTAATTTTTGATTTATTGCCCTCGGGCGAATTTGCCGATTTCTCGTCCAACACTTTTATTTCCAGGGCATTTATCCTGTTTGCAAGGTCTCAGCACGAAAACATTCATGCCTTCTTTAGAGTTTTGACATTGATCCAGGAATTTTTGGACTTGTTCATTACAAGATATGCAAATTTGTGGACGTAACCTCTTCAGCGCTTCCTTCAGATTCATTAGTTTTTCTGTTAATTCCATATTTCGTCTTTCAAGTCTTTGCTTTTCCATTTGCCGATCTTGATGTTCTCGCTTTCTTTTTTCTCGAGATCGTTTTGAAGCTTCATTCTTTCGTTTTGCTTTATCCATAACTCGGACCATCATTCTTTCTTTATACTGAAGAGGAGTTTCTTTTGGTCGAAGATTTGTATCATAATCAGAGTCATCTTCAGTTGTGTAAGTTTCTTCTCGTTCTGCTGAATCTGGCACTCTTGGTCGGGCAGTTATAATAATATGAGTTTCTTCGGCATCCATAAAGGATTCAGATGCTGCTGGAATTGAATGGGAATGGGGTTGTGGAAACAATGGAGTTGGAATTGGGGTTGAAAGTGATGTTGTTGGTTTTGTGTTACTACTTTGAAGGGGTGGGGATATTATATCTCTGGATACTGTAGTTGTTGATGTGGAAGATATTGATGATGTTGAAGGAGATGTTGTTGATGGAAGGGATATGGTTGAACTTGGGGTAATTTTTAGGCTATTATCGATTGATGGAAGGCTGGATATTGAAGATGACGTAATATGTTGATATGAGGTGTTGCTTGTGGCACTTTGAAGGGATAATTTTGGAAAACAGCTATCCGTTTTGGTTGTGTACGATTCTGGCATAATTTTTTGAAGCTTTGCTTTCTTTTCACAATTAATTTGCATATCAGCTTCTGGTCTATCATCAACAATAATTTCAGGGGATGGCGCACGGCGTTTATGAATTTGTGGTGAGATTAAAGTTGTTGTTGCTGGAGGGGGTGGAGAGATCATGGTAATAGCCTGAGGGGTTGTTGGGGTTAGCTGTTGTTGTTGAGGGGTGTTTGTGTTTGGGGTTGCAACTTTTGGAGTTAGCGTTTGAATTGGCATTGATGGTGGCATGGTTGCAAACATATTCGGGGATGGAGTAAAATTTGATGCGCCACCTTTTAAACCTGGAAAATTCGGAACATTCTTGTATGGCATAAATGAAGCTGCAGAAGGTTGTCGCATAAGTTGTAACGGAATTCCATTTGGAACAACTTTAGGAATAATTTGTTGAGATTGTTGTTGTTGTTGTTGCTGGTGTTGATGATGATTTAAGAATGATTGATTGGCAGCTAACATAGACATAGACATGGAAGTAGTTGGAATTGAAGCGGAAGAAGTCATTGGAAAAATAGAATTCATCGCTGAATTTCCATTTGGATTGTTAAAAAAATTAAAGGCTGCGGCTGCGGCAGCTGAAGAATTTGCAGCAGCAGATAAATTTAAGCCTGATGGGGGGATTCCAGCTTTAAGCTGTTGCTGGGCATATTTAAGTTTCTTAAAATTCTGGAACTCAATAAAATCGTTGTATTCGTCTTGGGATAACATTGGAAGTTGATTCATGGGAAGCATATTTATTATAAATAATATTAATAATATTATATATCTTGAGATCAAAACTGAAAAATTGTAATTAGTATTATTTTTTAGGGAAAGAAAACGTAATAAAATATTAAATTTCGCGGCAAGAAGAAATCAAAAAAAAAAAGAAACAAAATTGGAAATTTTCAGGGTGTGGTGGTTTTGACGGTATTCTTTCACCTAGTTTTTTTTGCCGATTTCAGTTCCCTTATAAAATTGATAACAGATTTTTAATACTCAGCAATTACAAGCATTTTCCAAAATTTCCAAAAATTCACTTTACAGAGGAGCCTCAAAAGTTTTTAATGGAAGAACTGCTTTTATATTATTTTCTTAAGACCGCCTTATTGAGCACAGCGCAAATAAATTCAACATTATCTTATCACTTTGATACGGTTGCTGAAAAGCTGATTTTTTTATTGCCTATTTTCTCCCAAAATTTTGACGAAAAAAGAGTATTGTATGGTGATAAAAATTGTTTATTAATTGTTTTTTAAATATTTTGTTTATTTTATGGCTTATCAAAAAGTGTATAATAAATGACTAAACAATGTAATTTTTAAATATTTGTATACTTTATTTATTTTTAGGGCACTTTTGAATTTTTTACAGTATTTTTAAATGCCAGTAAATATCCTTAATAATATTATATTTACCAAACAATAAACGATGAATCAGGAAATTAGATTTTGGCAGAATAGTTTTTAAATTTTTAGAGGTATAAAGTTTTCCACGTTTTTAGGGATCACTTGATTCCATAAATGACTGATCGTGAACCACGAGAAAATTATCGAAAAAAAATTAAATTTATCAAAGATCAAAAAAACAAGTGATTAATTCAATGTTTTTAATCATTAAAAATTTAATGAATCAAGAAAAAATTATTTTTGGTGTCTTTATTTTTAGCATTATTAGTCCAAAGTTTGCACTAATTATAGAAGAAAACGCAAAGATAAGAGTTTTAAATGGTTTCTCTCTTCTCAAAAAAGTTTTGAAACGTGGCCTTTAAAATTGAATTTTTAGTTTCATTGACCGAATTTCAAAAATAAATTTGATAAAGATTGTTGATTCATTTTTTTTGAAAGCTGAAATAGTTTAAAAATTTAAATTCTGTCGAAATCAAATTTTTAATACTTTTTGGTCACCCTTTTTTTAAGTATCTACCTCCACGTGGTTCTGGAGATGACATAAATTTATCAACTGATAAAACAACCTGGTGACAGAATACTTCAAAGGTCAGCACCAGTCCCGGAAGTGCCGGGGTGTGGTATTTAAGCAAATTTGAATTTCCTTATCACTAACAACAGAGACATCGAAATCGCCCCCGATTTAATTTATCACCACTTAAAATAAAAAATAAGCCCACTGGGAAAAATACAGTCACAAATATTTTTTATGATTCTTGAACATCGACATCTACAGTATACTTTAGATTACATGATACTTACATACAGTTTTTTTCAAATTAAAATGTCACAACTTTTTTAAGAACCTTTAAAATAATGTTTTTCTCTTGAAAAACAGGTGAAACTTTTACAAGTACATTTTTTTCAAAAAATATTATTCAAAATAGATTTCACTGAGTTGCTTTAATATTTAATTGAATTCTGAAAGCTTCTATTTTACAGATTTAAGAGTGCAATAAAAAAGGTTTTTTTTACCATCGAAAATGCCAAAATAATAAAAAGAATGGGAATTGCGTAATTTAATGAAAAAAGTTGTTTGGTTTTTTTCTTGTAAAAATGAGTCAAAAAAGTAAGAAGAATGTTTCGGTGACGGAAGTAAGTAAGTAATATTCATGAATATTAAATAAATAAAAATGACATTAAAAAAATGTTTTTAGAAACATTGGCTCCCAGACAGTGTTTACAACTAATTAAAGCAAAAAAGAACATTTTTAATTGAAATAAAAGTACGGTTAAGAAGGAGATATAAGTGCAAATTGTTGAAGTTAACAGTTTGCCAATTACGGTAATAATTAAATTTTTAACAAATCTGAAAACGTCACTTTTTGTTCATTAAAAGTGCTGTTTTCAGATATCATCATCCGACAAAAACATTCATCTGAAAACTTAATGTTTCAAATATAGGTTAGATTAAGAAAATATTTGCATATGAAAAAAACTTCTGGGAAACATCATATGGCTGTAAATAGTTTTTCACAGAAGTAGATTAAATTGGAGCAAAAATTTCTTAGAAGCGTTTTTTGGTTTTTTTAAGTTTAAGTCTCAGTCCAATCTTAAATCAAAGCTGCCGAAAACAGTAAAAAAATAATAAAAATACAATTCAAAAGCTTAAAAGGTGACAAATTTTATGTGATCTATAATGACGAAGCAATATATGCAACTATGTCATATAGGCTTTATGTAATAGTAACATATATTTTGCTATATGATATAGCAGAAGACAAAGGTGCAAAAATCAGGTACCATTTTTTAAAACGTAAAATGCCTGAATTAAAAATCAATCTTGTTCTATAACAATTCTATTGACACTAAAGGGACACTGAAAGTTTCAGTATGAAAAATTTAACCAGTTCAGTTGCGAAAAGCATGCAACAAAAAACTAAAACTTTATAAATGTTGCGGATATGTTTTTCAGGTACATTATTACTAGTTTTATCTATTGGACTTATCCGAGACATTTAGCCAGCTCAGCATGCTTTTCGCAACTGAACATGCTAAATTATTCATACATATATCCGCAGAAAGTTTCAGTATCCCTTTAAGTCCAAATCTGACGTCCCGTATTTTTAAAAAGGAGGGAAGGGGTAGCCAAATCTGATGCTCATCTTCAAAGCGGCAAAAATTAAAAGGAAAGATATGACGGAAGAGAGTGGTTTAAAAATTACGTCGTCAGATCTAAACAATACTTGATGCTTTTGTCCCACTAAAATTTGTCTATTATCATAATATATGAAAAGCAACCTTCGGCTCAAAGATTATTTCAGAAGCAGTAATTTTTTTAACAATAACAAGTATGCATGTATTACTTGTATTTACATTTCTCAGTTTTCATTTTTACAACTGACAACTCTTTTTTTAAATCGTAAAAAATTTATGGTTGTAGAACTCAGTAACTAATTTCTACAGTATTCTTTTATTAATTCTTTCAATATTTAAATGCTATAATTTTATTTTTCTGCTAAAAATTTAGTTACCTTTTCGAAAAATTTTTTTTATAAATACTTGCAATTTTTATTGTTATTTTTAGTTAAAATTTTGAAATTTTTAACAGCAAAAATACACTTGATTGAATTTTGAAAAAATTAGGCGTTAAAAACTCACAAAAATCTACAGCAAAAATAAAATTGGGTGGTTTTATGAGAAATTTGTGATAAGGAAATCAAAAAACTAAAGATTATTTAATTTTTTTAATTACCAAAGTAATTTTTTTCTCAACTGATAAGGATATATTTACCAAAAATAAGATATTATCTTTTACCAAAAAATGCATGAGAAAATGATAAAAAAACACAAAAACTTTCCACCAAAAAAATTTTTTTGTTAGACAAGAAAAAAAATAAAAGTTAAAAAGTTAAATTTTGTTTTCTCAAAAAAATATAGTTTTTTAATTACAAATATTAAATTTATTTTTAGTAAAAAAGCGTCAGCAAAAATCTTTCTATTTTTTAAGTAAAATGGCTATAATTTTATCGAAAGAAAGAAAGATACCGTAATCAAAATTATTGGATAAAAATATATACGTATAAAAGTGCTAAAAATTGAAAATGAAAAAAATAGAAATTTTACTGTAAATTGAAAAATGAGACATAGACAAAATAAATATAAAAAAATGGATACAAATTTTATGAGCAATGAAAATGAACTTTTATGAAGAACATTTTAATTTAAAAGTAATAAAATTGTAAAGTTGACAAAAACAACAAAATTTTAATTTTATATTTTTTCTGTAATTAAAATTTCAAACTTTCAAAAATAAAAATTTGAATAAAGTCGAATATGTCAAAAATAAACTTTACAGAGTAAATGTTTCCTTAACTCTGTGCTAACATTATATCTAAAAACTAACAATTCAAGGAATTGCTATTTTCCCCATTTTTTATCATCAAAAATAACTCAATTCCAAAAAACAATAATTAACTAGAAAACAAAATTAAGGATACTCCCTAAGGGGATATTTTAAAGATTTGTTTTAGATCAAATGACTTGTCTTTAACACAATAAAAACGTTACTTTTCACAGGAGCTGAAATATTTCAGTTTTTAAACAGTGTTTATGATTATTTAAAAAAACGTCACTTCTTTAAAACATACGGACATTTCAAAGCGAATTGTTAAAACAAGGATGCGCAAATGATGTTGTATGCAGTAATAATAATAATTACTGAAAATCACCCTTGGGGATAATAAAAATTAAGTCATGAGATTTTTGTTATACTTTTATTTCCTTGTTAGCTGGTTACATATCCCAATTTTGCATTGGAATATGTAACCAGTTTTAAGGATATGTTTTATGCTAATTTCGATCAGTTCGGATTTTTTAAAAACAAAAAGTAACTACAGGAATTATTTATGTATTTATTTTTAATTTTATTATTCAAGTTTGAAATTATTACTTGCTTTTCTATGAATTTCGTTAAATTTCAAAATTTTATTGACTTATTGGAAGAATTTTAATGAAAAACAAAAAATTTGAAATTTTATTTACCAAAAAATTAAAAATGCTTAAAAGTGTCAACAGCTTTCCACATAATCAAAGATATTTGTTTATAGAGGAAAATCAACATGTTGTTAAAAAAAGAATTTAATTTTTGCAAACAAATTGATAACAAATTTTTGTACAATTGTTTTCCTCATTTTTTTCAAATAAAATCTTTAATTTTATAATATTTTTTAAAACATGCGCTTTTTATTCGAAAAAATTACGAGACATTATTTCAGGCTCTTTTTTGATTCAAAAAATTTTCAAATGAATCATTGATTTCATCATCTATACTTTTTATTGTTTGCAAAAATCGAACGCTTTTTGAAACAATGAAAGTGATAAGAGAACAAAAAAAGGGAACGTTTTAAATGCGTCATCACAGAATATTCTTTAGATCGTATGATTTTTTAAATTTCTGATAACATATGGCGCCAATTTTTATGTCCGGAAAAAAATTGTCTTTCAACACAAAGCTTTTTTGGCACATTTATGATCGTCTCAAGGGTTTAAAGAATTAAAAATTAAAAAATCAGAGAAAAAAGTGGAGTAGAAATGCACGAAAACAAAAAAAAGGCCAAGATTTTTGGCCTGGAAAGGGGTGACAAAAAATTTATTCAAAAACATTTTTGTGTGACAAAGATTTAAAAAAATGGAAGATGTTTTATCTTATCATGGTAATATCAATGAACTTTAAGTATATCCACCTATTTGAGACTAATACTACTTATTTCACCGAACCCTAGCAATAAATGCCATTGAAACGAACCTGCCCCTTTTTTCTTTCAGACAAACAACTTAAAAAAATGTTTCAACTAAAAAAGACGGACTCCAAAAAAGACATAAAGACTTCAAAAATCCACCTTCACAATTTAAAGAATGCACTTTTTAAAACGCTATTATTAAATTAAAAGAAAGAAAAATGTTTCATTGCCGTATGAAAAATATATTTAAATAATAGTCTATGGTGGAGGAATAACAAAAACCCACGTTTGAATGTTGGCTGTAAATAAAAGTTCAGAAACACTTTTGAATGCCTGGAAGTTATAGTTTTGCACTATTAAAAATTTAAAAACAAAAAGGTACTCCCTCATATTCAAATTTTTTCATTTTCCATGAAATCAGTTTATGCCCTTAGGGAATGACAAAATTTAAATGCAAAAGGTCAAATGAGAACATATGTTTTTTCTGTCAAAAATATACATATCTATTTTGCTGACACCTGGGTATTTTTCCATTTTTTAGCCATTGCTGACAGCAATGAATAAATAATTCAATAAAATTAAAGGTTTTTTATATTTTTCAAAGCAACCAAAAACACATAAAATGTTGCACTTAAAGAAAAGATTGTCAAAGAACATACGTAACTATTCTAAATATTTTATTTTTAAATGTTTTTAATTGTTTTTTTAGTAAAAATCAAATTAATTATTAAAATAAAGAAATCAAAGATTGTCGTTGGCCGCAGATTTAGGCTACAGTAACCCAAAAATTTCTTTCTTTTTCAATGATGTCAAATTGTTATTTTTCATTTTAGAAATGTTAAAAAAAATTTAAAATTAATTTAAAAATAGATTTTTTTAGAGAAAAAGCTGTTTAAAAATTTTTTGTAGACAAAAAACATGTTTTTTTGGAAATTGAAAAATTAAAATGTCATTATTTTTTTAAATTTAAAATTGTGTTTTAATTCGAAAACGAAGAAGAAAAACATTGTCGAAGAACCTTCTCGTGTGATACAAAAATTACTGTATGATTAAAATTTGAAGAATGCATTCTAGAATGTAATTAATACAGAAAAAAAGGAATAATTTAGAAAATGAGATTCTGAAATATTACTCGAGTGATGATTAAAGCACAAATTAAATTTCAGCTTTCGAAAACATGTATAAAAATGGCATAAAAAGAAGTGATGCAATAACCATAATTTTGTAAACATATTTTTCAAATTTGTCTATTACGTTTTTGAAATTTGCTAAACAGAGAAATTTCTAGATTGCAAGCAATCATAAGTAATGTTTACTTCCCCCATTAATTACGATAGAATGAAAAAAATATGCAGAAAATTAACAAAAAAATGGAATGTCTCAACTTTGTGTCTTTTTTGTCCTTTTTCAGAAAAAGAAAAAACAAAAGGACGAGCTTTAAATAATTGTAGGCACCGTAATTTTTTTTACCAAGTGCTTAGAATTTTAAATTATTTTTTGTTTATTTTTTTGAATTTAAAAATGCAAATAGATTTGTAAAAAAAATAAATTTGTGTTATTTTTAATACACCAAATTATTACTATTATTATTATAAGCGTGTGAAAAAATATGAAAGGAAATTCCATAAAAGTGCGGGGGTACTTTTTTGACACCATTTTTTTTACAAATTTTTGTCCCTTGAAAGCTGCAACATAAAAATATGAGAAAAAAAGTAGCAAAAAATTTTTGGAAAAAGTTAAGCAATGTATTTTTATGGACATTTTCTCACGAAATTGATGTCCGACAATAATTGAAGACAAAGAAATGCACTTTTATTTTTAAATTAGTTGAAGCTACCGTAACCTGTATTTCTTTTTAAGGTAGTAAATTCTATTCCGTCCAACAAGGCATTTCAATAGGGGATTTGAAAAAAGAAGATATTATTGTTATTATAAAAAGTTCCACATGGGAAATTAATGTATACAAAATTAAAATTTTAAAAAAAGTGCCAACAAACTTGGACCAAACATTAGAGATTGCTCAATAAATTTAAAGAAAAAGAAAAAAATAGATTTTTGAGAAAAAGAAATTTGATTGGCTGAAAACCTGGTCAAAAAAAGTACCAAAAACAGCAGGTTTTTATAATTTTTAAAAAGCTTTGCTTTAAAATATATCCATTTTTTAAAAAGTACCCTTTTTATATTCCAGAGCGGCTACAATTATAATGAAATAATAACTCTCTTTTTAAAGCTCATTTTCTGTAAGGTACGAGCATTTCGGATTATTCTTGGCACAGGCGCACCGAATTGATGCCAGAAGGGTGTGAAGTGTTTTTTCTAGGTAAATATGGTCCAAAAACTTCATTTTCGTTGTCTTTTTGGTTCTAAGTGTCCTAGTTTTCGTTATGCAAATTTCTGAAGTCAAAAATGAAAAATCGCCATCTTTAAAGATAAAATCACCAAAATGATACCACTGATAGCCCTTGACGAGCTGATTCCAAATATATAAAATTTGTTAAGGTTTGACCCCTTTTTGAAGGCGAAAACAGGCACAGAACGCCAAAAATCGCGTTTTTTCACCTTTTTGTGATTGCGAAATCTCCAGGACCACTCCGACGAAGAATTTTATTATACTAAATTCTTCCTTAACTACTTGGGCATCAAAAACCAACAACTTTTGGGACATCCATTTGGTCCTGAATGGTGTTATCTATGCTCGAATATGCTCAACTCTAACATGGTCAGCATGAGTCGCGGGGCTTATCTCAATGTACATGTTAGATTTTGACTTCCGGTGAATTGTATTATGAAAAACCATATCAACAGAGCATGTTGGGTCAGTTTCAGCTATTTTGGTAACGATTTCGTAATAGGGGAATCATTTGAAACTCCAATATTGTGCAATATCATCCGTTGAAGTATTAATTCAAAAAAGGTCAATTTTTCTTAACAAATTAAGGAAAATGTGCTTCTGCAATAAAACTCAGATGCCAAATTAGTATTTTCAAGCATTAAACAATGAAATTGTGCTGATATTTGGGAACTATTCGAAAAATAGGTGTTTTTTGGTCCATTTTCAAGGTATTCAAAAACTGTAAAAATTATCATATATCAACTTTTTGTGCTTATTACAATGAAATATAGCGTGTTTAGAGTAATTATGCAAATTTTCAAGTACCGGAAACGTCTAGTTTTTATTTAGCAGCATTTTAAAAATTTGGGTATTTTTTTGCAACTAAAACTGTCAAAAAGTTAGTTTTTTCTATATGAATCTTATCAAAAACATTTTTTCTTTGTTTTTTTATAATAAATTCAGCATTTTCAACTATAATCCCCTTTTATTAATAAAATTTCAAAAAATCCAAAAATAGCAAAAATCGAATTTTTCCAAATTGGGTTCAAGAGACAACAGGATTCAAATCTTGCGGCACGTGAAATTTTTATATGAAATTTTTTTTGGTCCATTCGATTAAACTAGGTGAAAAAACATTATTCTAAAAGTTTTGGGACAATTTATCTCGCACTTTTGATTTCAGGGTAATTGAAAGTTACTATATTCCCAAAAATGGAAAAACTCGGGAAAAATCGTAAAGTAAGCCAATCAAGAAGTTTTAAACCGTGATTGTACATATAAGTAAGGGCTTTTGAATGCATACTTGAAAAAATTTGTGTCTGACCCCTAATGCCGAAATTTCGGGTACTGCAATTTTCGACACAGAAGAAAAATTTGCACATCTAAGTATTTAAAGCAAAGACATATCACATCGAATAGCCCAGTTTCTGGGCTTTCTTAAAATATAAAATTTATTGAAATCTGTGGAGTACTTAGCGATAGCCAGTAAAAAAGGTGCGCGTCATCAATATCTACACCATCGACCATGGGGTAAAACTCATGTATGATGAAAGATATTGACATGCGGTGAATTGTACAATGAAATATCATGTAGTAAGAGTATTCTGGGCTACTTTCATGACATTTGGATATGTTTTTGAAATACGCCATCAATGTGAAATTTCAAAATTTAACAACATTAGACTTTGAAGGGAAAATTAAAGTAATTTGGGTTTTTCGTTAAAAATAAAAGAACTAATGCTTTTAAAACATAAAATAGATATAATAAAAATAATTATAAGCAATAAGCATTCAATAATCGGGCATTTTTGATTTTTCAGGTCGCATCGAACTTTACATTATTTTTGACAATTTTTTGACGTGCCAAAATGGCATAAAATAATATACGTATTAACTATTTTTGCCGTTACCAATCAAATATAACATGTTTAAAATTAGTAGGTACAATTTCAACACCTGGGGATACCCAGTTTCAATTTCCCGTCATTTTTTTTTTCATATTATAAAGACGACAATTACCCAAATTTTTAAAATGCTGCTAAATAAAAACTAGACGTTTCCGGTACTTGAAAATTTGCATAATTACTCTAAACACGCTATATTTCATTGTAATAAGCACAAAAAGTTGATATATGATAATTTTTACAGTTTTTGAATACCTTGAAAATGGACCAAAAAACACCTATTTTTCGAATAGTTCCCAAATATCAGCACAATTTCATTGTTTAATGCTTGAAAATACTAATTTGGCATCTGAGTTTTATTGCAGAAGCACATTTTCCTTAATTTGTTAAGAAAAATTGACCTTTTTTGAATTAATACTTCAACGGATGATATTGCACAATATTGGAGTTTCAAATGATTCCCCTATTACGAAATCGTTACCAAAATAGCTGAAACTGACCCAACATGCTCTGTTGATATGGTTTTTCATAATACAATTCACCGGAAGTCAAAATCTAACATGTACATTGAGATAAGCCCCGCGACTCATGCTGACCATGTTAGAGTTGAGCATATTCGAGCATAGATAACACCATTCAGGACCAAATGGATGTCCCAAAAGTTGTTGGTTTTTGATGCCCAAGTAGTTAAGGAAGAATTTAGTATAATAAAATTCTTCGTCGGAGTGGTCCTGGAGATTTCGCAATCACAAAAAGGTGAAAAAACGCGATTTTTGGCGTTCTGTGCCTGTTTTCGCCTTCAAAAAGGGGTCAAACCTTAACAAATTTTATATATTTGGAATCAGCTCGTCAAGGGCTATCAGTGGTATCATTTTGGTGATTTTATCTTTAAAGATGGCGATTTTTCATTTTTGACTTCAGAAATTTGCATAACGAAAACTAGGACACTTAGAACCAAAAAGACAACGAAAATGAAGTTTTTGGACCATATTTACCTAGAAAAAACACTTCACACCCTTCTGGCATCAATTCGGTGCGCCTGTGCCAAGAATAATCCGAAATGCTCGTACCTTACAGAAAATGAGCTTTATATTCACTATTATTATTTTTATTATTTTAGCATGAATTCATTAATTTTAAAATTAAAAAAAGGATACGGTACCTGCGAAAGAAAAGTTGCTGCTGCAAAAAAACAGGTTGCGTTTTTTTCATTGTATAAAAAATTATTACTTATGTTTAAAAAAAAGTATGTTGGAAATGTTAATAATTATTAGTTCAAAAGTGTACTTTTGATACAAAATGGATTAAAAAAAGGTTTTTACGACACCGAATTTGGAGTTGGGCAATTAGAGTTGGAGACAGAATCCTCAAAAACAAAAATATATTTAAAGGGTTGAAAAATTAAAACTACAGTATCCAACATATTAGAAAAAGTGAAAGAAGAAATGAATGTTCATTTTTATTGCGAAAATAGCTGAACAAGTTTTAATTTCTACACATAAAAATTAAGAATACTATAAGCGTATATTTCAACATTTTTTGAAGAATAATAACTTATAACTTTTGGTCATTAGCATAAAAGAATACTATAACTATTCTATAATAAAATATACATATGATATTCTCAAAATATTTATATTATGCTTCTTCGAGTAGAAGACAAAAATACAAATCGAAAATTTCAAAACTAAAAAATTTGAATAAAACTTAAGTAGGCTATTTCTCAAGACAACAATTTTATGAACGATCAAAAATTGTAGAATGGCATGTTTTCATTTTACTCTTCAAGATGTTCATGCCCCCAGGTCATGTACATGAATAAATTTTATTAACCCTTAAAACTACAACAACCTGTTAAACAAAGAAGGAGGAATACAAAAATATTTCAATTATTCAAATTATATTCCAAATTAATGCCCTATTAAAGTAGTATTAAAAGTCTGTTAAATGCTTGCTTAAATACAATAATTATATAATTAAAAAATGAGGGTGGAACAAATTATTATTATTCAAAAAGTTTTTTCATTTCCTTTTTTTAAAAACTATAAAAAAATTATTTAAATAATAATAATTTTTACCGGATATAGAAATTCAACTTATTTAATTTCTCATTAATTGTTTCGCCATGATTAAACACAACCACAGTAATTTTTTTTAAAAAGTCTGAGTCTAAATTTAAATAAGAAAAAGAATAAATTGTGCAATAAATTATCTTCACTATTTGGATGAATGAATTTTTATTCATGAAAAAAAGGAAAAAAAGGCTTTAAAGGAGGAGACCCATAGTAAATAAATTTTCTTCCCTTTCATTCATTGGAGGTCTCGGCACGAAAATTATAAAAACTCCGAATTGAAGAATTCTGATGATATTATCTTTCATAATTATTTTTTCTGATTCCAAAATGGTATGAACTTAAAAAAATGGTTGAACAGAAGCTGAGACTCAACTTTTTTGTGTCAATTCTCGAAAATTCATGAATTTGTACAAAAAAGTTGAATCTCAGCTTCTATCCAACCATTTTTTTAAATTCATACCATTTTGGAATCAGAAAAAATAATTACGAAAGAAAATGTCATCAGAATTCTTCGATTTGAAATTTTTAAATTTTTCGTTTTGGGACCTCCAATGAATGAAAGGGACAAAAATTTATTTACAGTGGGTCTCCTCCTTTAATGAGGCTTTATATCTTTTTGAATAAATAAATTAGTCTTTGTCTAGGTCTGGTTTTTGTACTTGTAATTACAAATTTCAAATTGTTAAAAAAAAAGTAATAAAACACAAAAGTCAAATTTTAATAAATTTTTAAAAAAAAGACAAATTTTTATGCTTCACCGAAGTTTTTAAAAGTTCCGTTTTGAAAATCAAATCTTAAATAAAAAATTTGACTTCCTGAAACATTTCATTTGATTTTTGGCACTATGATTCTGGCATCTTTTGCTTTGGTGATAAGAAATTCTAATTTATCGAAATAGAAATTTTAACAGAAACAAAAAATTATACGGTAAAAATACGGTAGCCGCTTGAAGCAAAGATCATTAATTTTTCTAGATGACAACATTTTTTCGCGCTTATCAAACTTTTAAGCCAACCACTAATTTGTACTTTTAAAAAGCCAATAAAAATTAAAACAAACAGTTTTTTTCTATTTTTTAATTTTTAATTAAGACGACTTTCATTTTTGAAATCTATCTCATCATCAAAAATCCAATGCTTTGTAATTTTTGTTTGTCAATTTTTATCGTTTTTCATCGTCAAAAAATTGAAATCAGTTAAAAAATGGAAAAAATTGGCAAACATTTGTTCAGGTGATTTTTTCAACAAAAAAGAAGAATTGTGAAGAAAGAGCAAAAAAAGCATTATGAATTTGTTTAAGGAAAGAAAGCTTAAATTTAAACAAAAAAGCATGAAATTAATGGTTTTCCCTGACACATAAAGTACAAGAACAATATGATTTTAAAACGCTGCCATAGATTTTTGGGTTTGTTAATAATTTTAAAAGAGATAAATAAAATAATGTTGATGTTAAACAATGCAATACCCATTGCAATAGAAATCGTGTTCGATTGAAAAAAAAAGCTTGATTTTTTTTATTTGAAGAAAGCGGAAAAAAGGGTTCAAAAGTACAATGTTCGTGGGCAAGCAAATAATAAAAAAAAGGAAGGAAAAAGGGGTAGTGGTGAAATGTTTAGAAAGAAAGTAAACGAAGCTTTTTTATAAAAAAAAATGTTTAAAAATTTGTTGCACTTTTAAGATGAAATTTTGGAAATAAAAAGTCCCGAATAATTTGGAACTATGTGAAACGTAGTAAATGGGTAACCCTGATCAGGGATATTCTTAAAGTCTCAAAGTGGAATTAATTGATTCTAAATTAATTTCCAAATTTCGAGGGCATTGAAATGGACAAAATGGAAAAATAACACTCAGGAATTAAATAAAGCTAAAACTGACTTTTTTGGATCCCGAATACTGAAATTTGAATAATAAGGATCGAAATTTAAAGTAAAAAAAATGAAAATTTTTTAAAAATCAGAATCTTGATTCTTTTTGTGGTTACAGTATTCTTTGAAAACAAATTCAAATCGAAAAAAATATTGCAATAGATGCCGAAAATTCAAGAGAAATTTGTCTTTATAAAAACTAAACACAATTTTTTAACAATTTTATGATGTTTTTCTTTGTAAAAAATGAAAAAAAAATTACTTTTTTAAAATATTTAAATACAAAAAAAACGAAAGAAAAAAAGTGAGTAAAAAAGCAAACAAAAATGATTCAAGAATTAACTCTTGAAATTCCTTTTTTTTCTAAAATAAACTTTTTTAAATGTGTGTTTTTGTTAAATTTTAAAATATATTTTGATGTCATCAAACGGAAAAAGAAGAAGAAGAAGAAGCTAAACACAAAAGTTTGACGTTTTGTAACGTTTTTTTGTTAAAACTTGAAAAAAATGTTGAAAATTTTTGCAAAACCCAAACAAATCTTTGATCAGATCAGATCCGGGAAAGGCAGATAACGACATCAAAGACCAAATTATGTAAGATTTTGGGTTGGGAAAAAAATTGTTAAATATTTCTTTGTTAAAAATTTCAACATGGATTTTTATGTTTTCATTTTTTCAGACACAATGGCACTTATTTCATTGTCCAAAAATCAAAAAATATCGAAGTAACTGATTTTGAAAAAGCATTTAAAATTCAATTTTCTTTAGACAATCATAAATTTCATACTACCGTATCCCTCAAAACTACAAAAATTAAATACCAAAAACAATAAATCACAAGGAGCAAAAAAAGTCATGCCATTTTTCCCAGTCAAATTCCCTACAAAAATTCATTTCTCAAATTGTTGTTTCCTACAAATTTTTAAAATTCAAAAAATAATTTTAACAATTTTAATTACAACTTTTTTTACAGAAAAAAATCTTAACAACAAAATTTTTTAAAGTAAACAATTAAATGAAATTCTTTTTTTCCCTCTTTTATATTTTCCGCGTTCGACCAAAGATTTTTTTCATTCATTGAAAGAAAAGAAAAAGCTGAAAGCGGATATTTTTATTATTTACTATTTAAAATATTTACTGATTGCTAAAATTTCACCATTCTTTGATTTTTTTCTTTTGTAGAAAAAAAGAGGGTTGTGAAAAACAGTTTTTTTTCTTTCTTTTCAAATTTTTTTTGTGTAAAACACACAAACCCGAAAGAAAAAAGATTTCCTCCATCCTCCTCAATAGCAGGCAGCAAAATAGGACCCAATTGTTGAATGTTTGAAAAACAATTCATTCTCTTTTTTTCATTCATTTTTGTAAACACGAAAAAACGTGATTTGAAAGAGAAAAAAAGATTTTCTTCATTTTTAAAGGAGGAGACCCACTGTAAATAAATTTTTGTCCCTTTCATTCATTGGAGGTCCCAAAACGAAAAATTTAAAAATTTCAAATCGAAGAATTCTGATGACATTTTCTTTCGTAATTATTTTTTCTGATTCCAAAATGGTATGAATTTAAAAAAATGGTTGGATAGAAGCTGAGATTCAACTTTTTTGTACAAATTCATGAATTTTCGAGAATTGACACAAAAAAGTTGAGTCTCAGCTTCTGTTCAACCATTTTTTTAAGTTCATACCATTTTGGAATCAGAAAAAATAATTATGAAAGATAATATCATCAGAATTCTTCAATTCGGAGTTTTTATAATTTTCGTGCCGAGACCTCCAATGAATGAAAGGGAAGAAAATTTATTTACTATGGGTCTCCTCCTTTAACAAAAAAAGTTTAAAACATCAAATTTCACATATTTGATGTTGATTGAGGGGTAATTGTGTAATTTCAAAAAATGGAAAAGAAAAAGTTTTGTCCTTTTCAAACACAAAAAAAAAGTACAGAAAGCTTATAATTAAAAAATAAAAAAGGGAGGGAAAAAGAGAATTTTCATATTTTGTATATTCATTTCCAGCAAGTCGGATAAAAGGGCAGCCAACAAAAAAAGAGAGAAGTAAGTAAACGAGAAAGTGCAACATTGAAATACAAATGTTTTACTTGGTAGTCGTTTATATTATTGCACCTTTTAAATGTAACTTATTCCACCGCCTTTTTTTCTTTTTTCAAAGTTTAAACTAAAAACTTTTACTCGTTTTTAAAAGTGCAACAAAAAACCAACTCAAATGTTTATTTAAACATAAAATCGTCATAAAAATAGCATAAATAACCTAAAATATCTTTTCGGATTATCAACAGTAAATCAAGAAACAATAGTCACAACAAAGCTATAATACAACGATTTTTTTGCAAAGATGCTTACTGTAAGTTAAATGACTTACCATAAATTGATCGGATGAAATCATTAAGCGCTCATTAATAAGATTAGAAACGCCATAAGCAATTAAACAATCACGCTCCATTTCACCAAGTCGAAGCCCGCCTACACGGGCTCATTTTTGGGTGAAAATTGTCCTGTAGAGGCGCCCTGTTAAACTATGATAGAAAACACTTAAAAATGATGGAAAAACCATATTGGGGGTTTTTATGAGGTATTTTGGGATTGTGCCGCTCAAAAATCGAAAAACGGCAAAAATGGTGTTTTTTGGCACTTTTTACGATGCCATACTCGAAATAACTGAAAAAGTGGTCCCCGAGTAGTTATTCATTTTTACCTTTTGGTATGGTTGACTATAATTAACCACTGGAACATGTTGATATACCCCCCCAAAAAAATCAATTGCTCGTGAAAATTGGCTATTTTGCCCTAAAATAGGTACAAATTTTGGTTTTCTTGGCACCCTGCCCATATTCACTGAGAAAGTGGTCCCCGAGTAGTTATTCATTTTTACCTTTTGGTATGGTTGACTATAATTAACCACTAGAACATGTTGATATACCCCCCCAAAAAAATCAATTGCTCGTGAAAATTTCATATTTTTTGTATTTTTTACCAAATTCTCATTTTATAATCCTCGAAACTCCGAGATCAGGCTACTGATCATAAAATGGGCTAGGACAATTCTTTATTATATTGTTACGAATGAAAGAAAATGATTGGTACTTGTTCCGCACCACTTGTATCAAAGTTAATGAATTGTTTTCATGTTTACGTACAAAATTGCCAAAATTTTCACTTTATTGTCAAATTAACAGGAGTGGTCCATATCAAAAGAGGCTTAGGACAAATCTTTGTTGTCAATAACAGATCATAAAAATACCAAAAGGGACTTTTCACGTTCATTGGTTCCCGAGTTAATATAACGTTTGTAATTATCGTGTGCTACAATATCCCCAACATGAAAAATTGAGTTTAGAAATGGTTTTTAACATGTGACAATGCTCAAAACAAATTCCTTGACCTTGATTTAATATTACCCAATCTTGTTTAAATCAAAAACTCCCACAAAAAAGTTTTTCTTCAATAATGAAATACTGCACAATACCCCCAACATCATTTTTGCCCTATAACTCAATTTTTTGGTCAAGTTTAAAGCAGTAAACGGTTTTAATATAATTTTTATGACATTTCAAGCATAGTGGGATGTTATTAAACGAAAAAAATTAAAATCAAAAAAAAATTTTTTTTGAAAAAATCCATGTGGTCCCCCCTGTGGAAAAATCGAAATTTTCAAAATTTCGATTTTCGGGTTGCACATTTCCCAAAATTTTTTTGCATCATTCTTAAGTTATTTGGAAGTGATTTTGACCATATTCGACCCCTTAAATCAAAAAACCGTCTCTACAGGACACTGAATGAGCCCGTGGCCTTCCCTGGCACGACCTTCTGTGTCTGGTTTAGAGCTCCCAGGCATGTATCAACTTTTTAGTACAATTTAAAGAAAAAATAGGATTTTATTTCTATTGTATATTTGTGTTAGTTAAACTTTGTAAACAAGAGATCAGAAAACCGAAAAAGATATTGTAAAAAACATGTTTTATTTACTTTTTCAAAAGTTTTAATTGCAACCCAAAAGTTTAGATGCAAAGTAACTATTTTGCCGTCAAATCTTGCTATGAATATGCCATGACTTTCCTCTTTTTTCAACAAAATGAGAACATTTTTGAATAAATTCTTATAAGACTATAAAGAAAAAAAGTGTTAATTGATTATGTGACGGGAAAAGGCATGCATATTTTTCACTAAGAAGTTGTTCGTCTGCACCTTCTTTTAATAATATTTTTATGACAAAAAAAATTTGTCGACAAATCAGGCCTGCTCATTGTTAGTTTTTTTTTGCAGAAAATGGATAACTGTAATCCAAATATTCAAAATTATAATGAATGTTTTTCAACATTTTGTTTACAAAATTTTTCGATACCGGATTCAATTATGTTCTATTTTGCAAAGAATCCATCTTCTACGGAATTCTATCAAAAAATGGTAAAATGTTGTAAATATTTTTACATTAAAAATCCACTTTTGATTCTTCATTGTTTATGCTACTTTCAAAATGAAAGCAAATGGGAAATTTGCACCTTGAAGAATCATCAGTCTGAAGATTGTTTTAAAGATTTTCCGTTACATCGAATTTCACAAAGTAAAATTTGGATACCTTTTCGATATATCAATTATTCTCCTTTACCATTGTCTGCTTCGAATTTGATTCGAAATCTATATAAATGTGATGCTGTACGAGTTCATCTCGTCCAACAAATTCTTACTTTTAAAGAATTTTTATTTCTTGCTCAAAAAGTTCAATTGTTAAAGATAGATAAACTTACTATAACTTCTGAAAATGGCTCAAAAGTTCCACTCGAAATTATCGTTCAAAACCTGTCAAAGCTTGATACATTTTGTTGGTGGGTACATTATTCAAATTTTTTTGAAGCTTAAAATCTATTCCTATTTTAGTACCTTTAGTCCAGAAACAATGGATCATTCATCAAAAATTATGGAAAAGCTATTAAAAATTCCACATTTTTCGAATTTTAAATATTTTTCTTTGCAAAATGTTTCTGAGAATTTTGATTTTGAGACGTTTTATAATTTTGCAAAAGTAAGCAAAAAATTTTTTCCTCCATTTTAATTTATCTTCCAACATTTTTCAGGAAAATTTTAAAGTTAAAACTTCTTTAAAATATCGTGAACCCATTCCGGATGAACTCAAACATCGACTTGAAGATGTTATTGATCAATATTTAGAAAGATATTATGCAATTTATAAACCACCGTATATTGAATTTCCCGGACAAGATGAAGATCAAAAAGAAGAATTCAAAAAATATCGGAGCAAACGCATTTAATCATTAATCATTAATTATTAATACCCTATTTGAAGTACATAATTTCACTTTTAACAAAGTCGACTATAACAGTCCACCTCCAAATTGAACAAATTACAAATGGATAAACTGAAAAAACACATTCTGTAATTGCAAAAAAGGCTAATTAAAAACTTTATAATAACACAAAATCAACAAAAATAAAAACAAAAAAATTTATAAAAACACTAAAAAATATCATCAGGATCAAGTTTATGCGTTGTAAATCTTTTTGGTGCCACATCCGCTCCTTGTGATTCAACAGTAAATCTTGGAACAATATTCATTGATTGCAGCTCTTGGAAGAGAAGTTTACAAGCATATGGAATTGCAATATTTGAGACAGCTTCTGAGGATCGGCAATAATCACAATATCCATTATATCCCATTAAGCCACATTTTGCACAAACTTCAATCTAAAAAAAATGATGTCACTTAATTAGCAGAGAAGATTACTGTAAGTTAAATGACTTACCATAAATTGATCGGATGAAATCATTAAGCGTTCATTAATAAGATTTGAAACGCCATAAGCAATTAAACAATCACGCTCCATTTCACCAAGTCGAAGCCCGCCTTCCCTGGCACGACCTTCTGTTGGCTGTCTGGTTAAAGCAGATTTAGGGCCCCGACCACGGGCATGCATTTTATCAAGAACCATATGTTTGAGCTTTTGATAATAAAGTGGACCAAAATAGATGTATGCTTCCATAGCTTCACCAGTTGCACCATGACATAAAATATCTTTTCCAAGAAAATTAAAACCATGTTGCATAATTTCTTTTGAAATTGTTTCAACTTGTTCACCCGCAAATGCCGTAGAAGAAACAAGCCGACCAGACATTGCACCAGTTTTTGAACTAAGAAGTTCCATCAACTTTCCAACAGTCATTCGAGAAGGATATCCATGGGGATTCATGATAAGATCTGGCACAATTCCTTGTTGTGAAAATGGCATATCTTCTTGAGGGACAATGATTCCGCAAACACCTTTCTGCCCATGTCGACTACTAAATTTATCACCAAGTTCAGGACGTCTGAAAAAAAAAACCAACAATATTATTGAATAATAATTTTAAAGTCTACAGTAACCCTTTCATCAACGCACTACATTAGCCTACAGTAACCCGAAAAACTAAAATAAGAATAGTAATTACTCAAGTATCTTAAAATTACAGTAACCTCTTTAATTATCAAAATAGAAACATACCTGCATTGTGAATGAATTACTTTAATCATTGTAACCCGTTCTTCATTCATTGACAAGAGAACACGATCAACAACAGCTGGAACAGGACCACGATAACTAAAATAATTTGAATAAATTTTAAATACAGTATACAGGATACTGTATACTTAACATGACCACTACTTACCAAGACGATGAAACTTTATATTCAACATTTCCAGGATTTGCAAGCACTGATTCACCAGTTTGAACAAGGGGAGACATTTTGCTTACAACAAAATCTTTTTTCTGAAGTCTTGCACCAGGACGACAAATTCCATCAGAATCAAGACCAGATGAATTTGCGACTGGTCGTTTAGTGGTTGGATCAACTTTTGGTGGAAGTAAACGATCTGATGATTGATTTGGATATGTTCGAAGTGTATCTTTGATATATCGATTAACCAAACAACGACCAAATCCACGATCAAGGGATGCCTTATTCAGAACTAAAGCATCTTCAATATCATATCCACTAAAAGACATAACGGCAACAGTAGCATTTTGTCCAGCTGGAAGATCTTCATAATGACAAATTCTAATTGCTCGAGTTGTACAAAGTGGTCGTTGTGGATAGACAAGAAGATAGAGGAGGGTATCAGCTCGAACAGGTAAATTAATTGCTGATGCTCCCATTGCTTGTTTACCCATGGCACATTGATATGTATTTCGAGGAGATTGATTATGATTCATATATGGAATAACATTTGCACAAACTCCAAGAATCGTAAATGGTTCAATCTAAAATGGCAATGATTTAGTTAAATACAAATTACGAGATTACTGTAATACAAGGGTTTGTGTACTAAAGTGTAAAATATTATACCTCCAAATGTGTTGTATTTTCTTTGATATCTTTTTCATAAACAGCAAACAAAGAATTTCCAGATTCATTAACATCAATAAATTCAATCAAGCCCTTTTCAACAAGTTCATCAAAGCTCATTTTTCCATCTTCAATTGCTTTAACATGTTCTTCAGTGAGTAAAGGTTTATGATCATCTCCAACAATAATATAGGGACGACAAAGCCTTCCACCATCTGTTGAAATATTTACAGCTCTTTGATCACTGTTAACTGCAACAGAGACATATCTATTGATATAGCCTTTACGACGCATTTGACGAATTGATAGTGATAGCCGAAGGGGATCTGATGTAAGTCCAACAAGATTACCATTTAAGAATGCCGTGTAAATATGCGATTGATGAATTGCTGCAACTTTGTTATAAGTCATTGATTCAACTCCACAATTAAACATCAATCGTCGAATTTGCTAAAAACAATAAAAAAATTATAAAATGCTAATTAAAAAAGTTATTAGGAAACAGCTACAGTAATACCCTAATTAATCAAGCACAAAAAGGCTGAAATATTGCATACCTCATCATCAGAATCAGTTGTAATATGGCACATTAATGCCAAAGATTTTACCAAACCACATGATTCCCCTTCTGGTGTATCACAGGGACATAGCATTCCCCATTGAGAAGGTTGAAGGGATCGAGGACCAGAGACTTTTCGAGTTCTTTCAAAGGTTGAATTAATTCGAGACATCATTCCAAGGACAGAGATATATGAAAGCCGGCAAAGTACTTGTGTAACACCCATTCGTTGCATTTTAAATCTCTTAATAATCCAATTTCCAGTTGATAAAGCATATGTTAGCCCAGAGGTAATAAAATCTTGTCGAATATGTTTGATAATATCCAATGGGGTTGCTAAATTCTTTGTTAAATGAGTATCTGCAACACGTTTAAGTTCCATATTAAATCTCTTGAACAAATCTTCAAAGAGAAGAGCCAACATTGAACCCGCAAGTTCGATCCTTTTATTTCCATAAAAATCTCGATCATCTTCTGAGAAAATGCCAACTTCAGATTCAATTAATCGACGAACCATAAGTCCAAGATAGATTGCTTTCATCAACATTGATCCATCATTACATGGAATATGAGCAATAAAAGAATTTGTAAGAAAATCCAAGGCATCATGTTCACGCATTTCAGTTGAAACATTTCGAACTCGACGAAGCTTCACTTTTCCAGCAATAAATCGAACAGCTTCTTCAACACTTCGAACCTTCAACATTGTTCCTTCAATCATTGAAGCACCAATATGACCAAGAAAATATTCTTCTGAACCAATCAAAGAAATCACATCAACATCAGATTCCATTCCAAGTGCCTGAAAAATAGATAAGCATATTAAACAAAACAAATGATAAAGCTTTGAAACCTTAAAAAGTACTGCAATTGGAACATCTTCAGAAAGTTGATTATGTTGAACATAATATTTTCCTTTCTTATTTACAACATATGTCTTTGACTTTCTTTGTGAAGTTGAGGACAGTACTTCACAAACGAGTTCCTTCTTTGAATTTCGATTAATCATAATACGATTTTTTGCCATTTGTTCATGCATAAGCACAACTTTTTCAGTTCCACGAATAATAAAATATCCGCCCGGATCATATGCACATTCTCGGGTCTTTGCCATATCTTCCAAGGTATCCATTTGATGAAGGGCACATCGATTTGATCGTATCATAATTGGCATTCTTCCAATAACTTGTCCACGACGAAGAACTCTTTGATTTCCACGAGTATATTCAAGATCAACAAGAATTGGAGCAGAATAAGTTAAATCACGGAGTCGACATTCTTGTGGCGTGACATTGTTATTCACATCATCCAAGCCTTCTTCATAATTTACTCTTCCAACCCAAATTTTACGATATCTGAAAATAGAAGTGTATGTAACTTTAAGTAAAAGTTATAATAACAAATTTATCCCAGAATTTTCGATCCGTTATTTATTAACTTTTTTACAAATCCTCAAATTACTTAAGTTAACAAAAATAGCATTGTTCAGAAAAAACTTACTTTAAGAACCAAGTTGAATTTGCATCAGATGTGACATAATTATTTGCTTGTAAAATATTACAAATTTCTTCATCAACAAAATAATTGAAAGAATGGATATGTTGATGAGCAAGTCCACGAGTTTTTAAAAAAGCTGGAACAAGTTTCCACTTATCCGGTACCGCAGGTTGTGGAGCAGGATCAGCTCGGTGGCAGACATGCTTTCTCTCTTGCTCCAAAATTGGATGCTGATTTTCAAAGAATCTTGGATTCAAGCCATCTTCATCATCAGTTTCTTCATCTTGAAATGGTTCAACGCAATCAAGTAAATCTTCTTCAGCTCCTTCTTCGAGCTTTGTATGAACATTTGATTTTATCGGCTTTGAAAGCCGCTTTGGATTAATATGTCCTTCGTCATCTGATGAAGAATTGATTTCAGTTTTAATCATGGATGATTGGTTTAGATTAGAGCCTAAAAATTAACATTAAATTGTAAGTGAAAAGTTTGTAAATAAAAAGATAAGCTAGCGAGTTTCGCAGTTTGTGAGGTTTAATATAGAACAAATTATTCATAATATTAATCAAATAAATCACACGATAAATAAGAAAAATTAAGTTCTTGCATCAGCAATCTGTTTTTTTTTCTCGTTTTTTGATTTTGTTCAATTTAGTTTTTTGTTATCACACGTTTTGCCAAAAACGACGAGATTTTTGAAATGAAATTTTTTGTTGAGTTTTTTTTGAAATGAATGAAAGATCGTTATTTAAAAACCTTTTTAGCAACATTTAAGCTCTAGATAATATCAAAAACAGATATCTCCGCTACCATAATATTCGTATCCACCAGATATATGTTGCTTAATTAATCCCTTTTTTTGTTTAGATTACAGTAACCAAAAATGAAATTTTCTCGAATATTTTTTTACAACCATTATGTGGACATTTTATTTTTCCCAAAAATGCGATTATTTAAAAAAATTCTTTACTTAAAAGTATCAAAAATGTTTAATAAATGTCGGATTTTCGAAAAACGGATTCGAATCGTAAAGCATTAAATGCTTAATCATTCCCCTTGAAGGCATTTATTTAACTCTATTATATATTATTATTATCTCACTTCTTTCATTTGGATTTAGCAATCTTTGTGATGCTTTGAATTGCATCACTTCTGGTCTCATTGAATCATTATCACGTTGTTGTCGGGGAATTTCAAACTGCAAAAAAATTTTTATAAAAATTAATAAATACATTTTTGGGCGTTGTTGTAAATTTACTTGATTATTTGGTAACGTTGAATCAGTAACTTTATTTGAAGTCGATTCTTTGAAGTTTTTATTTACCGACAAAGTTTTATTTGTTTCGATTGAATTATCTGAAGCAACTTCAATGAAATTTTCATATGCGGCAATATGAAGTGAAAGGGTGCTTGCATTTTTGGCATTTGAATTTTTGCTATCATTCTTCCATTGCTTTTCTTTTTGATCTTCAGAATCTTCAGAAAGCTTCAAATATTCAGATGGCTGCTTTTGATTTGATTTAATTTTAGATTGGTTTTTTGATTGCAAAAAGTTGTCATATTTTGGATTAGCTGTTGATAAATTTTTGCAAGCTTCAGTTCTCTCTTCTTTTTTTCACGTGTTTTGATTGTCCCAAAAATTTTTTGAAAATAATATTAAAAATGTGCTAAAAGAAATAAATTTTTTGAGCATTATTTATTAAATTTAAGTTTTGCCTAAATTTTTGTTGCCTTTAACAGAGAGAGAGAACTGCTGCTGCAATTTTTATTTTATTTTTACCAAAATATTTGTTATTTGATAAAGGTTTTGTGCAAATTTTATCAATTCCAGGCAAGCATTTATGACTTTGATTTAAATTGAGTTGATTATATCTATTATCAGAAGAATTGACAGCAGAAGGTTTTTGTTGTCCTTGCTTGCCTTTTAGAGACAAACAAGAATCCTCCTTCTCCTTTGTTTTCATTCCTCTTAAAAATTAATAATAAAAATAAATTTTACATTTTACGAAAAAATTCATTCTTTAATTTAAGAACAAATTTATTTTGAAAATTTTGAAGAATTACAAAATTCGATTTTATAAAACGCGACAGACAAAATCTAATTTTTTGTGTCAGAAAAAGAAAGGCACAAATTTTAAACTAAACTAAAAATAAAAATTTTTTAAAAAATAGTGTCTCTGAAAATGGAACATCCGTAAAAAAGCAAACTTTTTCTGCATTTCCTGACAGACATTAACGTTTGTTTCAATTTCAATGAAGAAATAAGAATGATGAAATATAGAAATTCGAAAGATTTTTATTTCAAAAGTTTGCAAATCGTGAGAAAATTGAATTTAAATATGTTTTCAAAAAATTTATTACAAATTTAAATTTTTAGGATTTTTCCAAATTTTTATGCTCAAAACAAGGAAAATTGTTGAAATAATTTTAAAATAATTACTATAAAACAATGCTTAAAAAAATCCTTTCATTTTTTAAAGAAGTTTTTGCCTGTGCTTCTTCAACTTTACTTTTTTAAATCAATAAACTAATTTTTATGATGAAAAAACTTTTCACATATTTTTTTAAGAACTGATAAGGATAAAGTTTGCGTTTAAAAGCAAATAAACTTTTTAAAAAAAGTAAATAAATATCATGAGGGAAAAAGTATGTATTGCGATGTTATCAATTATCTAATGTTTACAAAGTTATGCAAACTAAAAATATCCTAATAAATACAACTTTAAAAAGCATTAAAATTTGTTTAAAACATTTTTTTAAAACTGTACGATTTTATTTTTTTGTTTAAAATGGCTGCTGCAAGAACTTGTTTTAATTTTGATATTTTTGTAAGTTTGAATCAAAATTTGAATAATAAAAACCTAAAATTTTTAGAAATGTGCAAAGATTGTTGCAATTATTGGAATTTTGGGGGCAATTATCTTTCCGATTGTTGTTGGAGTTACAGTACCTTTATGGATTACTGAAATTTGCATCCCAATTTCTGTGCTTTTTCTTTTTTCGTATACTTTGATTTATTTTGGTCTTTATAAAAAACGAGCCACATGTTTGTTATATGCACAATTTATATTGGTATGTTTTGTTTACAAAAGTTTTTAGAAAGTCACTTAAAAATTTGCATAAAGTGATAAACATCACATCAATCTTGCTTTACCAAAAATGACCCAACAGTTACAATTCTGGAATTAGGTGACAGATCAAGATTAAGAGAATGCCTTTCTTTATTTTAGAACTTTAGGGTATGCAAATTTAACATGACACCCCCAAAAGGGGATTGGAAAAAAACGGATTTAGGTTTTTTAACTTAAAATTTCGTTTTTTGCTTAACTTTGAAAAAAACTGTTTTTAACATATAAATATTTTTTAGGGTATTCTAATTTTTATTACATTATGTTTGGCCATCCTTTCCATCGTTATTTCATTACCTGAAACAATAATTAATGAAAAAGTCAAAGAACATCTTTATACAAAAGCTCAAGCCAAGAATTGTAAGTCCGCCTTCTGAAATTGTTTTCACGTATAAATATTATTACAGTAATCCGACACGGATATTATATAATTGCTGGAAGTATTGCAATTATAATTGGCTGTACAGTTTTTGCATTTGTTGTTGTTCAACGAGCTCGCCTTTGCATTGTTGAAACTTTCCGAATTTCACAATTTCCGTTTCCATCTTCTTCAACACAAAATCCCGTTGATCCAATTGAAATCAATCCTTCAAACTTTGTTCCAAAAAATGCTTTTTTGCCTTTTAATAATGTTTGGTAAAATTTTTATGTATAATTAAGATTTTGAAAAATACAGTACTCAAAAATAAATTTTATAAATATTTTGAATAAAAAAAATAAAAACAAATTTACAGATTATAAAAATTTGCATATTGAATAATGGCAAAAAATAAAATCATTACAAAAATAATGGTAAATTTACATTTTTATTAAAAATTACAGTATACAAAAGTTCATTGTCCAGATTTAGGGCTGTCATTTTTAGAAATTTGTTGGGCCATCTTTAAAGCTGCTTCTTTGTCAACAGTAAATTGAACGGCATTAACAGCTGGTTGAGATCTTAAATAATACATACCAGTTTTAAGACCCTAAAAGTTATTAATTTGCATATTGCAAGTTTTTATGCAAATTTGAGAAAAGTTCGAACCTTTTTCCAAGCATGAAAATGCATTGAAGTACATTTGGCATAAGAAGGGGAAGCAAGATGAAGATTAAGGGATTGTGATTGATCAATGAAAGGCCCACGATCAGATGCCATATTAATGATATCTCTTTGAGAAATTTCCCATACAGTTTTATATAGTTCTTTAATGTCTTCAGGGATTCCAGGAATACCTTGAATAGAACCGCCATGGGCAATTAACATATTCTTAATTTCATCATTCCAAAGATTAAGTTTGATTAAATCTTTCATTAAATGTGGATTAACAACTTGAAAATCTCCAGAAACAACCCTTCGGCTATAAACATTTGAAGTGTATGGTTCAATGCTTTCATTATTTCCAAGAATTTGTGCCGAAGTCGCTGTTGGCATTAATGAAACAAGAAGAGAATTTCGAAGACCAAATTTTGCAATTTTTTCACGCAATTTTGTCCAATTCCAAAATTGATCCGAGGGAGGAAAGCCCCAAAAATCACATTGAAGAATACCCTTTGAAGTTGGAGAATTTTCAAAAGTACTGTAAGGGCCATGCTTTTGTGCCAATTCTGATGAAGCTTCTAAAGCGGCATGATAAATTGTTTCGAAGATGGAAATATTCATTTTTCTTGCAGCTTTTGAAGTGAATGGAAAGCGGCAAAGTTGAAAGGCATCTGCAAGACCCTGAACTCCTAACCCGATCGGGCGATGACGTTTATTTGAATTTTCAGCTTGTTGAACAGGGTAACAAGTAGAATCAATAATTTTATCAAGATTGTAAACAATAATTTTTGCAATTTCATGAAGCTTAACATAATCCAAGGTGCCATCCTTTTCATTCACAAATTTCGGAAGGGCAATTGAAGCATTTCCACAAACGGCAATTTCATCCGCGAAAGTGTATTCAACAATTTCGGTGCAGAGATTACTATTCTTAATTGTGCCAAGATGTTGTTGATTTGATTTAGCATTGCAGGCATCTTTGTAAAGCATGAAAGGAGTTCCTGTTTCAATTTGGGATGTAATTATTGATTTCCAAATTGTACGAGCTTTCACTTGAACTTTAAAGTGCCCTTCTTTTTCATAACGGATATAGAGATTATCAAAATCCGGTCCCCAACAATCATCAAGTCCTGGACATTCGACTGGACACAACAAAGACCAAATTTCATCATTTTCAACTCGACGCATAAATAAATCTGGAATCCATAAAGCATAAAATAAATCTCGAGCTCGTTTCTCTTCAGGTCCAGTATTTCGTTTAAGTTCAAGAAAATCAAAGATATCCGCATGCCATGGCTCAAGATAAATTGCAAATATTCCAGGTCGCTGAAAAGCATGTATTTTAGACAAATTAATTAAAAGGTTAAAGAACCCCATAATCAGACCAGAGGTCGTGGGGGGCCGATGCTGGCGCGACTTTCCAGCATCTGCACTTAGCATTTAGGTGTCCGGATCTAAGATCCTTGCCGGCGCAACCCGGTGGTGGACCACCCTCTTTTTTGGGAACCTTCCACTCGAGCGGAGAGCTCATGTGAGTGTACCCATTGTCTTCCAATTTGTAGCGCCTGGGTTGGGCACGCACGGGGATTCGAACCTTCCACTCTTTCGAGATTCCGTCAAATTAATTAAACAAAAATTTCAATATGCAAATTTTTATGGATCCAAAAAGGCTTTTCCTTACCTTATTTCCACCTTGTTCAACCAATCTTGAAGCATTATTAAAAACTCGAAGAAATGGCACTAATCCTTTTGAGCAATCATTATCTCGGGCTTGAATTTTGCTAATACTAATTCCACTTGCAGATCCAGAATTTGAAATTATTGCACATTTTTTGAGAGTTTCAAAAATTTCATCAATAGAATTCTCGGGTAAAGTTACGAGGAAGCAGGAAGAAAGTTGAGGGAAGGTTGTTCCAGCATTGAAAAGGGTCGCCGAAGCATGGGTGTACCATTTCTCGGACATTAAATTGTATGTCTAAAATTAAGATTTTAGGCTACAGTAAGACAAACATGGCCTTAGGGCATATAAAAGTTTTTGATTTTGAAAGAAAAAATGTTTTTAAAAAATTTGCATACTTGAATAACAGAATCAATATCATTTTGATGAATGCCGAGGGCAACTCGCATCAACATTTGCTGTGGCCTTTCAACAACTTTTCCATTCATTTGCAAAAGATAAGATCGAGCAAGAGTTTTAAAACCAAAATAATTATATCCAAAATCCCGATCATAATCAATGGCATTTTCAAGCCGTGCAGAATTTGCCAAAACAATGTCAAAAATTTCTTTTGAAATAATTGGTTCATGATTTCCACTTTTTGGATTACGGTAATTATGCAAATCTTTGACAAATTCAACAAAAGAATTTTTAGTTTCTTTATGAAGTTTTGAAACAGCAATTCGAGCTGCCAAAATTGAAAAATCGGGATGTCTTGTGGTCATTGAGGCCGCAACTTCAGCGGCAAGATCATCAATTTCCTGGGTTGAAACTCCACAGAAAATTCCAGATACAACTTTTTGGACAATTTTAGTCTGAAAATTAGCAAAAACTTTTAAATTCTTTATGGGCAGTAATTTTGGTAAATTACAGTATTGCAAATTTTAAAATTTATATTGGATAAACATTTAATTACGCGATACAAATTTAAAGTAATTCTTTCAGTTCAATATTTATCCCCCCTTGAGGGGATTGGGCCATTCCCAACAAAAAGTGCCATGTTGGGCTGACCCGTGATTACTGAGAAGCAAGCTTCTTCAAGTAATCAGAATCCCAAAAATTAATTAACCACTTGTGATACTTATATAAGTATCGTATAGTTGGTTAAAACTTTAAGAACAGATTTACACTTTGATCTTAGCCAATAGGCCGAGAAGCGATAAATTTGAAAGGAATCAAAAAAATATAAATCTTGGTTTTTGAGGGAGTGAAAATGCAAAGTGGAGAAAGAACGCAGACAACCAAAGACATACACTCTCTCTTGCGCAATGTGACTGACAAGATGGAAAAAGAATAAAATACCATTGTTTATTTTTTTGTTTACGGAAAATCACTTACATAATCAACAAAATTTTCATTTAATCCGAAACAAAGATTTTTAATTCTGGATTCAATTTTATTGATTGATAATTCTTGTTTTTGACCATCTGAAAAATTGTTAATTCATTACTTTTTAATAGAAATCCAATAATTTTTACCTCTTTTAATAACAAACATTTCCATTTTGGGCATTTTTAATTCCATTTTATTTTTGAAGATAAATCAGAAACGAAAAAACAAAAAAAAATTGTTTGTGTTTGTTTTTCAAAAACAGAATGATCGAAAATTTGCCAAATTCAATTCGAAAGATCACAGCTGCAGCTGGCACCTGACATAAAAAAGAAAGAAAGTTGTAAATTTTGTTGAATAAAAACAAAAAAACTGCGCGGAAAAAACACATTGACTTTTTTATATAGCAAAAATTTATGCATAAATACATATATGAATCAACAGGTTAGAGTTGCAATGATGCTATAACACACATTTTCTTTTTTTCAAAATCAAACATGTAAACAAATTTTTTGTGTCTTTTTTGAATGGTAAAAAATTAAATCGCAAATTTTTAATTCAAAATAAAAATAAAATTTATGATTTCCTATTTTTTTATGACAACATTTAAACAACATTCACGGATTTCAACAATAAATAAAGTTATCTAAATGATCCAAAAAGGCAAAAAATCCAAAAAATGAGCAAAAAAATAAATGTGTTCGACAACCATTTTTTTGAAGATAATTTAGTTTTTATCTTTCTTTTTTCTGTCTTTTTATTTTTGTTTGAAGGAACAGACAAAAGTTATGGAGTTGTAAAAGTTATTTCCGGTAAAATTTAGCATTCAAGGATCCATAAATAAATTCACGGACTTTTTGAACATGATGAAACAAACACTTTTTTTCAAAAAAATTTTTATAAATAAATTGCATTTCATTTTTTCGTAATTAAAAGAAGAATAATTGAATTTGTTATTTAATAATAAATCTTAAAAATTAAATGTGTTTTGTTTGATCTCAAAATGTAAGAACAAAAACAGTGCTGATTCATTTATTTCAGGCGTGAATTCACGTGTATTTTTAGCTCTCATCTTTTTCAGCTTCAAATGACAATGATTTAAAACTAAAATATAAAAAAAAACTACCAGCTTTTAATTTAAGAATTGTTTTTTCAAAAAAATAAATTTCAACTTTAGAGTTTCAATGTTGGTGCTTTCAGTTTTTTTTTAAAACTGTAGTTTTAAAAATCTGTTTAAAGTTTTTAATTTTTTATTTCATTTTTCACAAAAGGGAGAATCAGAGATTTTTTCAAAAGAAGCTCACAATAAGCGATTGAATCTGTAACAGATAACAAGTTTTACTCGGGTGCTTTTTTACAAATATATTTTGCTAAAACTGAGTCACATTTGTAATTGTCAATTGAAGTGGCATGATTTCCACATTCAGTTGTTAAGTATTTTAACACGCATGTTTTGGGTAATGAAAGCCAAGGATGTCCTCCTGCCCATGGATGATAATTAAATGGAGTTTTATCGGTCCAATACCAATGAGCGTTGCCATCATCGGTATACCCTCCAATCCAGGCCATGTTTAGTCCTTGACAAGCTTCAGCACCAAGCCAGTAAGCTAAGTCTAAACAAATTTTAAGCCTAATTAAAAAAAATTAAAAAAATCATTTTACTTGCAAGAAATAAACTTTCGTCTAAAGTATGAACAGAAGCCAAATTTGCTCCTTCAATATTACAATTCTTTTCTGCATCAATCCATGTTGCGTTATCAAAAACTTTATAGCAATATCCATTTGTTCCATTTACAACATAATAAGTCCATGATGGACGACAACTTTTTGGTTTTGTCGTTGTTGTTTCTACCGTTGTTGTTGTTGAAACTGTAATGGCACAAACAGATGGGTTTGTTTTATAACAATCATCAGCAATCCATGTTCCACCTTGAAGTTTTACAGCAGCACAATTATTGCCCGTTGTTGATACAGGTTGACCTTTGTCCCAATCTGTAAAATCAAAAGAAGTTTTATCCATCCAAGTCCAGGTATTTGGTGTAAAAACATTATTTCCACCAATCCAAAATTCTCCACTTGTGCTATCAGTAAATCTTGTGGCGGCCTCTCCTAAAACGATCTTTACTTTTAGATTTTGCAAAAATTTAAAATTTTACCGTTAATTTGCATATTATCAAACATGTTATGAATTGATACCAAATTTCCTCCAATTGATGTACAATTTTGATCTGCTGTTATCCAATTAAGTTTTTGTGTTTCAAAATAATAACAAATTGTTGGATTTGACAATGATAGTACAAATCCATTTGGGCAAGTCATATATGCAAATTTAATAACAGAAAATACAAAAACTATAACAAAAAGCATGTTCAATGAAATTAGAAAGCTTTTTTGTGAAATGTTTTGTTGGTTATTTTAAAGAAAAAAACTTTTAAAGCAGCATTAAAAAATTGATAAGCATACAATGGGCCAATTTGTTTTCTTATCAACTCAAATATTGTTTAAAAAAGTTAAAGACATTTTTAGCAGAGCCAAATGAACACAAATCGATTTATTTTTTGTTTATAACATCAAATTTATTAATCTTTTTTTGATCGAGAAAAAGGCAAGAACAAGTCAAAATATATTTTATAATATTTAAATGCTACAGTAATTTTTTCATAGAACAAATTGGACGACAGAAATAAATTTTTGCCTCTTTTTGCCAACAATGGTTGATGTGGATTAATTGATTAAAAAACACAAAAATATTTGGTCAAAAAAAGCATTAAACAAAATCTAAAAGGGTCGTCAAACTTTTGCATCGATAAAAATAGAACTGCTTATTTGTGTATAATATTTAAATAAACTTATCCTTTTATTCTTATAAAAACCCTTAATTTTTTCGGCGATCCAAAATGATTGCAAGCGGAAGCTTTAAATTATTTGCAATAATTTACAATTATGATGATTATTATTCAACTTATTGTCCACAAACATTTTTCTTCTGTGATACTATTATGAATTATATAACCAAAAATCCATCAACTTCAATTGTTTATTTAAAATTAATTGAAAGTTGCAAATATTTTTTTATTAAAAATCCAATATTTATTCTTCATTGCTTAAAATTGGATGGAAAAGAAGTAACAGCATGCTGCAAAAATGACTGCCAAATCTTTGATTTTTATTGTGTTAATGCTTTTAATAATTATCCGTTATTCAAATTACCAGGAAAAATATGGATTTCCGATCAACTTTTAATCAATTCAGATCGACCAAAAATTGCTTCAAAATTAATTCCAAAAATTTATCGCTGTAATGTCACAAAACTTGAACTTGCAAAACAAATTTTAAATTTTGACGAATTTTTGATTCTTGCATCAAAAGTGGAAAGATTAATCTTGGACAAAACTACCGTAATTTTTGGAGATGGATCTAAAGTTCCCTTAGAGAATATTGTTGCAAATCTACCAAATTTGAATGGAATTTTTTGGTAAATAATTATTTAAATTTCATTTTCATATTTGATAAATTTTTAGTGTATTTAGCCCAAAAACCCTAACACATTCCCCAACAATTTTTGAAGAGCTTTTAAAAATTCCACATTTTTCAAATATTGAAACATTTATTTTCAAAAATGTTGCAAATAATTTTGATGTTGATTCTTTTTACGTTTATTTTACAGTATGCTTTTATCTTTTTTTGACATTCAACGTTAATTGTTTATTTTAGAAAAATCAAAAACTCCAGGCACAGTTGACCTACCGTAAACCGATCTCAAATATCCTCAAAATAAAGCTCGATGGAGTCGTTGAAAATATTCTGAAGCGAAGATATCGAAAAAATTATCCCCCAATTATAATTGAATATCCTGGACAACATGGAAAAAAACGAAATCTTTTGCAAAGATTAGTCGAGAAATTTGCATAAAATATTTTTAATATTGATCACATTATTTTTTTGTTTAATAAATTGTTGTCATTGATAACCCGAAATTACGGTAACGAATTTAGATTGCCTTCAAAAGTCGGACTAGCTTCAGAGACTGCGATTTGTTTTGTGAACTAAACATTTTCGTATTGGAGTTTATTGTTACATAATCTACATTTATTAATGAAATGGAATATTATTTGTTAAAATGTTTTTGAAACTTCTGATTCGTCAAAGTGTAATACAAATTCTTTTTTTCCAAAGGTCCTAAAATCTTAAGAAAAAAAATTGTAATTTTACAAAACATTTGCAAAAGTTTTTAGCAAGTAATCACAGATTTTAAAATGAAAAGAAATTAAAATTAACTTTTTATCAAAAGATAAAAACTGACGAATTAAAACACCAATAATAGGCAAAAATGAAACACAAAAAAACTCTATTAATTGAACATGAAAAAATTGATCTTATCAATGTCAGAGAGAAAAATGACTTCGCGCTCTGATCAATAAACACAAACTTCAATGCCGCGAGCAAAAAAATTGCGGCAAAAAATATTTTGAAACTTTTTCTGTTCGACAACTTTTTTGCTGATAATTTTTTTGCAGGAAAAATTTTTGTGGTTTTTATTTTAAACTATTACTGATTCAAAATAATATTGTTTGGATCAGGGGCTCATTTTCTGAATTGATATTTTCGTAAACGCGTAATAAATAATGTGAAGTAAGTAATTCTTCGGACAGATCACCTTCTAATTGTTGAAGCGATGCAAGTGACAGAAATTTCAAAACTTAATTTTCCAAGATTTTATATACAACTACAAGCCTTGAAAGCCATTGCGCAGAGTTTTCCTAAAGGTGTTCAATTTGAACATGTTTATGCTCATAACGGGGACGAAGGAAATGAAGCAGTAAGTTTTTAGTTTAACAAAAATATTATTTACATGATTGTGAATTTCAGGCAGATAAATTAGCAACAAAAGCTACTGGAAAAATTAATTCAAAACGGCGTCTTCGCTCCAAAACTCCATGTCAAATAATGTCTAACAGAAGTAGATCAGCTTATATTTGTTCTGGTGCAAATGAAATTCCACAAAAGAAATTATTACCAGGTCCGAAGAATTCAGGAATTCCAATGTTAGGAGTACTTGCTTTAAGAGATCTTAAAAAATCGAAACAGGAACAGTTCTGCAATTGCTTCCAAAATGCTGGCGCCTCGGAGGATACTCGATCATCACTTGCAAGATTTAATGAACAAACTGGTCCCCTTTTTTCTGTTATGCAACAATTGAATGATGTAATTTTCGCCGAACATATCCTTGAACCTCCAACCCCAACCCGATGAAATGAATGAGCTGATTTAGCCTTTTGTATTTTTTATATATCATGTAAACTGTGTGTGTGTTTTTCATCATCTTTTTTTATAAAAAATTGTCCTTGTTTAGGCATTATTTTAAAAGTTGTTTTTTGCTCATAGCAGTAGGAGAGGTCGTCAAGGTGAACAAATCAATGCTGACCATGCATACTTGTTTGTGCCAATCTTCAACCAAAACATCATTTCTTGTTTTCGTGGTAAAATTTTTTTTTGATGACCAAACCACAGCACGTTCGCAAAATCGTGAATGCGCAACAAATTTCTGCTACCCATACGGTCTTCTTAATATTTTAAGACATTCTGTTGATTTCTACAGTTAGTAAACATGTTGATCTAAGATATGAAAGAGGGATTTTGCGATATTTTAAGTTGGAGCGATTTGCCAGCCCGATGAAGCTGTTTTTTGGCAATGGTTTAGCTTTCTCGGTTCATCGGGCAGGCAAATCGCTAAAACTTAAAATATCGCAAAATCCCTCTTTCATATCTTTGATCAACATGTTTACTAACTGTAGAAATCAACCGAATGTCATAAAATATTAGAAAGACCGAATGGCTAGCAGAAATGTGAAAAATGCTACTCCGTCTCGAACATGCTGTGAAACGTAAAGAAAATTGTTTAAATTAATCAAGAAAAAAATAGTATTCATCCATTTTCGTATTTATATTTAAAATTTCCATATTTCTAGACTTTAATTCATTTTATTATAATTGTTGGTCCATAATGAGGAATATGAATGGGAAGTTCAAGTTGTTTACAATCGAGTTCAAAGAAGAATATTGTTCAACATATCGCCCACAAACTTTTTCTTTCTGTGATACTATTATGAATTTTATAACCAAAAATCCATCAACTTCAATTGCTTATTTAAAATTAATTGAAAGTTGCAAATATTTTTTTATTAAAAATCCAATGTTTATTCTTCATTGTTTAAAATTAGATGGAAAAAGTATAACAACCTGCTGTAAAAATGACTGCGACTTTTTTGATACCTTTGATCTGTTTACTCGATGCAAGTATCCTTTGAATCAATTACCAGGAAAGATATGGATTTCCGATCAACTTTTAATCAATTCAGATCGACCAAAAATTGCTTCAAAATTAATTCCAAAAATTTATCGCTGTAATGTCACAAAACTTGAACTTGCAAAACAAATTTTAAATTTTGACGAATTTTTGATTCTTGCATCAAAAGTGGAAAGATTAATCTTGGACAAAACTACCGTAATTTTTGGAGATGGATCTAAAGTTCCCTTAGAGAATATTGTTGCAAATCTACCAAATTTGAATGGAATTTTTTGGTAAATAATTATGCAAATTATTTAAATTTCATCGAAATTTTCATAAATTTTTAGTGTATTCAGCCCAAAAACCCTGACACATTCGCCAACAATTTTTGAAGAACTTTTAAAAATTCCACATATTTCAAATGTTGAAACATTCATTTTCAAAAATGTTGCAAATAATTTTGATGTTGATTCTTTTTACGATTATTTTACAGTATGCTTTTTTCTTTTTTTGTCATTCAACATTAATTGTTTGTTTTAGAAAAATCAAAAACTCCAGGCACATTTGACCTACCGTAACCCGATCTCAAATATCCTCAAAATAAAGCTCGATGGAATCGTTGAAAATATTTTGAAGCGAAGATATCGAAAAAGTTATCCCCCAATTTTAATTGAATATCCTGGACAGCATGGAAAAAAACGAAATCTTTTGCAAAGATTGGTCGAGAAATTTGCATAAAATCTTTTTGATATTGATCACATTTTTTTCAATAAATTGCTGCAGTTGTTTTCCCAAAATTATCGTAATGAATTTATTACGGTACTTTTTGAGATTGCCTTAAAAAGTCGAAGAAACCATTCTAACTTCAAAAGGGGAGATTTGTTTAAAAATGTTTTTGCGCATCAATATTTTTTTTTTTTAAAACATCCATGTGTAAAACATTTTATGATTTTACATTTGAAAAAAAAATATTGTTGACACACAAGTTTTGCTTAATACAAAGAATGTCTTTTTGCATTGTGTTTTGTGCTATAGTTTTAATTTTCTTACCTCTCTTTTCTAAGTGTTGCAGTTTTAGTATTAGAAAATAAACTTTTATTAAATATACTTTGTATTATTTGATTTATTTACAGAAACTCAAAATCTGGAAAAGGACGTCGACATCCAGAACCACTTTTAACGAATAAACATGAATCGAAAATTGTTACGTTAATTTCCAAAAAATCCGTGACACACGCGCGCGTGTGTCTCTGATTCTTTGTTTCGAAAATTCAAATTTCAGTTACCGAAAGATGATAAAACCTTTGGAACTTTAGCCGGTGAACATAATAAATTGACTGCAGATTTTAGCTTTGCCATAATATTTTAGATATAACTTATACATGTATCATATAAGGATACGTTAGTTAGGGATACAGTAATATTTTTTCATTCGAAAGCAGATTTTGCTTTAAACAATTACTTTTATTTAAAAATGGAAACTGTAGTTACGGTTACAGTAACTTTTAACAATTTATTTAATCAAAATCTTGTTTCCAAAATTGGTGTTGCTACTGTAATTGTAAAAGTCATATAATTCTTTCTCGAAAAGAAAATGCATAATGAAAAAAATGAATTTTTTAAACTTTTGAAGAAGATTTTAAAATTACAGATTTTACCAAAATTTACTGTAATAACATTAGTTTTTCTATTTTATCATTATTTCTTATCCATCTGTAAGTTATTACCTACAGATTGATATATATCTCTTATCATATAACATTCATATGGTTGAGATTTTACGAGAACAAAATCTTGCTTGCATCGGATGACTTCAGAAAACGTCAATCAACTCATAAACCTATTCTCCTAAAATCAGTTTTAAACATAAAGTATGTCGCAAAACTTTAGCCGCACCTCAAAATATGGAGATTCTGATAGTTTTCGGTATCGGAGCAAAAAGCGATTGTTACCATCGTATTCCTCATGTTTGAAAACCCCTATATACATATTTTCAGCTGTCATACTCTTCTAGAATTCGTTTGCGGATTTTAAATGCCAAATTTGACTGTCGCAAAACTTTAGCCGCACTTCTGAAAAAATACAAAAATGATAAAGAATGGATAAAATATGGTTCAGACATGGTTAAGCATGCTTAATTAAGGTTATTTGTGAAGAAAAAATCAAAAAATATTCATTGGTGTTAATTTGCCACCAAGTTGAAAATGCCATTTTTGCCGTTTTTGGCACTTTTCGAGTGCCGTTATCTCGAAGGGAAAACATTGTTACAAAAAATCATGTATGCCAATTTGTAGCCCATATTGAAGTTACTAAGTCCCCTAAGTTTCATAACTCAATACCAAATGAGTGCCTTCAGGCACCAAATCAAAATCAGCAAAAAATACAAATTTTTGTGAAAAATGCTGCAAAATAGGTAAAATCGCGTTTTTTCGTTTAAATGCCTGAAGGCACCCAGTCGGTATTGAGTTATGAAACTTAGGGGACTTAGTAACTTCAATATGGGCTACAAATTGGCATACATGATTTTTTGTAACAATGTTTTCCCTTCGAGATAACGGCACTCGAAAAGTGCCAAAAACGGCAAAAATGGCATTTTCAACTTGGTGGCAAATTAACACCAATGAATATTTTTTGATTTTTTCTTCACAAATAACCTTAATTAAGCATGCTTAACCATGTCTGAACCATATTTTATCCATTCTTTATCATTTTTGTATTTTTTCAGAAGTGCGGCTAAAGTTTTGCGACAGTCAAATTTGGCATTTAAAATCCGCAAACGAATTCTAGAAGAGTATGGCAGCTGAAAATATGTATATAGGGGTTTTCAAACATGAGGAATACGATGGTAACAATCGCTTTTTGCTCCGATACCGAAAACTATCAGAATCTCCATATTTTGAGGTGCGGCTAAAGTTTTGCGACATACTTTATATGGAAGGATTTGGGTTAAAGATCTCAAAACCCATATTTTTTATTTCGTTTTTTTCGTCGAATGAAACTTTGTATCCCATGTGTTACTCTATATTGTGCTTGTACTTTTATTTTACAGGTAACAATGATCCATATTGAAATCAAATATACTCTTAAAACGTTCAACTCAATCATTATTACAAGCTGGAGTATCAGAAGAAAGCTCACAGCCCAGAAAAAGCACATCATTTTGCATTACCGTTTCTATTTGCCATTATTTCAAGTTGTCTCAACGCGAAAATATTTTATCTAATTGCCACTTTGGCTGTGCCACGTAAATAACAATAAAGAATTGCCAATTAAATTAAATTTTATCTAATTTTTAAGGATGGGAAATTATTTAAATTCACAAAAACCTTTGGTTAAATTAAATACTGAAACTGCTGTAAATTTTGTTAAATTTAATGCTGAAACTGCTGTAAACTAAGAATTTCCATACCCATCTGGAATCATGTATTATATAAAAAAGAACCCAAAAAATGCATTAGAGTACTTAAAATTTATCAAATTATGCAAATATTTTTATTCCCCAAGTGATCCAGTTCCTTATTTTTATATAATCAATGGCCCGAATGAACAGGAATTGGAATTTAAATTGGTGATGCTTTTATTTCACCTTTATTTTACAAAATGTCATTAAATAATTTAAAAAAGATTGACAAAATTTGGTTATTTGGAACTTTTAGTTCCTCTACTTTACCAATGCCTTTCTATTCATGTTTGATAGAAAAAGTGCATTTTTGTAATATCAGTTATTTATACATTGATAAGCGAAAAATTTCAATGAAGGATTTTAAAATTTTGACATCTTCAAAAAGACTTGTATCTTTGTGTTTTGGAATGGAAGGATCCGTAATTTATGAAAATGATGGCGCTGAAGTCCCGTTAGACGAAATTCATGAATGTGTTCCAAATTTGCATATTTTTATCTTGTAAGTTTTTGAAATAACATGAACAAGTTGGAAACTAAAATATGTCCCAAAAAGAATTTACATAGGAAAGAAATCACTTTTTTCGTTCATCTTTGTCCAATTTGGAATTACACTAACAAAACTCCTAACAAGACAAGAACGTTACAAAAATGATGGCCTTTACTAGTTTGGGAAATTGTTTCTTCAAAGACCTTTAACTTAAATTATAAACGATTTATTTTAAAAACATCGCACATTTTTCAATCATCCCAATAAGGGACTTACTAGATCTTACGTAGTCAGAATATCCTAATTTTTGAAATCCACCCATCCTAAAAATGATTACGTAAGATCTGGACATTTTCTAAATCTGTCTTTTTTTATTAATTTTTAGCAAATTTCCATACAAATATGAATGTACTCCAGAAAGTTTAAAAAGAACCCTTACAATTTTAAATCCGTTAAAATTACGAGAGTATTTTTTGAAGAATATTATTGAACCTTTTGATTTTGATACATTTTCTGCTTTTATGAAAGTAAATTATTTTTGGCAACTCTGGCAAATTGATAAATTTGCATAAATTGATTTAAAAGATACAAGGTCATATGCAAATTTCAAATTCATGATTTTTAGAAAAATCCAAAAATTCGTTATGAACTCGAATTTGCAGATGAATATGTTTTGCGAAATGATTATGTTCGAAAACTTCAAAACTTTGTTGATGAAATAATTGAAGCTGGTGAAACTGAAAATCCACCCCCACAAATTTCATTTCAAGGTTTAAGCCAAGAAGATCGAAGAAGTTTGAAAATTTTGTTAAAAGAATATTTAAAGACACATCCTCGATGCTTTTAAACGTTTTCGTATTTTATAAAACTAGAGGTGCCCCGCCCCTCCGGGGCGGCCACCAAAGATTCATGTATCTGATTTTTGTAATAAACTAAAGCACATGCTTTCTTTTTTTGTGTGATAAAGTTAACTGTAAAAAAACACGTCTAAAGATAGCTGCTAAATTCATTTTAATGAAGGTAAAGGTTTAAAACATTAAAAAGTATTACATAAATATATTTGCTTTACTTTTTTTATCCGCAGAAAATGGGCAGCATAAAAATCTGTCATCAAAATTTAAAAAGTTGATTGACGCTTGCGACACTTTGCCAGAAAAGCGCTTCTTTTAAAATAAAATGACAGAGACACCGCACATTGCCTCTTTTACGGGTAGAAATTTGAAATCAAGAGAAAAACGAGAAAAATTGATTTGAGGTTGTTCAGATATATATGCAGATTTTATTTAATAGAAATTAAGTTTTTTATGATTCGCATAAAAACCTTAATTTATGTATTTATGTTATGTTTGTAAAATAAACAGTTTTACTGTACAGGGAATTTTTTGCAATTTTTAAGTTATTAAAAATTTATGGGTGTCGAAAAAATTATCACCCGCTATGTTATTTAAGAATTATTAACAACATGGAAAATAACAAAACCTTTTGTAAAAGATTATTCAAAAATTTATTTAACTTTTAATTGTTGAAACTGTTTTTTCAAATAATAAAGTTTTCATTTTTAAAATTTTTAATATTTATTCGTTTATTTAAAAGTTCCACATTCTTTCTGAATTTATGTTATTCAAATTTGAGCTGTAAAAGCACAAACAAATGGTTTAACTTTGTAACAATCTTGTGCGGACCAATGCCCTCCGGCGAATGCAAGGGCTCCACAAATGGTTTCGACGGTTTCATTTTGGGGTTCATTTTTATCCCAATTTGAATATTCAAATTTTGTGCCATCCAACCAAGTCCAAGCATTATTTTCCATTTTATTAAGACCAAACCAGAAATCACTTGTTTGACTACTGTTAAAACGTTTGTTAGCTTGTTCTAAAATTTTTTTTGATAACGTGTTATAAATATTTCAGTACAGAAAAATTTGCATAAAAAAGTAATTCTACCGCAATGATTACAAAAAGTTTTGATCAAACTCATAAATATTACTTTCTAAAAATTAGAATATATCTTACGAGCAAGGTAAATATCTTCAAATTTATTATTTGTGTTTGCCAAATGTCCACCTTTGGTTTGGCATTCAGCTTCTGCGAGTAAATATTGAATTTTTTGATTCCCAAAATAATAGCAAATTCTTTTATTCAAAACAGATTGGATCGAGTCATTTGGGCATTGAGCAGCAGATACAGTAGGCAAAATAAAGCTGATTGAAACAGCGAAAATCAATGATGCAATCAACATCGTTTTTTTTGAAAAATGGAAAATAATGATTTCAGAAAAGTGCCTCAAGGTGATTATTTATATTGCAAAAAAATGTTTAAAAATGTCTGAAAGCATTTTAAATTTATTTTTTTGCAGTTAATTGATTTTTTAAGATTTAATATGAAGCTTATATTTCTCTTTTTGTGTGTGAAAGTATTTTAAAAAATAAACAAAAATTTTAAAATATATAAAACAAGTACAAAAACTCAAATTTAACGAACTTTTTATGAGTAAATACCACAAAAAATATGAATAAACAATAACAAAAGAAACACATTAATTAAAAAATTGAATTTCAAAAAGGATTGATTCATTATCAGCAGATGAAAGTTTCTTTTGGAAGCAATGAACTTTTTTAACCCATGGGCATAGATCACGATCATAATCAAAATCAAGATAAGGAAGATCAAAATAGAAACGCTAAAACAAGTTAAATTTAGGAATTTCAAAAATAAAATAAAACTTACAGGAAACATACTTTTATCTGATGGAAAAAATGAACAAGTTATTTTTGGAGGAACTTTGATTGCACGATTAATTGTTTTCATCAAACCTCGAACATTGGTAGGAATGTATTTGTTGTATATTCCTGGACTGCAAAGATGAGGAGGAGGATTTGTAGCAATTTTGTAACTGATTGCTTCAAGTGAAGGAAAATATTTGATAACTTGTTCAAATTGATCAAACATGAAGAGTTCATCTGAATTTACAATGGTTAATTCTTTGACAGCAGATAAAGCAGGGCTAAAAAGTACAATTTAAAGACAAAAATAATATTGTAATAAACGTACCTAAGAGAAACGAGCATGGTTGGAGAAGCAAGATTATTTTGTGAGTCATAAAAATGAACAAATTTCAATGAAGAAGTTTTGCAACAAAACAAAGCAAAATTGTAATCATTTGGATTAAGAATGGTCAAAGATTCAAGTTCCAAGGTATCCCGAAATGTCGGAGACAATAAATTATTTGGGATTGTAACATGCTTGAGTGAAGTTGAAAATACAGGAAAGAATTCATCCAAGAATGATGTAGTGCAGGAAGGACCAACACAAAAATCAAATAATTCTGAAAAAAAAGTATTTATTCAAGTTTTGCGTCTACCTAAAATTACTTACGTTTCCTTGCAATAATTTTATCAAGAATTGGTTGGTACATTTGACGCAAGAATGGAATTTCACAATAAATATGAAGATTCTTAACAGAATAACCAAGTTGATGCATAAAAAACTTTGAATGAGGTTTACCATCTCCAAGCATAAATTTAGAGTATTTAACACCCTGTAAAAATAAGCATTAAATTGAAAAATAAGAAAAAAAACCAAAACGAACCCATCCAATTTCATGATTTGTCATGTATAATTTAAGTGAAGTAACAGAAGAGAAGACTTTTTTCATTGCTTTGAAAGGTTCTATTCCAGAGAGAGCAAATCTATAAACATCTTCTTGATTCCCTTCTTCAATAAGCTTCTTTCCAATATCAAAAAGTATATCTTGATTTAAACACATCATGACCCTAAAAAATGATTCTATGATAATTGAAATACGAAATGGTGAACACGGAATAAAAGAAGTTAGGAAAAATAAAGGAAAAAAAGTATCAGTCTTTTTTCAAAGAAGTGGAGAAATTTCGAAAGAGAAAAAAAGCCACTATCGTTTCACTTTCATATTAGTCGACCCAAAGAAGTGTGATGGTGTTAAAAATGTTCGTGTTGAGAAAAATGAGCCTTCAGCTGCTTTGTTTTTTTTTGTTGCGACAAAAAAGGAAAGAAAAAAAGAAAGGCAGAGGAAGGTTCACATTTTTCTTAACACGAACAGCTTTGACACCATCACACTTGTTTGGGTCGGTAAAACGATAGTGAAGCAAACAAAAAAAAGTGTACAAAAAGTTTTTTTTTCGTTTTGAAACCTTTTTGAAAAATGTGTAAAAACATTTTTTTTCGAATTGTTGCAGCATTGAGGATTGATTCAAAATTAGTGTTCACTTCCCGTTCCGTTTTTTGAAAAAAGCGGGAAACGGGAATTTACCGTTCCCGCAAAACAGCTGCGGAACGGGAATTTGCGGGAATTTTGCGGTATCCCGTTTTACCGTTGAAAATTGAAAATACCTATATAAAGGTCATTTTCGAAAATTTACTGGCAGACACAATGCTTTTAAAATCAAAGTTTTTCATGATTCTTTCCGATAAAGATTTCCGACAATGGAGAATCCGAATTTGAAATTAACGGATACACTTTTTCACGCGAATTCTGACTTGTGGATTCAGAATCTGGCTTCTGAATGCACAAGTTTAAGTGCCCTAGTTTCAATTTAAAAATTTAAAGTTTTTTTAACGAAAACTTTTGCACTATCTGAGATAACTAGGCAGAAATCGTTTCATTTCTTCTTGCAATGTATTCGATAAATTCTAGATCTGCTTCAGTCTTTGCAAGTTCAGATTTTTGAATGGGCTTAAAATCACAGAATTATTAAAATTTGCAACTTGAAAAACCCCATACTTTTGCAAAAGTAAAGGTACAAAATCAATTTTGGCACAAAAACTTCGCCATCAGATTTTCACGTTCAAAATCGCCTAAAAATTAAGGACTTTTGAACGGGTAAAAATTTGTTTTCGCGGGATTTTTTTGCACCCTTTTTTGCGGGAATTTTCGGCAACGGCACGGTAAAACGGGAATTCCCGTTTTCCGAAAGTGGCTGCTGTACGGTAACGGGAATTTCCCGTTACCGCCGGGAATTCCCGGCGGTAACGGAACGGGAAGTGAACACTATTCAAAATACTTTGTCAAGATTCAAAAATGATGAGAATTTTGGAATGCAGCGCATACGAGCGCCAACTTTGAAAAAAATTTATCACAATAAACATAAAGAAACATAAGTTCAAGACGTCGAAATTTTTTGGGTGAAAGGTGTTCCAAAAAATCTTCACGATTCGTTGGAGCTTTCTTTTATTATCTTTATCGCTTGGAGAAACTGAGATTTCTGTTTTTTGACGTTTAAGCATTAAATTTTTGATTGAATTGCTTCTTTGACGGAGTCATTAATATTGATAATATTTTTAGCAATTACAGTATTGAATTTTTAAATATACAGTACCACAAAACTTTAGATATTTTCTGATTTTTTATCAACAAAATGATATAATGAACAAAATTGATACATGAAAAATGAGAACATACAAATTTTCAAAAAACAAGTTTAAAAAACTTTTAAGCCAAGTTCAGCGGTACTTTCATCTCCAAAGAAGACATCGAAGCCATCCGCGGGATCGTCACCTTCTTCAATTATGCGTTCAGATTCTTCGACAAGTTCATCAAAAATTGATGAAACGGGATGATTTGCAACTTGGAGGACCTAAAATAATTATGCAAATTAATTCTTGGCCAAAATATCAGATTGCAACCAACTTTTAAAATATCTCGAACAAGATGTTTATTCAAATTTGGATCAACAAATGATAGACAATTTCCTTCTTTAATTCGTCCAACTCGACCAACTCGATAAATGTATGAATTAATGTAATATGGAAGTTCATAATTCAATACCAAATCAATATCTTTAATATCAATACCTTTTGAAAGAAGATCAGTGGAAATCAAAATTGGATATGTTTTATCCCGAAAAGTTTCAAATGCTTCCAAGCGACGATTTTGTGCAGAATTTCCACGAATTGAAATTGCTCCAAAACCAGCTTGTCGAAGTTCTTCAGCAAGTTGATCACATAAAAGTTGAGTATTAACAAAGATAAGAATTTGAGGAAGTTTTGATGAATTTGTATCACCTGAAAAATCGATAAATTACGGTACTTTTCATGAATTTTAAAAAAATGCTAACCTTCAGCCAATTTATTATTCAAAAATTCTTTAAGTGCTTCAAGCCGATCTTCTTTTGGAACTCGTTGAAAATCTTGCAAGCATAATTTATTTGTGGCACATTTTTTGCTGAAAATTGATGTAGCCCATTTTCGACGCATATATCTTGTTGCTGCTCGAATCATATATTCACCAAATGTGGCACTGAAGAATAAAGTTTGATAACTTCCTCTCTGAAAAAGACAAGGTTACGATAATCATGAAAAATAAATTTTTACAGTAATATACAGTAATCCGAAAAGTGAAATTATGTTACAGTAAGCTACAGTACCCAAAAAAAGAACAAACCCTTGCAAAATTTGGATGTTTAAAAACAGGTTCAATATCTTCCATAAAAGAATTTCCCAAAATTGTATCCGCTTCATCAAAAACAAAAAATTTAATCTTTTGAAGATTCAAAAATTTTGATTTGAAAAAATGATGAAATCTTCCGGGGGTAGTAAATAACAAATCACAACCATTCCAAAGTTCTTGAGCATTTGATCTTACCGCATATTCACCATATAATTTTGCAGTCGTAACTCCGGTATCTGAAAAAGTTATATAAATTTATAACAGATTATTTGAACGAAGTAGCAACCTACTTTGGGTAAATTTTAAAGATTGTTCAAATGATTGATGGATGAGCTCACGAGTTGGTCCAATAATTACAGCGAAAGGGGTAGAAGGTTCAGAAATGAAAGATTTTTGAGCTTTACTTTCAATACACTTTGCAATAATCGGAATCAAAAATGCCTAAAAAACGAAAGTTTTTAAACGGTGAATCAGAATTGGGTTTTCAAGTCATAGCAAAAACATCAAAGAGTCTTACCGCAGTTTTTCCACAACCCGTTTCACTGCAAACCAAAACATCCATTCGATCAAGAATCAACGGAATTGCAGCTCGTTGAATTTGTCGAGGCTTTGAATACATTGAATCATAAATATTTTGTAATAAAACATCTGGAAATTCAGCCATTTCCCAATTACTATAAAAAATAGAATATTACTGTATTACAATATTATTGTAAAAAGCAAAACTAACTCAACAGTAATCAAACTTGAAATTCCATGAATTGTTAAAGGTTCTTCAAAGGCATGAATCTTTTCATATTCATTCGCGGATTTTGTATCATCTTCATTAATTTGTGAAAGGGCACGAACTTTTGGAACAAAATCAAATGGTGCACGAGAGGGAACACCGGTGCCAGGATTGTTGGAAGATTTTGCTGCAAAAACGATAATTTGCATAAATTTAACAAACATCAGAATAAACTTACATCCTCGAGATCCCCAACTTAAAAATGTTGTATCAGAAGTATCCAATTCTGTTGTTTCTAAAAATTTGCATATTACAAAAAGTTACAGTAGTCGTTTGAAATTCAGAAATTTTAAATATTAATTACCATTAAAAGCGGATTCCATAAAACTTTTATGTGATCTTGAATGTCCAGAAGTTGTATAACATCGACCTAAAAATTACAAAATATGAAACAAATTCAAGGTTTTAAACGATACCCTTAAATGGCTGAGATTGAGTTCCATAGATGGCATTAACGGTAACACTTCCACGAGGTGTAAAAAATACAAATGGGGGTCCTTAAAATGCCTATATAGATATTGGATATTCAAATTTTAAACAAATTTACGTTTAGTCAAACTGCTAAATCCACTTCCCAAGTTGAAACTTGGATTCGAGGTTTCTGCTGGAACTAAAAATGACTGTTTTAAAATAGGTTTTTAACGATTTTAAAAGCATCAACAAAATCTTGCTAAAAACTCGTCATTAGTATACTTTGATCTTTGCCGCCATTATAATAATTGTAATTTTTTGCTTATTTTTTTCTTTGAGGATTACGGTATTGCAAAAGAAAAAAGAATAAAAACCTACGATTAAATGATGGTTGGGAATATGGTTCCTTTTCAGGTGGGACATCTTCATCATCATCAGCTCCAAGTGAAAACATTGAAATATCCAAAGGTGGGACATCAGGAACAGAATTTTCTATAAAAATAATTATGTGGAAAAAACCCCAGAAGACAAGAAATATCCTCAAAATTTTATCTCAAGATTCCCATGATGGTATCCCTGATGAAGGGGATAAAATTCCGGCAAAATAAACATACGATTAATTGATACTCGATCAACAGGTGTTGGACCTTCCAAACATGCATCATTTCCATCATCATCAGTTCCAAGGGAAAACATTGAAATATTCAAAGGTGGGGCATCAGGAACAGAATTTTCTATAAAAATGATTTTTAAATCCCGAACAAGGATTTTTTTCCAAATTCCATCACATCATTTGCATATGGGATTTTATGGTACCCCTGATAAACAATGATAAAAGCTCTTATCCCAAGATTAAACATACGATTAACTGATGCCTGAGAATTTGGCTGTTTTTCGAGTGTTGAACCACCATTCAAACTTGCACCCTCTTCTTCATCATCAGCTCCAAGTGAAAACACTGAAATATCCAAAGGTGGTGCATTTGGAATAGAATATCCTGTAAAATATTCAAAATTAATCATTAGACTTTAGATTCCATTTCAGGATTCTCATTAGGGATTCGATGGCATCCTTGATAAGGATAAAAACCTCTTCAAAAACAAAAACATACGATCAAGGGATGTTCGATCAACAAGTGTTGAAACTTCAAAAGCTCGATCAACATCAGGTACTTCAGAAGTTATGGAAGCTACAGAAGTATGAAATTCATCTTCATCATCATTTAATCCAAGAGTTAATAAAGTATTTTCAAGAGCCAATTTTAGTTCTTCATAATTTTTCAACTAAAAAAGATTATGTTTTTCTTGATTTAAAGGAATTAGGAGTGCCCCGCCTCAATCGTTTAATCTATTCGTAGGACTTAATGTACCGTTTCATTAGGATTGAATAATTTTTGGGATGTTTTAAATTGCATCACTTCTGGTCTTGGTGTTTTAGGATTACTTTGACGAGGAAATTCAAAAGAATCCTAAATAAAATGCCATCCAATTATGCCAAAAATTAAGTGCACAGTAATTACTTGAAACTTTGATGAAAATTTTAAACTTTTGTTTACTTCTTTTACAGAATCTTTAGATTCATCTGAAGCCGCAGCTTCAACAGAATTTTCATATGCTGCAATATGAAGTGAAAGGGTGCTTGCATTTTTGGCATCAGAATTCTTGCTATCATTTTTCCATGACTTTTCTTTTTGATCTTCAGATTTCATGAAATTCAAAGTTTTGAATGAATTTTTACCAGAATTTTTCCATGTTTCAGATACTTCTTTTTTCTTTTGTTGATTTTGAAGAACAAAAGATTCTGAGATTTATTAAAATTGCAGCCTTTTCAAATTTTTTCTGTCTTGAAATACTTTTTTAGATGACGGCGGAGGTTTCGGAAATTTTGACCTTCTCCTTTTTTTGTGATCTTTTAAAAAAATCGCAACCTTATTAAAGTCCGAAAAGTCCTTTTTCGGAAATTTAAAAAGACTGCAGTTTTTTTTTAAAACAAACGCGTATTATTTTTGACATTTTTGGGATCATTTGATTTGTTTTTAATTTGACCAAAAGATTGTTTATCCAAACATTTATTATGGCTTTGACTCAAATTTAAATTACCAAATTGGGAATTCTGGTCACCAAATTTTCTAACACCATTTGACCTTTTCGACACAAAAGATATAAAATCATTCTTTGTTGTCATCTAAAATTTTTTAAATATAATTGATTTAATCTGTAACAATTAAAGATCATAAAACCCTTGAAAAAAAGCGATAAAAAACATTAATTTTGTAATTTTTGACGATATTTACAAAGAAATACATTTTGAAAATGCAAATGTGTTTGTTGGTGGTTTATATATGCATTTAAAAAAAGAAAATAATAATGATGATGAAATATTTTTGTACATCTGGTCTTATTTTGTAATTGTGTTTTTAAAAAATATCCCTTTTGAAAAGATGAACGATTGGAAAGCAGATGTTTTACAACATATTTTTAGAGATTACATTTTTCTTATCTAATTTTTCAACAAAAACATATATAAGTGTCATTTCTGTAAGTGTAATAAATAATAAATGTGTGTTGATTACAGTAATCTTCAATGTGCAAAAACCGAATCAAACAAAAAAAGAGGAGAAAGAATCTTCAAATTTATAATAAATCAAAACGAGAATAAATATCAGGTAATTCGAAAAGTTCATGCGGGTGTTTGACCCACTGGCATATTTTTAGTTTTTGATGAAATTTCTTATTTTCTTTTTTAATAGGTGCTCATGGATATTAGAAATGATGCCTGAAAAGGGTTTTTGGCAGTTTTCGTTTTTGACGGATTTTGAGCAGATTTACGAGGATCCTCTCGGATTTCCAGGTATTTCGAACAGAAATGTTATAGACATTCTCGGGCTATAAAAGTGTAAATGGTAATTTTTTTTGCAAAAATCTTTCAAAAGGCACTTCAAGAGACTACTAAGTATCCATTCTAACCAAAAAAAGTAAAAAAATTTTTTGAAATTTTTCGACTTTTTCATGTGGTCCCCCCTTTGGGCCAAAAAATCGTCAAAGGGGGGACCACGTGAAAAAGTCGAAAAAAATCAAAAATTTTATTTTTGATTTTTTTAGTCAGAATGGATACTGGGCAGTCTGATGAGGTGTCCTGTAAAAGATGTTTGTAATAAAAACACAAATTTAGTCATTTTGAAGCATCTTAAGTGTGTTAACCTACCGTACCATTTCAACGGTTGTTAAAAAATCAAAAAATAGTTATTTGGCGGTTCCAATGCATACCAATGGACTCACAAGACCTTTATTTATCATTTCTAATGATTTTTGACACATTCTATCAAAAAAATAATACAAAACTTATTAAAAAACAGCAAAAATTGAGTGCTGAAGGAAAAATTTGCATAAATCAAATCCGGCACATCAAAATTTGGCAAAATGTTTTCTGTCAGGTCTCCAACATCCTATTCTACAATTTTGTTTAAAAATTTGCATGTTTAGCTTACTATTTTATAACATTTCTGTTCGAAATACCTGGAAATCCGAGAGGATCCTCGTAAATCTGCTCAAAATCCGTCAAAAACGAAAACTGCCAAAAACCCTTTTCAGGCATCATTTCTAACATCCATGAGCCCTATTAAAAAAGAAAATAAGAAATTTCATCAAAAACTAAAAATATGCCAGTGGGTCAAACACCCGCACGAACTTTTCGAATTACCTGATAATTTTTCGAAAGTGCATCAAAAAACAAATCACAAAAATACAGTTTAATTGAGAAGAAAAAATACAATCATTTTTTGCATCAACTTTTTTTTTGGTTTTCATTATTTTTTATAAGAAAACTTTTGATTGAAACGAGGTTGTCCCTTTAAATACTCTTTTAACAAAATTTTCAAACTTCTTCTATTTTCTTGGCTTAAACCTTGAAATGAAATTTGTGGGGGTGGATTTTCAGTTTCACCAGCTTCAATTATTTCATCAACAAAGCTTTGAAGTTTTCGAACATAATCATTTCGCAAAACATATTCACCTGCAAATTCGAGTTCATAACGAATCTTTGGGTTTTCCTAAAAAATTATGAATTTGAAATTTGCATATTACCTTATATAAACCAGTCTATGCAAATCTATCAGTTTCCCAGAGTTTACAAAAAGAACTAACTTACTTTCATAAAAGTAGAGAATGTATCAAAATCAAAAGGTTCAATAATATTCTTCAAAAAATACTTTCGTAATTTTAACGGATTTAAAATTGTTAGGGTTCTTTTTAAACTTTCTGGAGTACATTCATATTTGTATGGAAATTGACTAAAAATTTAAAAAAGATATGATTTACTGGAATGTTTAGCTTCAACTTGTCCAAGTTATTTCAAAAACTTACAATGTAAAACTATGCAAATTTGGAACGCATTCATGAATTTTATCTAGCGGGACTTCAGTCTCGTCATCACTTTCATAAATTACGGATCCTTCCATTCCAAAACACAAAGATGCAAGTCTTTTTGAAGATGTCAAAATTTTAAAATCTCTCATTGAAATTTTTCGCTTATCAGTGTATAAATAACTGATATTACAAAAATGCATTTTTTCAATCAAACTGGAATAAAATGGTAATGGTAAAGTAGAAATGCTAAAAGTTCCAAATAACCAAATTTTGTCAATCTTTTTTAAATCATTTACAGGGTGGCCCAAAAAAAAGTGCAATTCAATTTTTAAACAAAGGGAAAGGGATTTGAATAACTTGTGTTGGGTGGGATTAATACTTGATGGGGAAACACATTTGACCCTACAGTATGACCTCTCCAACATTTTCGTGTCGGGAGTTTCGCCGCCGCCAAGTTTTGAAAAGTACGTTTTTCGACCTTTTCGTAGAACAAAGTTCCTGGGAGAACCAGAGGGACTGGAGAAAAGGTGATGGTGGATTCGGATAGCCCACATATTAGACTCGTTGACGCAGCAAAGTTTTGGTCTATATGTCTCTTGAACCGGGTATAATCGCTTCAAGAAAAAGGCGATTTCCAATTTTTCGATTTTTTGGTCAACTTTAAACGATTGCCCTGGATTTCTCAGAAGGAGTTGGAGGCTCATATTTGTTGCCAACAAACTTCAGCTTGTTTTGGGTTGATTCCATACCAAAATATTGAAATCTGGAAAATTGACTTGTTAAGCAGCCATAATTTTCGTATGTTAGTAAGTATATGTAGTATATACAGTAATTCTATTCAATGTTAAAGTATCCAAATTGGTTATAAACGCTTAAAACTCATTTAAGAGCATTTTCCTGGTCTATTTTGATTGATATATAACAAAAAACAACATTTAAAAATTTTTGTGTAAGCATACTAACTTGCTATTTATTAGTATACAACTACAAGCAGCTATTTTTGTGCATTTTGGAGTATCAAAAAAAAGTCAATATTCCAGATTTCAATATTTTGGTATGGAATCAACCACAAAGATGCTGAAGTTTATTAGCAACAAATATGAGCCTCCAACTCCTCCTGGAAAAAGTAGGGCAATTGGTCAAAGTTGACTAAAAATGGAAAAAACTGGAAATCGATTTTTTCATTTGCGCGGCTATCTCGACACGAAAGCTTTGAAGACCGAAACTTTGCTGCGTCAACGAGTCTAATATGTGGGCTATCCGAATCCACCATCACCTTTTCTTGAGCCCTTCTGGTTCTCCCAGGAACTTTGTTCTACGAAAAGGTCGAAAAACGTACTTTTCAAAACTTGGCGGCGGCGAAACTCCCGACACGAAAATGTTGGAGAGGTCATACTGTAGGGTCAAATTTGTTTCCTCATCAAGTATTAATCCCACCCAACACAAGTTATTCAAGTCCCTTTCCCTTTGTTTAAAAATTTAATTGCACTTTTTTTTGGGCCACCCTGTAAAGATAATCTGTAATAATTGTGAAAAAATAAACGCATCCCTAATTTAAATTCGACTTCCTGTTCATTCGGGCCATTGATTATATAAAAATAAGGAACGGGATCATTTGGCGAATAAAAATATTTGCATAATTTGATAAACTTTAAATACATGAAAGCATTTTTTGGGTTCTTTTTTATATAATACATGATTCCAGATGGGTATGGAAATTCTTGGTTTACAGCAGTTTCAGCATTAAATTTAACGAAATTTACAGCAGTTTCAGTATTGAATTTAACCAAAGGTTTTTGTGAATTTAAATAATTTCCCATCTTTAAAAAAGCAATGATCAGTGGGATATAATTCAATTTAATTGGAAATCCTTTATAGACTATTTACGTGGCACAACTAAAGTAGCATTTTATGACTTTAATTTAAATAAAAATATTTTTTTCGTGTTGAGACATCTTAAAACAATGCCTAATATAAATTGTAAAATAATAATGTGCTTTGTTTTTTTTCATTCCTCTAAAGAATTATTTATCCCTGCTGTGACAAATATGATCACTGATTTTTTTAAATTGCTTTCTTTGTTTCTTTGAAAACTTTTTTGTTGCTGAAAAAGCAAAAAAATGTAAGAAAGTACGCTTTAAATTTGTTAAAATAAGTGTATTAAGACGCACACTGGCTGAAACTCAAAAACGGGCGGCACAGGCCAAAAATAGATTTGCCCCAAATTTTGCCCATAGGTAAAACAAGCATGGAGAAGACGATCCTGCCTTCTGTTTTTGTTCAAAAAAATTTCTGACGGTAGTTACGGTACATCAAAGATTAAAGCCGACGAATTTTCAAGCTGATGCGAAAAATCAGCAAATTGATTTTTTGCCATTATTTTACACCTGTATAGGTTTTCGACCATGGGGAATCCGAAAAAGAGGCTTTTGGAAGCACCAGAATATCTGGAATATCGATTTTTTTATACCCTGTCTTATTTGAGCCAAAGATACATGACTTTAAATTCCCGTGCGGGGTGAAAGACTATGTTATTATAAAACTACAACCTCTTTTACATATAAAAATAAAAATAAGATAAAAAATTACGGTAAGTAACATCGTTTAAAATATTAATAAACATGCGCAATCGTGATTTTTCCTTTGTAAAACACGAGAAGAAAGAAAAATTTATTGCTTTGGCAAAATGTCGCACAACGAAATTGTTGCTTTTTCTTTTCGCAAAAAACACACAACAATAACAAAATGAGTTTTTTTCAAATTCTAAAAAACATGATTACGCCACCAAAAAAGAAAATAAATTCTCATCTTTGTTCAGTTTAAAAACTTCCTTTTTCTAAACCAAAATAAACAACACAATTCTTGCATCGAAAATGTGAATGTCTCTCTCCCAGCTGCTGTCAACAACAACCACAAACAAATGAAAAAAAAACAAACATCAACAAAGAAAAAAAGAAATTTCCTCCCTCCCATTTTTTTTATAAAAAAGAGGAAAGTCAAAATCTTTTTTGAAGTCATTTTTGAACTCAAAAAATTGATGAGAAAATAAAATTTGAAAAACGCTGAATTTTGAACTTGTTAAAGAAATCTTTGTCGTTTATAATGAAATTATTATCCTGTCCTGAAACCTACTCTCGCGAATATTTTTGCATTTTTTTCCTGAAAAAATCTGTAGCATTAGTTGTTTTTAATTACTGTAAGGGAAAAAATATGCCTAAAAAGTATGTAACAATAAAAACAATTTGTATAATTGAGATTCATATAACAGCAAAAGTGTAATAAAAGTATGTTGGAAAAGCTATTTCAAAGTAATTTTTAGCATTTTTAAAAAAGTGCATCTAAATTTTTTTGAATGCAGATTTTTGGCCATGAAATATTTTTATTGTATTTTAATGATCATATTTTAATAATTAGGAGTTATTAAACTGTATTTTTTCTTGTTGTTGCTCATTTTACAGACTTTAATCTTCGTTTATTTATTCCCTTTTTTCACAAAAGTTTAATCTTTGTTTTTATAAAATAAAAAACGTTTTTTTCGAAATATCTCTTTTTTTCAAAGTTTTATTTTTTTGCATTTTTGTTTCATTCAAAAACACATTTGGTTTTCCCTATTTCCAAATTTGTTTACAACCCTTTTTCTCTATTTTTTTGCCATATTATTTCTAACACAAGGTTCATTTTGAAGAAGAAGAGCAACATATTTTTGGCATTTCTTTTTTATTTTCTGTTTTCTTCTTTGTTTCTTGCGCACCTATCTTTTTTCAAAAAACGGAAAAAGGGAAGAAAGAAAACACATTACTTTTTCCTCGGACAATAAAAAATAATATTCTAAAATGTGCTTATTTGAGGAGACAAAAATAACAACAACGCACAGTTGTGTTGTGTTTACTTTCAAACAATCTATGAACCTTCAGTTTCTTTTCGAAACTACCCCCCATATTATTGCTTTTGTTTTTAGTTTTTTCCTCCTTTTTTGCGCGGAGAAGAAGGCCTTGAAAGCTGTTTTTTATGTCAGTGATGCATTTTTCTTTGAGAATTCTTAATAAAAATATTTTTAATGGCTAATCTAATGTCGAAAACTGAAAAATTTTAGTTTTTTATACCCATTTTTTACCTTAATTCTTATTTATTACCGTTTTTTCCTATTTTGCCCATATCAAAATTACAAATTTGAATTAAAATTCCACCGTTAACCAAGCTACTAAATTTTAGCGCAATCATGATGCCTAATACAGTAATCCTTAATATGCGTGTTGCAAAACGTCAAAATGTTCAAATCACGCCTACAAAATCAAACAAAAAAATTCGTGTTGATATTGCTCCAGAAGAAGAAGATGAACAAGAATCTTCAAATTTGAATGATCAAGAGCAACTAGGTAAGCCATAAAATAAGCGTGATATGATAATTTTAAAAAATGTTTTTTGACAAAATTCATATCGGAAATTATCCCATTTGAAATATAAGATTTTCGTAAAGCACTGGCAGGATTTTTTGATTTTATTACAGCCACAAAAGGTGAAAGGCTTTTATCATTTTCAAAAGTGATCAAACGATACTTCTACTATTATTTATTTAAATAAAATCAAACATGAAAAGTTTTTTTAGATAGTCAAGAGCCATCAAAAGAAGATTTGGTTGACGAAGAAACTGATTCAGCTGATGAAGAACATCGTTCAAAAAATGATAAGTCTCACCAAAATGATGATAAAGATGCAGATATGGAAGATGATGAAAATGATGGGGATGAGGATGAAGGAAATCAAAAGGGACCAGATTATACTGGAATGGATGAAACCGATGAAGGAAGTAATGAAGACGGCGGCAAAAATCCAAATCGTGTTGAAGGTGGAAGAAAAGCTGCTGAAACTCGTCAAAAAAATCAAAGAGGAAGTGGCCGAACAAATTCACATAATGTTCGTGTTGGCAAAAGAGCAGCTCAAAGTGACCAAAACGATGATGATGACGACGATAATGGAGATGATGAAGAAGAAGGCAAAAATCCTAACCGTGTTGAAGGTGGAAGAAAAGCTGCTGCAACTCGTCTTGGAAGAAATGATCAACGTTCACGAAATACTCGTAGCAGCAATAATTCCAGTGGTGCCAAGAATCCTCAAAATGTTGAAGCTGGTAAGAAAAGCGGTGCTGCTCGAAAAGATAAAAATAATGGTGATAAGGAAGAAGATAATCAAAATAATGGTGGTAACCGTCGTAGTAAACAAGGTGGTAAAAATCCCCGAAATGTTGAAGCTGGAAAGAAAGGTGCAGCTGCTCGACATGGAAAAGATTACGGTAGCCAAGATGAAAGTGGAGAAGATGAAGAAAATCCTAAACGTGTAGAAGGTGGAAAGAAAGCAGCTGCTACACGTCAAAAGAATGAAGATGGAAATTCAATTCCTAATCGCAGCAGCAACCGTAACAAAAATAGCAACAAGAATCCTCAAAATGTTGAAGCTGGTAAGAAAGGTGCTTCTGCTCGACAAGGAAAGGATTACGATAACGATAGCCAGGATGATGAAAATGAGGATGAAGCAGGCAAAAACCCTAAACGCGTTAAAGGTGGTAAAATAGCTGCTGAAACTCGTCTTGGACGAAATAGCCAAAAAGGAAATAAAAATTCTCAAAATGTTAAAGCTGGAAAGACAGGTACAGCAGCTCAAAGCGGAAGCAAAACTGGAGGTCGTCAAAATCGTCAAGGAACAAATACCAAAGGTGGAAATAGTAGTGAAGCCAAGACTAAACAATCAAAAGCTGAAAATGATAAAGATGAAAGCGGCACAGATATCAGTGACAAAATTAATGGAAAAATTGTTGAAGAACATAAAAATTGGGTTCTTGTTGAAGAGGATGCAGAAGCTGTTAAAAATGAAACTCATGATTATGATTACAATTATGAAAAAGATCCAGCGTAAGTTTTATTTTTAACTAAAAGTTTCAACATTTAAAAGCATTGCATTTTCAGTCGAGTCGAAGCTGGTAAAAAAGCTGCTGAAACTCGTCGACGGCAAATGCGGAAGGGAAAACGTTCTGGTCAGGGTTCAAAAGCTGATATCCAAAACGACAACAAAAATGGCCAAGGTTCAGAAAAGAAAAAGCAAAATAGTGGAAATCAAAGCTCAAGCAGCAACAATAAGCGTCATGCCAATGATAGTAATGAGGCTCCAAGCAATAAAAATTCCCGACTTTCTGCTGCTGGTCGAAAGGGTGCTGCAGCACAAGGAAAAAATGTTAAAAAAGAAAGTGGAGCAAAAAGTACCAAGAATGATAACAATGCAAGGTAGATTATGCAAATTTCTGAATAGTGAAAGTTTTAATGAATTTTAATTTTAGTGGTTCATCCATTCAATTAACAGATGCAAGTGGGCAACAATTACCAATTACAATTCAAATTAATGTTGTCCCGGACACTGATGTCAATATTCAAGTTGAAGAAGAAAATAATCTTCAACCAAATAATCGACGTGGTCGAAATGTCGGAGGTCGAAAAGCACCAGTTCGAAGCCGTTAAATGACAAATTTTACAACTATCTTAATTGATAATTTTGAAATATTGATTTTTTGAACATGACGTTGTCTACCTCTCATTTTTCGGCTTTATATGCTTTATTATTTTTAAAAAAGTATCTCTTTTTTATTCGTTTCTTCGTTTAATGTAAATAATTACGTTGTATAAAAATGTCGCAAGTATCTTACAGTATCTCTTTTTTTATTGATTATTTCTGATACTCATTTTCTTGCTGTTTCTAAAAATTTGCTTTAAACCTTTTTAATTTTAATAATTCTGATTATTTTTTTTTAAAGTTGTCATTTTTGAAGTTACATTTTTGACAGCTTTTCTAACATTATTGAACAAATGTTACTCATTTTGAAAATATGATTATCTTTGATATTTGTAGTTTTTTCGTGTTATTTTATCTATACATGACAACAATAAAATTTTTGTAACGGTTTTTTGTGTGACATTAGTCATATTAATTTACAACATCCCAAACCTTATAAAGTTTTAAAAATTGTTTTCCCTACCCTCAAAAGCATATGCAAATTTAGGTTTTGAAAACTGTCACTTAGAAAATCTTTGATTGCAAACGTCTCCTACTTTTCCCTCTCTCGTTTTCACACTTTTCTTTCCACTTAAAAATTCCCGTATTTGAACGCAGAACAAAAAACCCTTTCCAAAAATAAACAAAAATAATATAATTTTCACCCGAAAAAAATATAAACAAACAAAACCATTCAATAATTTTGGTCAGTTTCTTTGACTTTTATCGACATTTTTCTTTTTTTGGACATTAACGGTTTTTCCCCCTCAATTTTTTTGATTGCTAACAAAAAATTATTTTTGTCCTCATTTTTTTGAAAGCTGCTGAAACGTTTATTATTTTTTCGCACCTTTTTTTAAAGCTTTCAACGTTTTACATGTTTAAAAATATATTTGTATTTTTTTCTTACGGAAGAAGAATTTCCTGTTTTTTTCTTCTTTAAAACCTAATATTAAAGTTTAGAAGCACAACAAGAAAAATATCCTCAGGTTTTTTAAAGATTAGCATAGTTCTTTTTCTTCAATGTTGTGTTTTCTTTTTTTTGTCGTCGACAAACACAACAATTTTTTAATCCGAGTTTGGAAGAAGAAAAAAAACCCAAGGTTTAGGAGCGATTTTTTTGGGTGGGAAATAAAAAATTTGAAGAGAAGAACAAAAAAATAACTGGTAATCACTTTAAACTCCAAAAAAAAGTAAGCTGTTAATCAAGAAAGAAAAAAATTTGTATGGTTGTGTTTTTTTATAACGAAGAAATTAGCTACAAAGGGTTTTTTATGGAGTTTGAATGGGTGCAAAATTTTAAAATTTTGGGTTCAATTTTTTGGATAATATTACACCTAAATTTTTTCACACTGTAAGATTCAAAAAATGATTTGATAAATTCTGTAAAATTCTGAAGTATTATTAAAATACCTTTAATTTTATATAAATGATTAAATTTTTGAACTAAAATTGGGTCTTTAAAGATAAAGCCTGATAATTGCATTTTTAAGTTTTATATTTTGATCATAGAATTTATATTACAAATATCACTCACTCAATTACCACTTCAAAGAAATACTTGAACCCATTTTCATTTTATTGCTTTTTTATTTACGTCAATATTTTTTGTGGAAAAAGACTAGACGACTAAACCAGATGTCCTATTTTTTAAAACTTTTGTTTCAAAAATCCCAACTTTTTTCAAAGCAAAAGTCATTTTTTTGCAATCCAACTTAACCTAACCTAAGCTTATTCTCACATGTTTATTCGAGATTTTTTTTCAACAATACACATAAATACAATAATCTTTTTCTTCAATTTCATTTCCGTTACGTGTACTACTCGTGAATTGGATGTTAAACAAAAAAAATACAGGAAAACTGTCCACTTTTTTTTCTTGAAGAAGATGAATATTATTGTTGAATGATTTTGTTGATGATGAAGAAAAAATGGGTCCCTCTTCACAACTTCTTTAACTACCTCAAAAATCTTCTTCTCTCCTTCTTTCCCGAGAAAGAGAATGAGAGATATATATGTTTTCTCTCTTCATCATCATCACCACTTTGGTTGGGGGGATAAAGCTAACACAACAAATCCCAACAATCCCATTTGACAGAGAAAGATTATTTGTGTAAAAAAAAGAGAATCTTCTGCTTTTCCCACTTTTTTTTCTTACTTTTTGTGATTTTTACGAGATGATTTTTTCTGTTTTCTAAAAATCATTAATTGATTTTAGTTTAGATTTTTTATTAGGTTTAATTTTTGTTAATACTGTAAATGAACAAGCTAGAAAAATTAACTGAGTTTGTTAGGTATTGTATATTCGTTATCATTATATCACTGATATTAATCATGAATGTAAAAAGATCCCTTTCTAACAATTCATTAAATTGAATAATTTATATTTATTTTATTGATTACTATTTTGCCACTAACAAGTTTTAAATCAAAACACATCAAATTTTAGAGTATGCATTGTCTTATGGGTACTGTATATTAATTTACAGTAACCAAATTAATTGCAAAAAGCCCCAAATGAGTTTTATGTTTTACTGCCAACAAATTATTTAAATTAAAAAAAACTGTTTTAATTTTTTCCTTCAAAAACCCATGTGATTAGTCATAGCTTTCTATTTCTCACATTTTTACAGTACTCTTACATATCCCTCTTATCTTTCCCTCCAAAAATCACTGTCATCTAGTTAATCATAAATTTTTCAAGCAGCCTTTTTTCTCAAAAAACTTTACACAAAACTTACAACTTCAAAACATTGACTCATCCCTAAATTTTTTTGTTTCATCTTTGATGAATATCCCACTTTTTGTAAAAAATAAACTTTCATTTTCAACTTTTTAAAAAACAGTTTTCTTTCATTTTGGACAAAAAACAACAGTTAAAAAAGGTCGTGTCTGTAATTTTAGCCATTTTTTCAAACTTTTGTCGAAAAAATATAAAATTTTCATTTTTTTAAAACTTTTTTCAATATGTTTTTGAAATATGTGTTTTTTGGAATCAATTTGAAGCTATTAATTATAAAAAAATTATGTATTTAAAAATGTCAAGATTATTTAACCTTCTGTTTTTTCTGGTTTTCGTTTTTTTCAAAGTCTGCAAAAAAACAGCTTTTTCGATGCAAAAAATGTGTTCGATTTTTTTGGTCCTGTTGTTCCAAATTAAATGCAATTGAAAGCTTTTTAATTGTTTTGCAGCAACTTTTGCTTGAATTTTTGTTGTTTTTTTAAAATTATATATTTTTGTTTTTGTTTTTTTATGGAAACTGTTTCTGAAATATCTAGACATTTTTAAAATTGTTCAAAGAAGCAAAAAAAGACAGGTTCAAAAAATAATGAAAACAAAACATTTTGCGTGAAATTTATTATTCTTTCTTTCAAAAATGTTCTTTTATTATTCAAAATTTATTTTTTTTATCTTTGTCCTTGTTGCTCCTGGTTTTAAACGTTTTTTTGCAAAATCAATTGCATCTTATTTTGTATTTTCAATGGTTTCTTTAAAATTGAACAAAAAAAAAGATAAATGATGCAAAAAAGAGCGTAATTGAGAAACGCATAAAATGAAAGAAAGGCTACTGCTGCGAAAGAGAGGGAACGTGCTCTTCATAGCTATCTTTAAGTTTAAAAATATCGCAGGAAAAAATGAAGATTCAATTTCATTGATGAATGTGGATATTTTATTTTCGTTCTTGTTAGCTTTTTTATTTTCTTTAAAAGAAGTATCGAAAATTATATATCAGAGTTATTGAAAAAATTTTGTTTCAAAGTAACAAAAATTTGCAGTATTTGAAAATTTACTCGAAAACATGGTATTTTTTGATTTTTTTGTTTAAAAGATACTGTAACTCATTTGTTCTCTGATAGTTTGCGTAGTTTTAAAAATGTTGCGCTACACATTTTAGCAATGATTCATATTCCAAATATTTTACTGTTTACAAAAGGTCAAATTTTGCAAAAAATTTTTTAGCGATTCATTTATCCCTTTTAAATTACGTAAATTTAAAAACAAAGTTCAAAAACACTTTGTATCCTTCCTTCTTTCCTTTCTTTCTTCCTTCATTATTATAATCTTTGGGGACTATATAAATATGTATAAAAATATATAAGATAGCCGAAGCCATTGTGATTCACTTTATTTTTTTCAACGTGTTTTTGTTGTATACTTAACTTTGACACATTTACATTTGATTTTTTTCCACATTTTTTAAGCTTGCTTTGTTTAGTTCTTTCTTTTCCGCATTAATAAATAAATATCCTTCTGAAAAATCTCTTAAATCTTAGGAAAATAAAAGAAGGCCGTGACATCTTCCAAACAAATACAGCATAAAAAAGTGTATATCCCCCCCAACGCAGCAAAGAAAAGAAAGCAGCAGCAATGCGCGAGCATCAACATCTTCTCCATCAACCATCAAATCCCCATCCCCAACCACAGCAGCAACAACAGCAACATCGAAGACCTTGTGAGCTTTTTGTTCCGCGTGTAAAAGAATCAAGACTTTGTACAATTTGTGGTTTTACGCTTATTGATCACGACGTTGAACCTGTTCATTATCATATTCCTTCAACAACTACCGTAACCCCACTACTACAAAATTTGAATAATACCAATTCTGGTCTTCAATCTGCTGATACTTCTAGAAATAATAATAACAATAATAATTATTTAATTGACGACGAATATCAAAGTTTATCAACATCAAATTTATTAATTCCAACTTGTTTAATTCATTCTTCATCAATTTCATCGTCACCAATTTACATGACTGCGTAAGTTTTATCAATTTTTTTAGTTTTTAAGTATTGGGTACAGTATTGGTAAAAGATACTGTAATAAAAATTTTCATTTTGTTTAAAGTAATCTTTTTTTGGATATTCTGAATTGTTTATTTTCAAATAAGTATTCCAAATATTTATGCTAAAATAATATTAATTATAAGCACCAATTCCAAATAAAAAATTTTAGTTCCGTTTAGTTTTTTTAAATTTAAAAATTTATATCAAAAACTTCTAACATTTTCGTTAATCGCGTAAAACAGTTTTTTTTATAATTTTTTAAATTTAAAAAAACGAAATTACAACGTTTAAATTTGCATAATGCAAGAAAAAATTTTTTGGATATTGTCTTTTTGGTAATTCGACAGGTTTTTAATAACCATTTTTTGATCTCTTTAAATTTTATAAATATTTATACCTAATACAGTTTTATGCAAATTCTAATTAAAAATTACTTTTCTTTCAGGCACAACAGTTTTCGCTCCCTTGATACTCATTTAACGCCATCTTTCAATTCTGCTTTCAGTGAATACAAACGATCTCCCTCACGAGATTCTATTGCAATTTCAGATATATCTGCTTCACCGATTTCATTCAAATGTAAGCTTTCTTTCTTTAATCTTTAATCCTTTTTAAACTTTTACATGATTTTTTTGAGTGCAAAAATTCTCGAGATTTGTAAAATTTTGCAAATAATTTTTGTTGCAAAAATCTTATTTTTGCAACAATGCATTTTTACAAATTTGTTTCAAAAAAACATAATTTTTCAATGACGTGAAAAGGATTTTTTTCGGGATTTATGAAATCCCAAGGTTTTTTTTACTCCGAGATCTCTCTCTCGGAAGTGGAAAAAGAAGGATTTATGGTTTTGAAGAGGTTGTAAAAGTACTTGTTAGCACTTGACTCACTCACTGACAGTCGACTGAGACTTTTTACCCCCACATTTTTTTCGATGATTGCAAGTTTGAAAGCTTCCTGGACTATTCTTCGAGGTAGAAAGAAACATAGACATAGAAAAAGAGAGGAAGGAAAGGGGGGATCAAGTGGGTTAAGTTGTTTTACAACAACGAAAAAATCATGAGAAAAAAAGTTGAAGAAACATAGCCATGAAAATGGGTTATAATGTTTAAAGGGTCAAATGATAGAAAAAAAGAGTTAAAAGTGCAAATTGGCGACAAAAATTTTTATTGCTAAATTGATGATAGTAGGATTACGGTAGTTACAATGATCTAGGATTAAGATGTATTTTGCAAACTCTAAAATACAATAGATTAATTAAAAATTGCTTAAAAAACGGATTCAGAAAACTTTAAAAAATAGATATGCAAATTTTTCTAATCTACAGTACATTTACAGCACCTGATTCCATTAAAAATCTATGAACCTTCTAAATTTTTGAAATCAAAAAGCTTTCTATAATTAGAGTTGTTTTTTTTGCTTGCATTTCAAAATCCATCCATCAAGCAAATATCAAAATAATCGGGGGCTTAATCCACCTTTTTTCCTCTCCCCCCGAAAGCGAAAATCTCCTTTGAGCTTTCAAAAATCCAAAAAAAAAGTTTAAGCAAAAACAGTTTCAATCAAAATATATATTTTTTCAAATCGTTTCATTTTCAATTTTTACAAAAAAGCAACGACTTTTTTGAAGAAAAAAATGAATCGAATAATTTTAAAAGAAAATACTCTTCAAAATTGGGAACCTTCAAAAATTAATATTTCAACTTCTGCTGCTGCAACAAATTCGAATGTTTCTATTTCATCGGTTTCAATGAATCGATTCATTTTAGCTCCATCTTTTTCACATTATGATATTATTTCATCTCAACATCAGCAACAACAGTTTCAAAATAATAATATTGGAAATGTTGCATCTTCATCGTTGTCAAAAATAGATTTGCGACATCCCCCAACAATTTTAAAACCAAAACCATTACCAATGCCAAGACCATATTTGAAGCAATCCCATCCACAGCATCACCAACATCAACATCATCATCAACAACAAATGAGTTTAGCTCCAACAATGGAAGATGAACATGAAGATGATGAAGTAAGTTTTTTATCAAATGTGTACTTTAAACAAACACAAATTTGGTGAAATTTAAAATATCAAAATCTGGAAAAAACTAAAATTTCAAAATTTCGAAACTCAATATTGAAATTTATTCTAATTTCTACCCTAAAATTGAAAAGTCTAAAAATTCGACTTTGTCAAAAGTTTTATCTGAAAATGGTCGTTTCCTGAATTTTGGTATACGGTAGAAAACGAAATTTCATTTTAACAAAACTCCTGACAAGTTTGAACTATTTCGAAACTTTTTTGGTAAAGAATATTTGCAAATGATTCTTAACAAAAAGTCACCAAAAGTAGCTCCTTTATTGGCTTAAAACATCCCAACAATGACACATTTTAATACTGAAAAAGCTAAAAACACTTGTCAAACAAAACACTCCTTTGTAAATATTAATAATAATAATTTTTGTTATTTGCAGCCAGAACATCCACAACGTTCTCCAGCAATGTTTAAACGGATTCGTCATAAACGAAAAGATCGATCCGCATCCGCCCATGCTGCAGAAAGAAATTCCACCCATGAACAACTTTTATCAGCTTCTTCATTAAAGTTCGTTTAATTAAAAGCATAGCGTGATAATATGCAAATTTATCAAAACAATTAGGGAGACTTTAGTAGCTCAGAGTACTTTGAAACATTTTTAAAAAACAGCTCCTAAGTTTTTGAATATTTGCATATTTCTAATCCGTGCCACTCCTTTATTTTAAAACTTTAATCCTATGATTAATTTTTTGCAACTTTTTTTAGTCCAATGGAAATTCCACAACAAAGTATTCGACATTCTGTTGCTGCTGCTGGAGGCGGTGGTGGAAACGGAAATCAAGAAGCAGTTGTTCGACCACAAAATTTCAAAGAAATTTTAAATCGCTTTCAGGTTTGTTTCTTTTCTTCCTTAAAAAAATAGAGATTATTAAAAAGTTGAATTATAACACATTCATTTTTTTCTTCCCTTAAGGCTTTTTTAACTATGAAAACTAATGTTTTTTGCGCAAAAAATAAAATAAATAAATAAATATTTGACAGTTTTTTTTCTCACTCTCGTAGTCAATCAAAAAAAATGAGGTCTTTAAAAAAATAAAAGAAGGAAATGTGTCTTTAAGGTTCTAGTTTTTTTTATTTCTTTTATTTAAATATTTGTTTATAATCGTAGAAAATGCAACTTGTCAACATTGAGGTGATTTCCGCTTTTTTCTTATTGCTGATACATCATTTTTTTGAATTGCTTTTTACCCAAAAATGGAGTGGATCGAAAAATCTGTGACAGCTTCAAAATTTTTAGCCATTTTTTGGGAATAAAAGAAAATTATTTTTGAGTGCTTTTGTTAGGGATCTGGATTTATAACAATGCTTAAAAATAGATAAAAAATTATTATGACAAAATTGGAATTTGATAGATCTAATTTTATTTATTTGTAAGCTTGATCAAAACGAATTAAATTTTTAATCGATTTTTCCTGGTTTTAATTAATTTTTGATTTTACAGTACCCAAATGCACATTATTTTTAGAGTAATTTTTGTTATAGTTTAACTGTGTTAATTATCGAGCATACGGTAATACAGTAATATTTAATTTTAATTTAATTTAATTTATTTTCTTTCAACATTAGCCAATTTAAAGTTTTTATTTAAAATTAATTTGTCAAAAAACTTATTTTGCGCGCGCTTACAGTAATTTTAGCAACTATTTCGACATCACTCAAAGTTGCCCCAATTAAAAATCCCTTCAAGTTTTGCAACTTTTGCACAAAAAATTAATTTGTTTATTTTATGTTTTTGCAAGCAACAACTGCTTCCATGCAAAAAAAGAAATCTTTAGCAAATACAAAATCTGCAAAGTTAATAATAATTTTTGTTACTTACTTAACTTAACTTGTTAATTGCTTCTATTTTACAAAAGAGACCATCTATCTTTTGCAAGCTTAAACGTTTATTTGTTAAAGTGCAAAGCAATGACGTTAAACTTTTTTTATTAAAGAGGGAGACTTTTGCGCGTTTTTCACGTAAACCATATGTATTTTTTCAAGTTTCAAATTGTTGCCCCCATGAAAATTTTTTTTTAAAACATCAACTTTGAAACAAACAATCCACTTGAAATCCCTCTCACTCGCTTTTTTTCAAATTCAAATAAATGAATGAAAATAAAAATAGAATATAAAACTATTAAAAGCAGCTTGAAATTACTTTTTCACATTTTTTTTTGATTCATTTACGTAAAACAAAAGTGTTGAAATTTACTTTTGTTATATGTTTATGTATGTGTTTTGAGAGTTGTCACACTTTAAAAAACTTTTTTGATTCATCCCACTTTTTTTTATCTATATTTAATTTTTTTGTAGAGTGCCGCAGAAGACAATAGCGGAAGTGCAGCAATCCCACCACCACCATTTCAACGGCATCATTCTGTTCGTCTGCCATCTTCAACCCAACAAAATCGTCGCTTTACCCTTGGCGGAGAAGCTCTTCACATTGATACTGCAAAAGCTTTTTCAACTTTAGCTTCTGGATTCAATAATCCCAGACATAATCCAACTTCAACAACTTCAAATTCTGCTTCCCCAATGACAACTGCCATCAGCAATGGAAATGCCCATGGGCAATTACAACCTCCACCAATTGTAAAACTTCGAGCTTCAACAGTCCCAATCAATTATCATCAACATCAACAATCCCAGATGTCCCCATATTCTGATATTGATGATTCTGGAGCTACTTCAAAAACTGTTGTCCAAATTCCATTAAGAGAAAAATCGAGTAATGTTCAACGTCGAGAATCTGATGCCTATCAAGCTGCAATAAAAGCTCGACGAACTGGTTTAATTGGTTCTTTCATTGAAAGCAACAAAGCTGCAGCCAAAGAAAATAACAATCAACATTCAAGTGATGAAGAAGAAGATGATGATTTTCGTCATCTTCGTCATCAATCTCCTCTTCTTATTCAACAACAACAACAATCACATTTAAGACGTCAATATCCCCAACATCCCCAACAACCACAACAAAGAAGATCCTCCCCCGATGAGGATAATTTGAATAAATTTCGAACTTCAAAAGTTAATACTCCTACCGTTACCGTAACCACGCAAGAAGTTGTTTCAACAGCTCCACCACCACCAATCAAAAAACGACAATCTAAAATGTCAAAATCTAGTAATCATCATCATGCAACAACAGCAACAATTCCAATTGATGGACAATTTCAAGCTAAAGAAGCCGTTTTAACTGTGACAAAACCAAAGCCACCAAACGTAAGTAATAATTTTTTATTAATATTTAAAATATGATTTGAATATCAAAATTTTTGTTATTCTTATTTTAACATAACCATTTGGCCTCAATCGGGTTTAGAAGTTTATGGGATTCCTTTAAGCTTAAGTTCGAACTATGCAAATTTTTACGTGAAAATTTTCATAATGTTGCATTTTAAACTTATGAATCCAACTCTGCATTTTTTGTTTTGTTTAAATGGAACAAAGATAATAAACTATCTAACTCAAATCTAGGAATTTATGTTTGATCCCTTCGATTTACGATTACAGTAATCCAAATAAATTTTTTACAATTTCTTATTAGTGTCATAGTATGTTGAAAAAACTTTTATTTTTAGCGTTCATCAACTGCAGCAGCAAACACAGCAGCAACAACAACAGAAAAAGAAATTCAGAGAAAACTTTCAACTCTTTCCCAGCATTCAACTCATTCAAATGCTTCATCAATCAAAAATATTATTGATGAAAATAGCAATGAAAAGGTAAACTTTGAAATTAACTTTTGATGATTGAATTACAAAAACTTATTTATTTTTAGAATAACAAAAATCAATCATCATATTTACAAAATGGTAATGAATCACGTGCTCCAACTGCTGAATATCTTAGTGGTAAGTTTTGGGGATAAAAATTACCAGTGGTCCTAGTACGGTAGATTCATCTATAATAAAATTAAATAAAAAAGTTTACTGATAAGACTTGATAAGCAATATACCCTTATGAGTAATAAAATTACCGTAATAAATTAATTTATCACTGATAACAATTTTATCATATCACGTAATTAAATAGATATTACTAATCCCAAAATCTTTTAATAAATTTTGATACACATTTAGGTGGTTCCGATTCAGGATATCCCCGCGGGCGATGGTCTCATTCTGCTGAAACTTCATCCCTTGAATCTCCGCGTTCCCCCTCACAGCTTTTGAGATCCCCAAATCCACACCGGATTAAAGCTGCTGAAGATTTGTATACCCAAATGACAGTACAACATACAACAACTTTGGCATTTTTGGTTGATAATTTTAGTGATATTGCTCGACTTCATGGAGAATTTAGTGAATTTGGAAGGGATTTATTTGATGAGTGAGTTTTAACTTTTTGAACATACTTTGATTAAAAGATACGCCTTTAGGGTTTCTGTTGATACATTAGTTTTTAAATCAAGTTCACCATTAATGACGAAAGAAAAATTGGCATTATTTGATGCAATTTTTGTTGCACCAAATTATGCTGAGCATAAGGTTACTGTTATGGTGAGTATTTAAATTGATAATTATGAATGGGGAGAAAAAAGAGGAAAACTGATAAAGATTTAAAAAAAAACAATGATGGGATTTGAACCTTTGAACATGTGCGCGATAATCGTATGTGTTAACCGCTGCGCCATTGATGCATTTTGGACAAAGTGTTGAATTATTTATTTTTTTGTTACATTATGCTCAAATTTTATTGGTTTCCAAGAAAGTAAAAGTTTGAATATTTTTTCAAAACGCATCAATGGCGCAGCGGTTAATGAGTTCGACTATCGCACACGTGTTCAAAAGTTCGATCTCTCATTTCTCATTAAATGTCATTTTTGGAATTGTGGTTAATCCTCAAAAATTTCAGCTTGCCCCAACTTGTCAATATGCTCCATTGATGGGTCGAAATGCTGAACGTTCAGGATTTGGTCCAATTGTTTTAGCTGAAATTGAAGAACCAGAATTAACACTTCGAAATCTACTGGATCAAGCTGGGATTGAACCTTCACAAAGATCATCAATTTATCGACTTGTGATTATGCCACCTCTAAGCCTATGCTCATTTCATTCTTTAGCAGCCCATAATATGCATAAAGCAATGAATGTGCAAAGATATGAACATCATGTCTGTTTTATTATGCTTCAATTACTTTGTGCTTTAAAAGTTCTCCAATCAGATGGCGTTGAACATTTATCAAATAATTTTAAAGAATTTTTATTAACTTATCGTGCAATTGATTTAAAGACTTCTCTGGATGAGCTACATCATTTACCTAAATTACTTCTACTTAGAGTAAGTATACTGTATCATCATATGTTCAAAGTTGACCTAAATATATCTACAGTATACCTTTTAAAATAATCTTTTCAGGAAACAATGGAAGAAGAATACGATGATTTCAATGCTCCACTCTCATCGTCAGCAGATATTCAGAGAGTTGGTGTATGCCGATATGCCCTCCGGGCACTTTGTACATTGTTAAATCATAAAATGAACAATGTCATTCCTCCAATCCTTGAAAGAACAGAATTCTCACGATCCTTAAGACGTTGTGCAGAACTTCTTCACATGGATAAATCTTCTTCTTTAACAGAAGCAAAAAATTTACTTGAATTTACATTTTTCTGTGGTCGAGTTTCTTTTGAAAGTGAACTCGATGCAAAGCTTTGGCTTGATGAACGTCGGGCACATGAAGTTAATCGAGTGGTAATCATTTGGATATACTGACATTTAAACCAAAAGTAATATGCAAATTTTTTTATAGGTTCGATTATTGGCTGATAAAGCAGAATCTTTATCAGAACCCCGTGAAAGGATGTATGTCCAATTTCTTCTTTCGGCAACTCCTCGAACACTTTTTCAAACATATCGACAATTTAATCAATGTTAAAATACTTATATAACTTTTATAAACAATTTTATTTTTTTAATTCTAATATTTTTTCTAGTCTCTCTCATAGCTTTTCATATATATTTTTTGTTGTAAATAAAAAAGGGTTATATTTTTTTGGTAAAATTTTAAAGCTAATAAATAATAAAGAAATAATAAATTAGTTCGTTATACAGTAGGAAAGATAAACCAAAACTTGTCACCAAAATCAAAGAATATTTAAATACAGTAATGACGTTTTGCTAACCCAACAACAAATAACAAAAAAAATGTTACAAAAATTTATTTAAGACATAAAAACTCGGCAAGGTTTCATGAAAGAACCAAAAACAGTTTTTCGAATAACAAACAATAACAACAACGATAATAATGAAACATAGTAATAGAAATGATTATAACGATTTTAAACAGTTGCATCAGATAAAACTTGTGAAGATGATGATGCAACTCGAAGAAGTTGTTGTTCAAGTGGTTTTATTACTAAAGCTTCAAGACGAGCTTGACGTCTTACTTCATCTGCAGTAACTTGACTAGTTGTACGTCGACGAGAATTGGGAACCAAACGAGGAAGAACTTCTAAAACATTGAAAAGTTACAGTATAATTTTAATAATAGTAAATAATCTTACTTGGATAAATTCGAAAACCATTTGGATGTTTTTCTGATTCATATTCTGCCGCTTCATCTAATGCTTCTTGCAAAAATCCAGCAGTTTCTGAAGATAAATCTGAAGTGCTTTTATAATTTTTAACATCCATTAATTCTTTATGATAATCATTAACATCTCCAGCAATTTCATATGCATCTGGATCTTCATCGTACATTGTTTTGAAAAGGAGCATATCTTGTTTTTCATGTCGGAAATCAAGTTCTTCAATCATATGCTTGTAGAGATAGAAGGTATCCTTTCTTGGAAAGATTCGAACAAAGTTTCCTTTTCGAAGCTTTTCAAGCCGGAGACGATTTGCATAAATCTTTACTCGAGCTGCAGGATTATATGGTTTTCGTTTTTCAAAACTGTTAGATTTTCGGAATGGTGCTCGACTTTTCTTTGTATATACCATTGGAGATGAACTTCTTGAAGCAGGCAAGGAAGAAGCTGAAGCAGATGAAACAGCATCATTATCATTATTCTCCATTACATTTTCTTCATCTCCAGCAATAACATTTTCACCATTTTTATCGAGATAAAGTGGAACCATTGCAAGATTAAGTGTATCACAGAGAACCCGAGTTTTTAGAATTGCATCCAATGGTGCATCACTAAAAATATAAATTCATAATACATAATCGTCAAAACCAATATGTTTGATAAATAAAACATCTTTTTCTCAATTGAAATCTCACTATGTCCGTTTATAATTAGATAAAAACTAACCATGCTAAACTTGGTGAAAGATTAACTTCAAGAAGCCATGGCTTCAAATCAGCATCAATTAAAATATCAAAACCAAAAAGTTCGAAGCAAACATTTGGTCCCAATCCCGTTGAACGAATTGCAGCAGAAACTTGAGCTTGAATTGAAAGCAAAGTTTTGATAACAATATCTTCCATTCGAACCATTAAAAGCTTTGTATCAACGCCTTCTTTTGCCAAATGTCTTAACAAAGCAGAAACAGTCCATTTATGGCCAATATCTTCTTGAGTTGGATCATTATTCCTAAAATACAGTAATAATTAGGCATTGATTAACAGCAAAAAAACGAACTTGATAAAATTTTCACTAAATTTGTTGAGCGAGTAATTTGTTAAATGTTTAAAAGTTTCTGTAAAATCCGTATCATCATCCGTATATTCATCAACCGCAAATCTTGCAAGTCCATCATTAAACATATAAACAATCAAAGGTTGAAATGAAACAACTGTAACATAAAGTCTTAAATCAAATTTGCGACCATTTACAAGATATGGATTTGAAATATATTCAGAGAGGACAACTTTGGACTTTTCATGAGCTTCAATGGAATCAATTTTTTTAAGATCTGTAACAATTTGTATTCCACGACCACGTCTAAAAGAATAAAAGACTTTACAAAGAAATATCATTAAAAAACATACGAAGCACTTGCAGGTTTTGAGATCAATGGAGGTACATCTTCTCTATCAGCATAATAGGCATCAAGAAGTTCCTTTTCATCAGGAAGAACAAAAGATTCAGGATACTGTAAATATACAGGTTAAGAAAATAGAAAAGAAAATAAAGCTTACAAAATCATAACAAGAACCAAAATGTTTTTTCATTAATGACAAATTTTGATGAAGCAGATCTTTTTTGGTGATGGAAACACTACGAGGAAAATGATTTATTCGTTGCCTATAAATAAAATGGTTTAATGGAAGAATTATATTTGAAGATTTTGATCTTACCAAGGCAGGAATGTTCGTAAAGTTGTTCCATTCATGTGAGTATTAGCCCATATAAAATTAACATTTGCATTTTTGCGTGAACACTGAAAAAAGTTCAAAGGTTAAATTAAACCAAAAAAAAATAAAATCAGAGCCCAATTCAGTCTGGCCACAAGCCTTAATTACCGTCAATCAGTAAATGTTGGAACAAACTGGACAGTTTCCGACATAATAATTTTTTCGACAACTGTGGCATTTGTTCCATTTATATTATTACCAGGTTTATTTCCCCCGAACTTTCAAATTCAACAAGAAAGCTCGGTCTACAATCTGGTGAATAAAATGAAGTTAAATTCGACCTGAATACTTACTTGAGTAAAACCATAGCTGAATAAAATAGATTTAACAAGTCTTGAATCAGATTTTATCATCTTGAAGCACATATTGTAAGCAAGACCTTTTGAAGTGTATTTCGTTGGATTTTTTGCAGCAAATTTATGACCAAATGAAACATATTTTAATGCATCAGGTGAAAATCTCATATACTAAAATAGATATAAGTTAGCATTTAAATAACACAGTAACAAAAAACTACCTTTATCTTTGCCTTTGAAGATTTTTCGACCCCAGTTAGAGTTTCATTTGAATCAGAATCATTGTCAGAATCATCATCACTTGAAAATTCTATACCATAATTTCGTTTCATGATACCTAAAAATATATGTGTAAAAGTTAAAATATGTAATTAGGTTAAAAAAGTATAGACAAAAGTAAATAAAACTCGAAGGAGTAAAAGAGCAAATGAAATTGACTTTAAAAACAACAACCATTTATTTAAAACATTTTTTGTTGCTTTTATCGTCACTTAAAAAATTTAAAGAGAAGGAGGGAAAAAAGAGCTTAAAGTGGGTAACAAAACGATCAGTGAATGTTGGGTTGGGAAAAAAAGAAAGAAAAAGTTATTGCTGCTTGAGGGGAATAAAAATATAACACATGAAAAAGAAAATCGAGCACGGTTGTAATATTTGGAAAAAATAGATATTGCAGAAGAAAAGAAAAAAGCAATATTTTAAAGGCGCCAAATGATAAACTAAAATTCAAGGATCAATTTTTTTGGAAAGGAACAGATGTTTTGCTGCTGCAGGTGGCGGCAAAAGTTTAACAGCAACAAACAAAATTTTATATTCAAATTTAAAGTAGGTAAAAGTGTTGAAAAATAAAAGACCAGACGAAGCCTAAATATTCCAACAGCAGCATTGAATTGATGGAATAAAATTTGATGGAGAATTTGAACAAAAAAACGTCGAGGTTTTTTTTCAAAACCGTCAATCACACACTCTGTTACAATTTTCGTGTCAAGAAAAATAAATCAAACATTAAATTACGTAAAACATTTTTTTGCAAAAATTCAAAATCAACAACTTTAAAATTTAAAGTTTAAATTATCATCAAAAGTTCTTCTACACTTTTACGTTTTGATTAATCCTTATTAATTCCTTATTAATATTAGCTGCATAAATGTCAAGTGTAACAGTGGTATGCCCGAATGCGCATCGATGTAAGATTTCTGTTTCTCCTGGAACTATTATACGACAAGTAAGTTCTCCTCTTTCCTCCAAAACTTGGGGCTTCTTCTCCGACATTTTCTAAATTCCTTAAGGGGTCAAGGTGAAAAAAGAAGGAACAGAGATTCTTTCAAAACTTTATCTTTAAGATTAGCTAATTCAAATGAATGCGTTTTTATTAAATCGAATAACTTATTAGTTTGCATTTTTAGATTCTTGAAGAATGTTGCTTAAAACAAGGTTATGAACTTGATTATTATGCTTTACAACATCGAAATAAGCCACTGGATGATTCATTGCCATTCCGATTAAGTGGTCTGCCAAATAATGCCTGCTTGGATTTGGTTAAATCTGAAGTGAAAAAGATTGATCAAGAAGTTGAAATTGCTTTACAAACATCTGATGGGCGCAAAATTTGTAAATTTATGTGTACAACCATGTTATCGGATATGTTGAAAAAGTTTTCTGAAGAATTTGGAACTGATTTATTGAAGGCTGAAGCCGGTAAAGCTCCAACAATCACATATCTCAATAAACATGTAAGTTTAAGTTAAAATTCTTTTATGTAATCTTACAGTTATTATTTTATAGTGGAAAGGTGAACATCTTCTTGCTTTAACTTCTCTCAAATCAATTGGTATTTCATCTGGACGAGTTTTATTGCGGTATTCTGTTACTGATCTAAGTGATGAAGAAAAAGCTCAAATTGAAAAGGATTTATTGGCAGAAACTGAACGGCGAAAGAAAATGGAAGAAGATTATGCAAAACATAAAGCAAAGAATGATGCCCGCGCTGCTATGGAAGCTAAATATCAAAAAGATCTTGAAGAACGTCAAGCTGCAGAAAAACTAGAAAAAGAAAGAAAGCACCAAGAGCATGAACGGTATAATTCTTTTTTGTAGTTTTATTTTGTTGAAATAAAAGTTTTAGTCAAAGAAAACAGCAAGAAGCTGCTAATCGACAATCTGCGTCAACAGCGATGGATACATCTGCACCTCCACCAGCTGCCAATGCCGCAAGTGAAAATCGAAGTCAATCAGATATTGAACGCTTAGAAGCAACTCTTCGAATCTTAAATTCATCACTTCAAACTGGTCGCTCTGATTCTCTCGTTGATACACTTTTAACTGAACATGGAACTCTTCGTTCAGATGTTGATATGGCAGATCTTTCACAAGCTTCTCGAACTCCTTATCAACCGCCAGTAAATGAATTTGCAAATTTTAAATTTCCTGAACATAAAATTTCTGTTCCTTATGATACAGATGAACCAAAGATTAAAGAAGAAATTAATTTTCCTCCACCAGATGATCGGAGAGTAGTCTTTTTTGATCGAACTTTATCTGAAGAAAAGAAAAAAGAAATGGAAGAAATTGATGAAAGTGTTTATGAAACAACTGCACAAGATATCAAAGTTTTACATCGAAGTTTAATGGAACAAACGTAAGTTTATTAATTTACAAATGATTATATTAGTTTTTTAATTTTAGAAAAGGTCAACGTGCATTTGTCCCAAAATCTTTTATTGATGCAAAAAATCGTCAACGTAAATTGGATGCTTACAAGAATACTGTAATTAGATTCCTCTTGCCTGATAATAAAGCCATTCAAGCATGTTTCCATTCTCAAGAATCAGGTTTGTATTATGTAAAATTTTTTTTAAAATTCTCTCTCTTTGTTACAGTAAGCAGCGTGCATGACTTTATTGAATCTTTATTCATCAATCCAAATATTAAATATGATCTTTGCTTCTTTTTAAAAGAAAAACTTCAAAAAGATAAATTCAAGAATCTCATTGATGCCGGATTAGCTCCAAAATCAAATTTAATCTTATCAATCAAAGATAATGTTCAACAAGTTTTTGATGAATCTCGTCTTCATCAAGTTACTTTGGAAGAAGCAAATGCCTTGAGTGTTGAATGGCTTTCCTCAAACTCAAGATATGAACCATATAATCCTACTGTTGGACCTGAAAGTCAAACATCTCAAAATAAAAGATCTGCAGCTGCCGCAAGTGCTCCCGATGAGAATCATGGTCCTCCACCCCAACGTCGAAATGTTGAAGGAATGCCAAAATGGTTAAAGAAATGAAAAGGTTTTATTATTGTAATATTATTTATTCGTTGTAAAATTTATATTTAAAAATTGTTAAATTATACACAAATTTACGGGATTAAATAAAAAAAAATTATAAAAAGAAAAAAATGTATTTATTTTTTAGAATTTTTGTTTTCAGGAATTTCGCTACTCTCAGCTAAAAAACCGATTACGCCCCCATCGGGTTGTTCAATGGTGTGCAAGACCAAATTGGATTTCTTTGTTGCGGAAGAATTTCTTGAACCAGTCGCATCTCGGGTTACAGAAGCACTCTTTCGATTTGAGTTAATCGAGGGATCAGAATTGATTTTTTGATAATTTTTTCTTGGATTATTTCCAAATGCCGCATTTGAGGGGGAAGAAACACGAAGGGCTTCAATTGCGGGCATTTTTAAGACATCCTCTGAAATGCTTGTAACTTCTTCCGGGTCAGGGGTCTGAAAAATGGGATAAAGATTAAGGAAAATGTTTTAGCAGGGATACTGTAATCGCTAAAATGATGTAGGTAGTTAAAGCTTATTACTGTACTATATCAAAAAGCATACTGTAACGGATTGGATTACGGTAGCTTAATGAAACTTACATCATTATCATTCTTGGCAACATATGCCTCAAGGGAATGAAAAGTTTCTTGTCGTCTTCCCTTGTATGCTTTCATTCTGAGAGAAGGTTTCAACTTTTTTGGAAGTAGACTGCTACAACTTGATGATGAATTATCAACAGATAACTTTCGACGCTCTTCAACTGAATATGATTTTGTATCAGAGAATTTTCGATTTCCACCACCTTGAATTGCTTCAATTGTTGCAGAAGAGAATTGACTATCTGGAGATGATCGATTACTTCCACTAAAAAAATGTAAATAAGTATTAATGTTAAAAAGCAAGTTTTAGAAATGGCAAAAAAGTAAAGAACTTTAGGTAAGAAAATTATGCCTTAAGGCAATAAAAGCCAAAAACTAAAGTAAAGAAAAAGTTCTCATGCACAAACTTTGTGTAAATAATAAAAACCTTAAAGGCACTAAGTTATGGGGCACTAAATAGGAAAAGAAAATGTTTTCATGCATCTGTTTTTAATGAAAAATATTTAAAAAAAATTGAATTAGAAAATTAGAAAAAAACAGTCACCCACGCTTCAGAAGCTTTAAACCTTTACTTGCATTGAAGAAAATACAAAACTTTAAAAGAAAAACAGAAACACAGTTTTTTATTAAAACCAAAAACCAGGCCAAAACTATAATTACTCTTTCAACTTTTTTAAAACAATATCGGAAATGTTTTATTTCCGCTCATTCTTTTCTTCATCTAATCGGGGTTTTTAATGGCACAAATGCCATTGCTCTATTATGCATGTACAGGGTGTAAATTTTAACATGTATGGGTTTTAAACGCGTGAAAAACATAAAAATTTTAGGTTCCAGAACCTCAAATTTTCACAGTAGGTTTATATGAGGCTAAAGTTTATTTCCACAAATTTTCAGCCCAATCGAAGACCTAAACTTTTTTCGAGGATCTAGATCCTAGGTCTTGACAAAAAATAAAAATTTGTAGCTTTTTAGATTCCTTACTTTATGGACTATCAATTTGCTTTAAAGTTTTTTTCTTATTTTCAAAATTTTTGTTTTTAAAAAATCTTAAAAAAATTAAAAATTTAAAAAATTTTCTAAGTCCGTGAATGCATTGACGAAACCTCGGACTTAGAAAATTTTTCGATTTTCAATAAATTTAAAAATTAAGAAAAAATTTAAAATTTAGAAATTAAGAAAAAACACTTTTAAGCAATTTGATAGTCCATAAAGTAAGAAATCTAAAAAGCTACAAATTTTTATTTTTTGTCAAGACCTAGGATCTAGATCCTCGAAAAAAGTTTAGGTCTTCGATTGGGCTGAAAATTTGTGGAAATAAACTTTAGCCTCATATAAACCTACTGTGAAAATTTGAGGTTCTGGAACCTAAAATTTTTATGTTTTTCACGCGTTTAAAACCCATACATGTTAAAATTTACACCCTGTACCTGTCAAATTAGAAAAATAAGAAAACTGAAAAAATGAGAGAGAAAAAAGGGGAGGAAGTTGGAATTATTAAACACAAAAAATAATAATATTTAATTTTACCCTTTTCTTCGAATTTATTACGGTACAAAAAAACTTAAAAGTTGTATAAAAAAGGGCAACTAACAAAATTTGTTTTAACAGAAAAAAAGTATAATACATTTAATGTTAAAAAAATGAAAAGAAAAAAGTATGAAAAAATTAAAGTTTTTTACTACAAATAATTATTTGTATCCTAAAAACTTGACAAAATTTAAGAAATTTAGTTTTTTAAAGTTTAGAAAAGGTTAAGTCTTTTTTTTCACATACAAAACTTTGAAGTTGTTAGTCTTTTGCCGAACGAAAATGGCATTTTTTGCCATAAATTTGTTGGAAAAAAGTAATATTGCAAAGTATCAAAGCAAACAACCATTTTCTGAAAAAACCCATAAAATTTTTGCAAATCTGTCCATAAAATAGAAATATTAGAGCAAGTTTTAAATCTAATAAAAACGCTGTCAACCACTTTTTTCTCATTTTTAAAGTAAAAATGCTACGAAGCATTTAATAAAAACTAAAAATTATAAAATAATCTTTGATTACATTTTTACTGCGTTGAAAGGAATACAAATTTCTTCAGTTATTAATTAAGTTTTTATAAATTTTTACGACATTGAATTAATTTTTTTTACTTTTATAAAATCACAAGGTAGAAAAAGTGAAATAAGATGACACCCGACTCTGTAATATTTTCTGCGTCTTCAAAAATTATAAATACTAGTCTTAAATTGGTACATCTGTTTAGATAAAAAAGAGAATGTGCCTTTTTTCTATATCAGCAAAAAACTTCTGTGCTGAGCTCACAAAAGAAAGCATAATTATACAGTAATATTTACTATAATGATACCAGACTACAAAATTAAAGCATTATTTTTTAAGCTGATCAGCGCTGATGTTTAAAGTTTAATATTTATCCCCCTTGAGGAGATTGGGCCATTCCCAACAAAAAGTGCCATGTTGGGTTGACCCGTGATTACTGAGAAGCAAGCTTCTTCAAGTAATCGGAATCACAAAAATTAATTAACCAATGTGTGATACTTATATAAGTATCGTATAGTTGGTTAAAACTATAAGAACAGATTTGCACTTTGATCTTAGCCAATAGGCCGAGAAGCGATAATTTTTGAAAAGAATCAAAAAAATATAAATCTTGGTTTTTGAGGGAGTGAAAATGCGAAGTCGATAAAGAAAGCAGACAACGAAAGACACGCACTCTCTCTCGCAAGAAATTTTTTGATGCGTTTGACAAAAAAAAGTTCTTTCTTTTTTTGGTTTTCAAAAATGTTGTGCAGGAAAAATGTTGAATTAACAAAATTTCAATCCAATTATTGTTACACAGGTCTCTGACATTGCAAGAAACTTGCATAAAAGTGCAAAAAATCAGCAAAAACTTTCAATTTGCAAAAAATCTGCAACAAATTGCAAAAAATCAACAAGAAGTTGAAACTTGCAAAAAATCAACAAAAATTTGCAAAAAATCCGTATAAAACTTTTAATTTGCAAAAAATCAACAACAAATTGCAAAAAATCCGCATAAAAATAACTATTGTTTTTTTGACAGAAAAAGAGAAAGAAGAAAGAATGTCTCTTTGCATCTCTCTGTCTGCTCCGGCGTTTTGTGTTCTCTTCCTCTTTTCTTTGCAGATAAATACCGCAGCGTTCAACACTTTTCTTTGGCCTTAATCCCCTTTTCAGGTGCCTTTCCTCCCTTCCCACCCCTATAGTGTGTGGATGCCGAAACGGCATCGCCATTGGGTTTAAACCCATTGGCATTAAATTTTGGATATTTTCGGCAAATACTTGTCGAATGTCAAAAAATAAATTTTAACTTTTTGATGATTTTTTGCAGTTTTGTGTTAATTTTTTGCATGAAAAAGTGCAAAAAATCTACAACAAAATGCAAAAAATCAGCAAGAAAATGCAAAAAATCAACACATGCTGATTTTTTGCACTTTTTTGTTGATTTTTTGCAATGTCAGAGACCTGTGTAGGTGTTTGTTTTTGTTAAAAAAACTTACCCAATTTCTCTGCTTTCCCTGTCAATGGTTCGTATAAATTCTAATAAATCCATTTTTTCTTCATCCGATTCTTCTATGGATTCATCTTTTTGAGGTCTCATGCCTTGCATCTCCAATCCAGTAATATTTTACTGTATTACAATTCAAATAACTTTAATGACAATATAATGATAACACTAAAACCGAATAAATTAATAAAATTTATGAAAGTTGAACAAAATTTTGACTGTTTTTTAAAGGATTCAAAATTATGGGAGAGTAATTATATCGCGTGTTTTTAGACAAAAATGTGGTAAAAATAAGTTTTTTTTGGTAAACGTATGTTTGAATATTTGAATACATTTTTTTTATAAAAAGGATTTTAGGCATTCAAAAAAAAGTTTTGACGCAAATAAAAAACAAAAAAAATGGAGAAGCATGATGGAAAAATTTATTAACAGATTTATTACGTCAAAGAAAGAAAAAAAAGTTGAAGAAAAAAAATATAAAAAAAAGTAAAAACAATTTTTTTAAGGAAAAATGACGGTGAATCAGAATGAACTTTCAGAAGTCAAAATTCAGGGAAAACAAAAGTATATTGTTGTTCAATTTGTAAAACCGCCCCAGGTGCATTAGCTATTATATTCGGATTAAACCAAAAATTAATTAGTTAATAAAAGAAGACTGCTATTACCAAATCAGATTTTCAATTCGATTTGAAAAAAGAACACGCTAAATTGGAGCAAGGACGTTTGTCTTTGTAAAAAGTCATGCAAATTTTGAAACTGACTGTAAATAGCTAATAAATGTAGCCTTTCAAAGCTACAGTTATTAGAAAAAGTAAGTTTTAAATCAGGTTTGTTTAACATCTTTTAGTTAATAATCAAAATTATTGAACTAAATAAGAGTTTTGTACAAAAATTTTAAAAAAGATGGGAGAAAAAGCGACAGACAAAATCTGTGACAGACAATAAAAATAAAACTGTTTTCAAAAAAGATAATGCTAAATTCAGGTAAAAAAAATTATAAAAATGCTAGAACAAAAAATGCGGTTATTTTACATGACAAAACTACATGATATTAGCCAAATATTAATATGATAATATTTTACTTTTTAAATCAAATTTATGTATGTTGACAAATTTTCTAAAACTATTAATACCTGTTGTAAAAAATAAATATCTCACATAAAATAAAAAACCAATGGCGTCAAAACAGTTGTAAAAAATCATACTTTTCCACCCTCATTTTATTTCCAAAAACAAAGTCCTTTTTTTTGTTATATGTTTTACAACACATTTGTGCCAACGAAAAAAAAAGATTATTACGCACGAAAATTAATATTTGAAAGATTGTAAAAAATTAACAACTTTAAAATTAATTTAGTTTTAGAATTTGTAGAAAATCAATAAAATTTTTATTTATTAGAAATTAAGCCGGACAAGTTAAATAAATTTTTGTTAAATGAAAGTTTTTGAAATCTGAAATGCTTGAAAAATTAACAAATTTATATTATTCAATTTCAGACAAAGGCAATCCTCAAGGATTACGGTAGCCTAAAATTTCATTACCTTTGTTTTGTTTTTTGGTTTTATTTGTAGCAAAGTGGAGGTGGAGTTTTTTTTGAAATAAAATTACTGTAAAAAAATTGTTTTCATAAAACTAGAAAAAAATTTTAACAAATTTTTATTGCTACAAAGAAGGTGGATATTTTTATTATTCACGAAAACCTTCGTTTTGAAACCTTTATAAAAAAACTCAAATTCAATCAAATAAAAAAAGTTTTTTACATAAAAACACTTTTGACAGACACAGAAAAAAATATACTAAAATACAAATATAACAAAAATAAAAGCCAATAAAAAATAAATATATTACTGTTAAAAATATAAAGAAAATTAAAAAATGAAGGTTCACCTGTTTTTGAGAAAAAGCTTTTCATTTTTTTTTGCAAATGGCATTTCTTTTTTATCGGAGAAAAGTAAAAATGCGTGAGAAAAAAAACTAATTCAAAAATAAAAATGGAAAAGCTTTGAAAAAATGAGAGAGGGATACAAATGAAATATTGTTTTTTTTACCTAAAAAATGTGTTAGCATGAAATTTTTACTTTTTTTGTTAAAATGAAAAATGCATTTCTTTAATAAATGTGAAATTTACAATAAAAAATACCCGGATATCGATTAATTATAAGCATTAAAAACATTTGATTTAAAAACTGTTCTGATATTGTGGATCCTATCCATAGATTCCAAAATGTGGACTACTATGTATAATTTTACTCGTTTTATTCATCAATTTAGTGAATCTCAAAAGGCAAATTCAAGTATCTTCAAAACCATGCCGATATAAATTTATTTGAAAAACACATTTAAATAAATAAAGTATCACAAGCCATATTTTATGACCAAAAAAATGACAATTAATCAAACACTTATAAGAATGCATTTTTGGGGGTAATTCTGAAATTTTATTAATTTTAGCTCTTTTTTGCTGCTTCACACTTTCGGCTGCAATTCTTTTTGATCATAAAATATGGCTCGCGAAAGGTTAATTGTTCAAATGTGTTTTTCGTTTTTGCTGGGATTGCCAAATTTATCAAATTTTGTAAATGTTTTTATTACAGTATCCTGTTAATTTACTCTTACACTTTTGTTCGATAAATATGACAAAAATGGTGATAGTGTTCAAAAACTTTTATGAACAACTTGTTTTGTGGACAGACATTCAATAGACTGTTCATTCCAAGATTTTCTGAAAATGTTTCAGATTTTCGTTCACTTTTGCAAACATACTTTTCTTATTTAAAGAAATGGTTTGGTTGCAAATTCAAGACAAATTTTTTGGTTTTTGTTTCTAATAAAATAAAACACTTTAATGTTTGTATTTTGTTAGTTTTATTTCCAAACTTTCGTTTTTGCATTTTCATTACCGATTAAAGTTTGCAGTTTTTTTTCATCGACAAAAAAGGCAATAAAACACAGCCAACTACTTTTTGAACCTTTTTTGATTTATACTTTTTTTTAGAAAAAAGTTTAGAAAAAAATGTAATTGGTTTTTTTCTTGAAAGACCAAATATTTTTGAATGTACGAAGGTTACATTTTTTGTTTCGAGTTTTGTTGTTGGAAGTAAAAAAAGTAAAATATTATTTGATGAAAGATAACTTACATCTTTAATATAAAAAATAATGAAAATCATGTGAACTTTGTTTTTAATCTTCCATCAAAAAAGGGGGATAAAAAAGGGTTAATCTGATTTTGGATAGAAAAATATAAAATTAGGGGGAAGTGAGTCATTAATATTTTCAAATTAAAAAATATTTGTTGTAAGTGACAAAAATATTTTTAATATGAATAAAGACTGACATATTATGTTTCACTTGATTAGGAAAAATCGCCTTTAAGGGTTTTGGGTATCTGAAGAATCTTCATCGAAGATTTTTTTCAATCAAGGCCGTGGAGAAGGATGGCATTTGGGGCATGTGTATTTTCAAAATTGGCAAAATCCTTTGATCTTTTGCCGCCGGCGGTAAAAGATCAAAGGAGCGTCACCTCCAAAATGCTATGTTACACCCCTAATATCAGTCCTGCTTTGGTTTCAATGCTTTTGGAGTGAGTTTTTCAGACAAAAACATAGAATGTTGTAATCATTGTTTTTCGTAATTATTTATAAAAGTCTATTGTTTTGGTCCCTTTATCATTAAAAATTAACAACTTTATTATCATTTTCTGAGAAAAACAACCTTGAAAATTGAAAGTCCAACGAACAAGGATAAATAAAATTTTCATGAAAGCTTCGATGATAAAAAACAATGAAATCAATGATGCACTACGAAAAAATAAAAAGGGAGATGATGAAAAAACAATTAATTGATTAACTTTCATTTGTTGTTTTTCCCCTTCCTTCCGATATTTGATCTGTTTTGATAAATAATTGTTAAAGAAGGTGTTCATCAAAAATATATAGGTATAATTCCAATTCAGAAGAACTCTTGTTTTCACTAAAAATTAAATTAATTCAAATTGTCATGTTTTTGATGTAAGAAAGTGAATCTGCAAAAAAAAGTATAAAATTAAGTTTGCACTTTCTTTGTTGTTTACGGTAAAGAAAAAGAAAATCAACAAATGTGTAAAAAAACTGAAAACAATGGTTGTTGAAATTTTCTTGAAATTTTTATTACTTGATTGAAAGTAAATATGTTTTTATAAATTCTTAAAAGAATAAAGGATATTTTGATTTATGGGTTTCAAAGGATACTTCTTGTTTTACGATTTCGTTTTAAAATCAAATTTAAAGTAATAAATTTTTATAATTTTAGTAAATCAAAATATTTTTTTGAATAACAATTGTCAGAATTTTTTTGTTTCCAAACATTAAAAAGTTGTCCAAGTATTATTTACGTATTGAGATTAAAAATTGGATTAAGCATGAAAATGCACTTCATTGTTATTCGTTCTCAATCCCGATGTCGGGTAATTACTTTTTTTGGAGCCAGACCAGACATGAATCATTTCATCATATTGGCAAAAATATTACGTACCCAAAAAATAAATGAGAATTTAGCAGAAAATAGAAAATAGTTAAAAGTTACACTTTTGCGGCAGACATTTGTCTTTGATTTTTGTTAAAAATTCAAAGTATTGTTTCACATAATTTGCATTTTTAAAAATTCCCATTCTTTATATCTGTATTTTTTCCATCATTTTTTTCTGACAACCCGTGAGAAAAAACATTTAAAAAAATAAGCTTTTTTTTCAACAAACAAAAAATGACCAAACAAATTTTTCTTAATTTATGCAAACTGTAACCTCGATTTTATTTTCCAAAAAATCATAAATATTCAACATTTCTATCTTTTTTTTTGTCACAGACAATTCTGCAATAATTTTTTTAAAACCAAAAATAACCATTTTTTGATTGATTAAAAAAAGTTAAACATTTTTGTATTTTTATTACTCTTTTTTTGGTTAAATTTAGAAACACACACTTTTTAGTCTCTAAACCTTCTTTCTTTTTTTATTACCTTGAGTGTATTCTGTGCTTTCATTATTTCATTATTAATTAATAATTAAAAAACTTTTACTTTTAATCTATCGTCGTCATCAACCCCCAACCCGCAATAACCGACGCCGCAGGAAATGAAAATAAAAAGAAAAAGAAAGAAAGGGTTGTGTCAAGTTTGAAAAAGATCAGCGGTAAAAATTTGCACTTAGGGTGCAAAATTTTTATCACTTGATTATCATCAACAATGATGTCTGATCTATCATTTCAATATAAAATGCTAAAAAAGCAATAACAATTTTTTAAGTTTCAAAATATGCAAATTTTGTTTAAACATGTAAATATGCAAGTTTTCAAAATGAGCTTTAATAATATGCAAATTTTTCTAAAACTGTTGTTTTAGAAAAATTTGCATATTTTTCGGCTTTTATTTAATCTGCATATTTTATTTATAAATTTGTCAAAATCAAATGTCAATTTTGCAAATTTATCGAAATTATTTATTTTTTGCAAAACTAAACTTTAGGCGATACTTTTTGAACTCTTGGAATCACCAAAACTGCTGTCCCGGACAAAAAGTTTTAATTACTTTTATCATAAAAAAACCCTTTTTTTGGTTGATAATTTATTGTTTTTTTTTCAAAAAAAGAAATTCCAAAACGCCCATCCCGGAAATGAGCATCATCTCTCTCTCCCTGCAACCCCGTGAAAAAACAGTGAAGGTGAAAGAAAGTATGAACCTTTTCGATCCCCCTCAAGTGATGGCCGCCATTAAAAAAAGAGAGTATGAACCAGTTTTTTTTTCTATCGACGAACTTTTAACTTTTACCCTTCAACATTTTGCATTATCGTTGCTCAATGACTGACAATCGTCCGTTGACTATCGTTCGTCGTCTCATTTCTTTCCCTTTTTTGTTGTCTGTGTTTTCTTCCGATCAAAGAAGGAACTTCCCATCGCCTATGGGGGGAGGAGTTTTTGAAAATATTATTTTTTGTTGAAATTCAAACACAATTTATTTTTTTCAAAACGGATTATTTTTTATTTAAAAGGACTTAACGCATTTGTTATTTTTAATCAAATTCAATCTTTTTTTGTCGTGGTTGTGTCCATCTTCTTCATCTTCCTCAACAATAAAAAAGATGCCATCAAAAGTTGAGCCAAAGCCATTGGCGGAGCCATTCGCGCATCGAACCCGCTTCCTTTTGCTTATCCTGGTGACCCTATGTTTAATGATAAATTGGGCAAATATTTTAACCTTCAATTTTTCCATCATTTGCATGAAGGGAACCAATGATACAACAGATCCAAATTGGGGAATTCAACTTTCAAATAATGCCAAATCTGAAGCTATGGCAGTTGTGGCCGCAGGGGCTTTAATTGCAAATTTGCCAATTGTAACTTTGATCAATATGTATGGTCCAAGATATATGTTTACAGCAGTTGGATTATTTGGAGCAATTGCAACTGCTTGTATCCCAATTGCACTTCGAACTGGATGGTATTGGTTCTTGTTTATTCGGGTCCTGCAGGGAATTGCTTTCGCTGGGGATATGGCCACCTTTGGATCATTTATGAATTATTGGACATATTTCAAGCAAAATGCTTTCTTCTGTTCAACCCTTTGTGTCTATGTTCAACTTGCACCAGTTTTTACTAATCCTATTTCGGGTAAGCTTTTTCCATAATTTTGATTACGGTACATTTTGTCAATTTTAGGTATGCTTTGTGGATCATCTGTCGGCTGGCCCGGGATTTATTATGTTCATTCTGCCGCTGCTGCAATCCTCTTTGTTCTTTTCTTCTTCTCCTACCGTAACTTCCCAGATGATCATCCTCGAGTTAGTCATATTGAACGTGGAAAAATTGCCAGAGGGCGTGATCTTGGAATCGATTATACCAAACGTATCCCATACAAGTAAGTTGATCATTATCGATATCATGGATTTATTATACCCCGTTTTTCAGAGCTATTCTATCATCCCCTGCAGCTTGGGCAGTCTTCATCGGAGGATTAGGAAATTTTGCAGGCATCAATCTTTTATATCAATTCTCTCCAACATATTTGAATAAGGTTCGTATTTTTTAAATACTTTTAACACCAACGAAAAAATTCGAACATTTGCAATAACGTTTTTCATGACCTTCAAAAAAATTTGAATGTCTGAAAATCGCTCCCTCACTTTTTTTTTCGAACAAATCAAAGATAATCGTTTTTGTGTTTCAACTTTTTGATCGAATAAAGTTCAAAAAGTTATGGGCCATTAAATATCAACCTTCCCATTTTTTTAAATGTGACACCTTCTGCCCTTTTTGTGATTACCTAAAAAGGGGGGACAAAAAAAGTAAAAAAAACCAAAAAAGTTTATCACGTTTTTCCTTCTTTTTAGTTTTTTGGAGGAACAGAAATAAATTTAAAAAGTAATTGCATTTTTATGGCTTTTTTGGGTTAAAAAAATTCTTACTGTAGATGTTTCTTACGCAATCAGGTTAAAGTTGAATAAATAAATGCAATCAAAAGTAACATAAAAAAAATCAAAATTGTTCAAAGTTTGATCTTTTTTATGATTTTTTTAAAAATTAAAATGTTGGTATCATTTTTTGAAAATAACCTAAAATTTTGTTACTATCAAAGTATAGTAACAAAACTATACTATGATAGTAATAGCAAAAGACAAACATTGCAATCAAAATTATTACTGTACATTGAAAGTAATCCAAAAAATCTATTACTATCATAACACATTAAAACAAAACTTTAATATTTTTTTCAATTACAGGTTCAAGGTTACAAAGTTCTTTCCACTGGTTTCGTTGCTGCTTTACCCCCGCTTGGAATGGCAACAATGAAAGAATTATCAGGACTCTCAAATGACAGAATCCGATGCATCACTGAAACTGTCAAAACTAAAATTTACAATAGTATTTCCTTCTTCTCCATGGCACTTTTCCTTTGCATTCTTTCATTTATTCCTCCAAACTCTGGTTCATTAGCTTTAATAATTATGACCGCAGGGGCAACCCTTCAGGGCTTCAATACTGGTGGCTTCTACAAAAATGGATCAGTTATTGCTGGACCATATGCTCCATTTGTAATGGGACAAATTTCAACAGCTATGACAATCACGATGTTAGTCATTCCATTGATTGTAAATCCCCTTACACCCAATAATACCCAAGAAGAATGGGCAATAGCATTTTATGCCGTGGCAGCAATTATGGTTGTTTGTAATATTTTATATGTTATTATGGCCTCCGGGGAACAACAATACTGGGCAAAATCAGAGTATTGGAGAAAAATTGATTCGGATAAAGTTGATGCTGAAACGAATAAACATTCTAAATTTAGGAATGATATCGTCCAGGCGGCATAAATCATAGTTTTAAAAATAATATTTGTACATATTACATATCTTTGTTTTGTTTCTTTTAATAAAATTTATTGATTATAAAACATAAAAAAAAGCAATAAGCTTTAATATGTATGAAAGCACAAGTCGGGACAAATGGATCAATTAGATATGCTATTTTCATTTGTTAAAACAACAGCAAAATTTTTTGTAGTGTTAAAATTTCATATATAATTTTTTGAGACAACTCACTTTTTCTTGTTTTTATTTTTATGTCTGTAAAACTTTACACAGTTTTTAGACAAAGTTTTGTTAATCTATAAAGCTGCTTATTTCTCAGTATATTTGTCTATAAAAGCTGTGATAAGAACACCTTTCATATTTTTACACCTTTTTTAGTACATGAAAATAGTCTGTAACAAAATGAAGTCTAAATTTTATTTTTGGATTTTATGTTTAATTATTATTATTTTTAACATCGGTATTTACGAGGGAAAACCGTATAATTGTGGAAAAAATGAGTCGATCACTCTTGGGTTCAATGAAATTGCATTTTTCGTTACACCAAATTACACAGTTTTGGAAGATGCAGAAAATGTTTGTAATTTAACGTTTACATTTGAAGCAACTAATAATACGGTAATAAGTTTAATTTAGTTAAAAGAAGGGTATCCGAGTTCCCGGAAAGTTATTTTATATCGCGTAAAACTTTGTTGCTATCATAGCTTTCACTTTCATATCGGTGTTGTTGCGACTACAGAGTAGTGAAAGGCAATCCCCTCCGCCGGATGGAAACGCGGATTACGGATTGATCTGCCAATCCACAGCGCGGATCGGCGGAATGGTGGCGGATCAGAAAAATTGGCGGATTCACGGATTAATCTTCGGATCCGCATAAATAAAGAGAGAAAATGAAAGTTTTTAATTTTGTTAAAATTAAAAGGAAGTTGATTTCACATGTAAGTAGTCAGTTAGAATTTTTTTGTCGGAAATTTCAGAAGATTATCATAAATCGATTGTGGAAAATATGCATGAACTTATTTTAAGAAGATCATTCCTAACAGCAAAAAATGCGCGGATTTTAAACTTTGGCGGAGCGGATTGGCTGATTTTCGCGGATTTGAAATCACCGCGGAGCGGAGCGGATTGCTTTTCACTACTCCAGAGTAAGTGTTGGAGTCATTTTTTCAAAACATCAAAGAAAAACGTGCTGCAGTTTTTTAGAAATGTCTTTTTTGGAGAATGGTCTGAATACCGATTTTAGCAAGTCGTGAAACGAAAACGCTCGTTCTTTTATCAAAAAAAATTTACATGTTAAAACCAGGCAATATCATGTTTGCGCGCTCACCAAGGGTTGCACATTCTTATTTTACGAAAAAATATCAGAGTCCGCTTCCTTTAAGGATTTTCAAATGTATTCAATAATTGCTGAATATTCAACTTGTACGGATCCAGAAGATTCATACAGTTATTGGTATTCTTCCACAACACAATATTCCGATTATACTTCAAAAACGTATATTCCTAAAAGTTATGTTGAGTGTCCACCAGGATATAATGCAAAAAGTGCTCTTCATGGGTATATTGTTTTTGAAAATATTGATGAAAATAGATGTCCGCTGGAATCAGTATGTAATCCCTTTAAATTTTCTGATGAACATGAAATTATTTATCTTTTTTCAACTTATGATGACAATGAAATCCTTGATCATTCATGTAGTTGGAGCTTTATTGCACCTTCTGGTTATGGTTTCAAAATTATGGTTATAACTCTTTCTTCAAAAGCTGAGTTTAATGTTGTAAATACAACCGATATCATCGTAAAGTAAGATTTGTGTAAAGAAATTTAAAAAAAATGTACAATCGTTCTATTATGAAGTATTTTTAAACCTTATTCATGAGCTTCCAGAATATTAGTAGCGATTTAACGGATGCGCACTTGTTAGAAGAAATTTTTCTTAATTAACGTCGTCCATCATGCAATTTTGAAGAATGAAAAAAGTGTGTGCGACAAAAACAAACGAATGCATTCCCCAACATTGCATGACGGACGGCGGTCATTAAGAAAAACTTCTTCTATCTCTATTCTATAGCATTTATGCAAATTTTTAGCGGCTCTTACAGCCAAATACCATTTTCAACTTAGGTGAATAGCACACAATATCTTCTTATACTTTTTGTAAAAATTTGCTCATTTTTAAATTAAACCATGCCTAAATTATACAACGGGCATCACTGCTGTAACGACGGAAAGTTCGTCGTTACACTGCCGTCAAAATTTAAATGTATATTATCAAGAAGCTAAAAAGTCAAAAATAAGAATTTTATTGCAAAAAGTAGCTGACAATATGATTTTGAGGTCTTTTAAAAACACTTATTTCGTTGGCAAAAAAAAACAATAGAAAAAAGCTAAAGTTCCTGAATTTCAATTATTTGCGTTTCGTGAAATTTCTTACCAAATTAAAGAAAATGAATTAAATGAAGGATCTCCTTTAAATGCTATTCAATAGTTAGTAACTTACATGAAATATGTTTCGAGTGATTCTGGAAATCGCATATCTGGTAGTTCGTTTTTTTCTTGATATACGAATTTATGCAAATTTCGAGTTTTGTCATTTTCTCATAATTTGAGTAAGCTAGACTTCTTATACCTGTTATGAGTGGCTCTGCACCATAAAAGCTTACTTGTTTACAGCCAAAGAAGTCTAAAACTAAATCATCCATATTACAACAATGACAAATATATTCAAGTTTATTTATCCCCAGCACCTCGATCCTCTTTAAATTCTAACGAATTTGAAGCTTACATAAGTATTGTAAAAAGTTCATATGAAAAAATTGATGGTAACTGTAGTATTACTTCTGATGATGTAAATGTCATTACATGGAGTAATTATAATTTTCCAAATCAAGGAATGTTAAATAACATATTTTGTAAATATAATTTAACAATTCCAAAGAATTCATGTGTAATTATAAATAATTTAATCAGTGGACGAGAAGTAGGTGCCGATTATTGTCAATATTATATTGAAGAAGATAATCCCATTTTATTTGATGAAAAGCCATTTATGCTTGGTAAGAACAGTGACACAAATAATTATGTGCTTTTTGAATTAATTACTGATGGAAGTTATGCTACATATGCATATCAGATTGAATTTCAAATACTTGGCAAGTTGTTTTTTTTTGTTGTACTTTTTTGAGAACCATGTTTACATCGATTATTTTTTTAAGACTGTGATTGCAACAAAAAGAAACTTTTATGTGATGATCCTTCAGAGTTTACAATTATGACTGATACAAGTGATTACATTTGTGGAAATCTGGAATGCATTTTTGATGTATGAAATATCGTAATATTTAAATTATAAGCAGTTTTAAACAATGACCGCTTTTTGGTCATGTTTGTTAGAAGGGTTTTGCGAAGTCGAAACTTCTATCAATAAAATTTTGTTCGAAAAAGTTTAAAGTGATCAAGGGCCCTACCAGATCAAAATCCCATACTAACATTTTTGAAATTCAATATATCGAGAAGTTTTAGATTCAACTTTGTTCTACCGATTACATCCTATTTGAGATTACGTATAGGGGTTTCGGAGATGAAATAGAAATAACGTCAAATAATGAAGTCGTTTTTGACTTAATTGCTACTAATAAGTTTTCATATAATTTTTTTTTAAAATCATCTGTTAAGAATACAATAAAAGTTGTAACAGCACCAACATCAACAATAACAACAATGTTTATTTATTCAAAATCTTATAAATGTAAGGACTTTTTTAAAAACTATATTGATTAATTGATGAATATTTGTCAAAACTCAAAACAAACCGATTTGTTTTGGGGAATACATGCCTACTAGAAAATTGCGCGTTTTCGATGTCCTTTCCAAAAAATTGAGGATATCTTTATATTTTATTAATACTGTTGTAGTACCACGCATTGATCAACATATTATTCTCTCCCCCGACGATTCAACTTACACAATAGATACAACCTTGGTAAAGTTTGCAGTCATTGAAATTTCAGATTCCTGGGTTTGTTTTTTATTTTAACTTGAAAACGCAATCTTCATCGCATTCTGTAGAAAAATAAAAATCTTTCAATGATTTTGTACATTAACAATAATATGTTTGATGGTTTATACAGTGATGAAAGTTTAACAAGAAAATTGAATATATGGTACGTTTTTTATGTGGATCATTGCCCGTTTTTAACGGAATTCCATAATAAATATAAAAAAGGAGAGTTTCAACCAGGGTATTCATTTTTTCTAAAACACCCCCGTTGATCCTCCTCCTATTGGCGCCATTAGATAAAATGACGGGACACCTCTAGTCCTTAAAAACAGCAAAAGAAAATTTTATTAAAAACTGAGGCTAAAACTTGCTCAAATTTCACCAGTGATAAAAGGTCGCCATTTTTGTTTCGCTCCCCTGCTAATTTTCCCCATGGGTTCCAAAATCTTCCCCTTCCTCCTGCCTTCTTAAAAATTCCACCTCTCAAATCAACGAAAAAAACAACAAAATAAAAAATCGAAGCTTTTTTTTATTTTTACAATTACAACAAATATGTATTACAATAAAAACAAATAAATAAAAGAAAAGAGAGAAAAAAGAGTTGAAGAGCAATGAGTTGATTCAGAATCAGTAATTGCAGAAGGCAGATGATGATGATGATGATGATGATGATGATGATGATTGAAACTGAAAAGGGAAGGGAAAGGGAGGGAAGGGATCGATTATGAAAGAATGGGTCAATCAACAGAAGGAATTTGTGATGGAAATGGAAAAAAGGTTTTCGCTCTGAGCCTCGTATTCACAAATAACATACACCAATTTCAAAAAACTGATGCAGTTATCGCAAGGGAGAATCTGATTCCGGATCCTAAGCCGCAAGCACGGTTCTTTGTGCTTGAAAGAATCAGTCCACTGTGACGTTGGTATTCAATGCTACTAACCTTTTTCCAAAACCAAACACAACCTTTTGTTTGGTTTTAGAAAAACCACTAAAAATTTGCAGATCAATCACGAGATTTAATACCACGAGCTGGATCATCACCATTTCTACCAGGAATATCAGAAGCAAGTTGATGAAGAGAGAGAGAGCAGAGCAGAGACCACTGATGTAGAAGAAGTTGAGAGCGAAGAATGATATGTTTGTTGCAGCATTCACAACTATATATACAAATTTATAGTAAGAAAAAGAATGCAATATTACAACGATTTTCACATACATAAATTTGCATATTCCCACAAAACAATAATATTCATTCAAAAGTATGTGAAACCACCAAAAAATTTGAATGAATTCTACTAATTTTCCCATATTAAAATTTGCATATTCCCACATCAACAATGATATTTTTTAATTCAAATAAATGTGAATAAAAATTAGGTAAAAAGGCGCCAATAGGATTATTTTTGATTTTTTGTCTGTCGCGTATTTTTATTGGTTGAATATTGATTCCATTTATATTGATAGTTTTTAGTACTGGATCTTACAAATGTGTTATAAAACAAGAAAAATTTGCAATATTTCAGTCGTCTCATGCTCCAGCTTTTACAATTCAATTATCATTGCGTAAGTTTTGCTTCTCTCAACTAATATGCTGAAGTAATTTAAAATTAAGGAAAACGAAAAGGGTGTGTTTTTAACAATAATATATTTTACACTCAATATCCATCCCCTCTAACAATTGTTTCATTGGCGAATAACGAAGACGCATGTTTTGTAACAGTTATAATCGATGCGTATTTTTATTCTTTAATTTCCATATGGACAAATGCGATTAATGAATCTGTCCAAATTTTTGTTGGAAATGATCAAACCGAGCTTTTATTGGAATTCAAGTTTGTTGTTTGAATTGTTCAAAATTGTTTTTTAAAAAAATTATTACAATGACATTTCAGCAAACTTACTTCGCAAAAATGGAAAGATATTTTACTAAATTCAAAAGTTTATTATATTAAAGTTCCAAAAAATACTGCGATATATTTAAATTTTAATTACACCGTTTCACGAACAATATCAGAATATCCTTATCAATCTTTGACTGCAACACCTTTTTATCTTCAAACTCAAAACAGTCAACTTTTCCATCCATTCTGTGGATATGAAATTGGCAATTATTCTACAAGGTTTACTGTAATTGATTACAAAGTGCCGACTAAAGGACATTTCGATTTTTGGGTACTTAATGGAGAAAAAATTCGGTAAAAAATAACATTTCTTTGATATTATCATAGTTTTTTTTTAAAACTAGAATATTCCATTTTGAATACCGAGGAGCACATGATATTGTCTAATACTTCTACCAAAAATTCGCTTGTTTTGAGTTTTAAGAAAGCATTAGCAAACTTTATTTAATCACACTTAATTATTAAATTTTTTATTCTAATATAATATTTTAGGATAAATGGCACAGGAGATATTGTGATTTTTAAAAATCAATTTATTCAACTTGATGTCACTTTTCAATCAAAAGAGGGATACAAAAATGGAGTGTTGTTTCTTATCGAAACTCTGAATATTTAATGCTGATCAAATTTTTTTCATTCTATTGCCACATTTTTTTAGTTTAATCATTTTTATTTTTTTTAAATTTGTGATAAATGATAGTTTTAACTGTTAAAACAATAGAAAAATAAAAATTCATGCATTGATTTCTGATAATTACAATCCATCAAAAAATACTTATAAAAACCATGTTTCTTTATTACTAAATCAGACTTTACTGTGTCTCTATGTCTGGATATCGAGAATATGTGAAAGATATAACCTTATGGAGTTTAAAGAGAATTAAACTACTGATTTCTTATAAAAAGTGTTGAATAATTAATGGTTAATTTTAATTTTTCATTTTATACTGTTTTTTCAAATAAAAAAATTTTTTTAGGGAAAAAATAAACTTAAAAAAATTGCTTTTTTAATCTTGTTTTTGTATAAAAAGTTACCTTATAAAATTATAATTGTACCATTTTTTATTCATGTTTTTTTAAAGATTTAAAAAACACCATCATCAATCTGAAAATGTGGTTTTTCATTTTCTTTCTTCCAATTTTCTTCAATTGTTTTTTCGATTGCTTTTTTAAAAAGAATACATTTTTCACGTAATTCTGGAACGTTTTGAATTTGCTCGACAACAAACTGAATTCGACAGTAACAATTTGATGAAGCATTTTTCTACAAATTCAACATAAAAATTTGAATAAAAAATTTAAAGAAAAGCTTACAATTAAAAATTGTGAAAATAATGTTGAATCAAAATTATCTATTTTGACGGAACGAAGAGCAAAATTTTCGATTTTGGTTTTGAAAGAGATTTTTAAAATTTCAGGCAACGTATTTGGCGTTATCTGGGTACTGTACCACCTGAAAAACGTTTTTCTAAGCACCTTAAAAGTTTATATAAGATGTTGTTTTTTTATTAGCTATCGCTATTACAATTAAGAAAACGTACAAAAACTTTTCGATCCTTGGAATAAGCATTAAAATATCCTGCAAGGGCACAGGGTCACCAGAAGCATCAAAAATTTTTGTTTCACCCAAATCCAGAACAATAACATTACCATGTCCAATTAAAAATTTTAATTCTTCAAAAGTTAGAATCTGTTTTGTTGAAAGAAATTCCAAATATTTTGCACTACAGTATACCATTTGTTTAATTAATTTTGACATAAAATATGAGTCGCTGCTATGAAATCTTAAAGCCGTTGAAATATAAATATTTTTAAATGGCACATTTTCAATTTGATCACTTCCAATAAAAACTGATTGTTGATGAAATCTTAACTTTGGCCCCCAAAAATTTGTTACTATGAATTTGCAAGCAATGAAACATGGAAATTTGATGTGAAAAAATTTGCATGTTAATGCCAATTTTAGTTGGACATTGGCCTTTGCGGATTTTTGAATGTAACAAATCAATGTATCTCTGAAGGCAAAGTTTTGTGATTTTGCATTTTTAGGAGTAAAATAAAATTTGCATGGCTCGGGAGGCAGTTCTTCAACTTTTTGAAGATTTTGAGAGTAATGTTTGGCATGAAAATTTTCATCAAATCTCTCAAATTCATATCCGTTGTGCCATGGCACATCAAAAACTGCACCTTGCTGATTAAATTGCTGAACTGCTGCTTTATAAATTTCCTTCATTTCTTTATCATCAAAAAATACTCTACAATATTTGGAATACGTTTCTAACAAGACCTACAAATTTATGGATGTGGATACGGTATACTGTAATAATAACTAACTTTAGTATCATGTTTCTCCAAATACTTAAAATATTTATTCCATAATTTTTTGTTCTTTAAATCTTTTGACAAGGCATCTTCAAAATTATGCTTCACAAATTCACCATCATTAAAGTCTTGGATTAAATTCCAATATTCATCACTGCTATTTTTAACAAGGGATTTCAGTTTTTCATATAAACCGAGCATTTGATGATAGATTTTAACAATTTCTTTCGATGGAGGACAACCTTAAATATTAATAAATGATTTAATTTGCATATCTTTGATAGTTTCTAACATACATGTTGTACTTTCATATGATCGCCACATTTCCTTTAAACTAGCATTAGGGAATTGCAAATCTTTGATCAACACCTCATTACTTATTGCTAAATCTTGTGCTCGAAAATTTACAGTCCATATATCAATGGTTGTTTCCCTTTTTCTATACCAAATTTTTCCAGCTGATATATTATCAAATAGCCTTTCACTTCCTTCATCTTTGTAATAATAAAATTGAAAAACTGCTTGTTGATTCAATTTCTCCAAAACCGGATAACCTCTTCTCTCATTCAAGTAGCTGAAAAATCTTTTACTTTTTAAAAAATTAAATGCAGGTTTACGTACTTATAAATTTTATCCCATTTTTCTGCTGGAAGCATAAAGTTATAAATAATTTTGGAAACTATTTCTGCAAATGTATCAACTTCTTCAGTTTGTAAAAGATTTTCAAATATTTGCATAAGTTGAGAAAAATCTGGATGGGATAATGAAAGGGATTTTGCTAATGACGGAAATGATTCAGACATTGTTTAAAATACAATTAACATTTCTACAAGCGAAAAACAAAAACTCTAAGATAGCTTACAAACTAGCTAGTTAACTAGTTGTTTGATGGTGATTATTGTCATTAAACCATGGAATGCCAAATAGTGTAAAACAAATTATTTTGGTTAACAGATTTTTTTCAATGATTTTTTAGGAATCAAAAATTGGAAAACTATATTATTTATAAATATAAGTAATATTCATTTTGATGATACATTTTCAAACTCCGATATATCATGTTATTCAATAAAATACTACATGTATTAAAAATACTACGAAATGATACCAAAAACGTGATCTTTAAATACGTTTGAAAAAAATTTGTGTGATGGAATCAGTTTTTACATTATCCAGTATTTCAAAATTGCATTTTTTTAAATGTAACAAATGCCGTCTCCTGCAGGCAGATCCTTTGATACTTTTTTAGTTTTCAAAAGTTTTTTTGTTTGAATTTTCCTGACATTTAATGTCTTTTTCTATTGTTCTCTTGCCTAAATGTCAAGAAAATTCAACAAAAAAACTTAATAGAAATAGAAAAATATTAAAGGACGCGCCTTCTTTAAAATAGAACATCAATGCAGACAACGCTTTTATCGGCAATTGCTTAAATTAAAAGGCATAGCAGACTAAACGTTGTTCATTAACAATGTCTGGATACTAGTTAAGTGCAGGGCGGAGTTGGTTCTCTTTTTATTACTAACACTGTAAAGTCAAATGTTTTAAAAGAAGAATAATTCTGAATGACTTTTTGTATTTAAACACGCGTTTCTCCACATTAAAAATTTATTGTGCGGGAGTGGCGAGCTTTTTTTTGAAAATTAGTTTTTTACTCCGTGTATAATAATAACGTATTCCTCATTTTGTTTAGGATTGACATTCTTAGTGTCTGTTGTACAAAAATGTCTATCATATAAAATTGGCTGTCTTGATATCGTTCAATAATTAAAAAAATCTATTTCAAAGTTGAATCTGCCTTATTTTACGCATTTCCTTAAACCTTCAATTCATTTGCTTAAATTTGTCAATAATTTCTTTAACAAAGCAAGTCATGATGAATTTCTCTTTGTACTTTTTATATTAGATCATCCACTTTGGATACTCATAATATTGTACTTACATTGGCCCATAGTAATACTGAAAGCAAATGATGTTCTCTCGGGCCCTAAATCTACTTCCCAGATCACACGTTATCTAAGAATAATATCTATTTTACGTCACGTTCTTTTGATTTTTGTACAAATTTTATTTGAGTAAAGTGGTAATAGTCGTCCCTGGTTAAAAAATTAATGTGAAACAACCAGACATCAGATCTGAATATTCTCAATTGTGCCTATTTGATATTATGTGATGCTTTGGTTGATTCTACTCTTTTTCAGTCGACAAAAATAGTAGTTTCAAAAATGACTGGAAAGCTGGTAAATTTGATTATCTCTATGACAATCCTTGTGTTAACCTGTGATGGTCAAAATTCAAATAAGATTCAAAATGGGCATACTGTTCGATATCCTAATTTATATCCGTACATCATTTATCTGCAAAGTAATTCGGTTACTTCTGTTTAAATAATTATTAGAATTTTGTAGTTCATGATCCTGAGGGGGAACGAAGATGTGGAGGAACTGTTTGTTTAAGACACTCGTATAATAATTAATCTATATATATATTTTTAGTTAGTTACCGATCGTCACATTGTGACTGCATTTCATTGTTTAGAAACGTTGGGCAACAGATATCCGATAACTGTTTATGCGGGTGCACTCGATATTTCAATAAAAGTGGACCCCAACAGACAATCACGTTTTGTTCTACCAACTACAACAAATATGCAAAGACTCGGAAGTGATGATGTTGGACTGCTTGAAGTGTGATATATTTATATTTCAGTTATATAAGCACAAGAATGTCTAAAATCAGCAAAAAGTTGAGAACTGCAAAACATCAGCAAAAATTCGAAAAAATTAAATAAAAAAACTGTTTTTGTGATTAGGAAAAGAGAACGACCAGAAAAAAAGACAGTACTCCTTTGACAGGGCCCCAAATTTGTCGACAGGTAAGAGGTGGAACAACCTTTTAAAAAATTGAAAAAATCTAATTTTATCTGGTATAAATTCAATTTTTCGCCTTAAATTTGGCACTAAGAGGGTGGAACTCTCCACGAGTTTCCTAAGGCAGTCTGGGCCCTGTTCTTTGGTGATCTATCATTTGATTTCTGCGTTTTCTTCGAACTTTCTTTTTTTTGGGGTTAAGTAACATTATGTGACATTTTTTAAACTGGCATTTGCTGATCTTTGAATATAGCTAATTAGTATATCGTTAAGTTTTTTGATTGGTAATTTAAAATCGTGTGTTCAAAAAAGTTTTAAGGTTACCTTTTCAAATTATTTTCAGTGGAATCTAAAATTTGATTTTTAATAGAGTCCGTTTAGTTAGTTATGAAATTTTTTTTTATTAGACATGGATTTTTTCTGTGATAATAATTTAAGGTTGATGTTCCATTTGAATTAAATCAACACGTCGCTGTAACAAAATTGCAAAATGAACTGCGAATTGCAACTGATAAAACAGCACAGGTGATGGGCTGGGGGATGTTTAAACCAAACAGTTTCCCTAAAATTTTACGAGATGTTAGTACAGTTATTCCATACTAATAAACACCATACGAATTTTAGGCAACCATTTCATATATGAACCGACAACATGATGCATGTAAACAGGTTAAAAACCCCTCACACGCCTGCTTATCTAATGTAACTTATGAGCAAGGGGCGTGTGGGGGAGACAGTGGAAGTCCTGTGGTCAATGTTATCAGTGAATCGTCCTCTGAAGTATAAAATTAATACTTTTATAAATGTTTATTCTTTTTTTTTCAAGGTTGCTGGTATTGTTGTCGCTGGACCATTCGATTGCCAAACAGGATACTATGCTTACGTTGACGCAGTTTACGCGTACACAATATGTGATCCGCTGAGAGTTCTTGGGATTCATGTTCATACTTGATTAGGGGGGTGGATAATTTTGAAAATCCTTATCTTTTCCCCACATTTTCGGGGATTTTGCAGCGGTCCTGTTTTAAGGCCAGACCTTATTTGAAAAATTTTTCGGCGGCGCTTCGCGCCGCCGAAAGTGTTGCGGTCCTGTTTCATGCTGGGGAGAGTACTGTTCATTGTTTTTATGTTAGATATACCCTATTTTTCACTCAATTTCTTATCTTTTATAGAGTTACCATTAAGTAATTTTACTTCTGATTATGTAGTTGTTCTCATTTTAATTTATTAGTTCTATTTAGTGTATTGCTTAATTGAAAGTAATCATTCTGATAAGTTTAAATTGATATCATTGCCAGACAAACATAGTTTTCGCCTTTAATTTATCAAATGTGTAAAACAGTAATATTATTTATCATGTTTCGGATAGTTATAACTAATAGTACTACACTTATTAACTTATTAAGTGAATATTAGTCTAAACAGAAGCACCTTCAAACGCTTTGTGTTAGCTACTATTTTGTTTTTTTTATCATTTTGACTTCGTATTTTATTCTACTTTTTCAGTCAAATATTCAGTAATAGTTCAAGTTTTTAAAAAATGCAGTCGAACCTCGTTATAACGTTTCTCAATGAACCATGAAAGGAGACATAATATCGTCAAGGTTTTACGAGGCCCAATTAACGTGAGCTTCTCATGGAAACGACCAAAGGGCCATCATCACAAAGTAAACGTTATAACGAGGTTCGACTGTAATAGAATGTTGAAGCTTTTATTTTTACACAAAGCCATCCATGGCCGACAACGCCACTTGCGTTTTTGGATTTTTAGGCATTTCAAAAATACTAACTACGGTTAGTAGTAAACTATACGTAACACCCATTACTTGGCCATTTTTCCGTCACTTTTTTTTAAAGTGCGTTTTATTTTTTTTTTAATTGGCGCAAGGTAGATTTTAAATGCTTTTTAATGGGGTATTCCCGGACTTGTGTTTTTAAATGCATATTCAGAGAAAGTAGAATCATATTTGAAGTATGTCTTAAATCCTATTTGTTAACGAAATCAACAACTTTTGGATTTAACACATTGGTGCGTTTTTGCATAATCAAAGGGCCACTGAAACTTTCAGTTCAGGTATGTGCAACAAAACATTAGAACGAAATGAATGTCGCAAATATGATTTTAAGATATATTTTTACTAATTTTATCGAATAAACACTATAAACCTCTAATATTTTGGCGCATTCTTTTCGCAATTGAACTGGCTGAATTTTCAGACTCAAAGTTTCAGTTTCCTTTTAATTAACTAAAATGTAAACTTAACATAAAATGCATGCATGCCAAAATTTTGACTTTCCGTTTAAACAAACAAATTGATGAAGAGGGATTCACATTTTCTGAAATCTTTTCTTATAAAGAATTATTACGTAACACCCAATACTAAATCCATGCAACATCTAAGAAATCTGGGAACAACATCTTTAAGCGATCCATTTTAAAACAATACCAAAATTGTTTAAAAAACTAACTATACTACATTTTAAGCAAACTATTGTAAGCGTATGGTTCTGTAAAAATTATAACAAATGGTACAATTCATGAAATTGTACCATTCGTTATCATCGATATGTTATTGTATAAACCTCAACAATTGCGAACGGTTTTAACTAGAATGTTACAGTAAACAATTATAAATTAATGTGAAATAGGCAAAATCAAGAATGAACAACCTTTCTAAATTTTACTCAAAGTTCATAAGGTTCTTCCTTTCAAATTTTCCTAATAATTTTGAGATTTTTGGCCAAAATCAACGTACTCCCCCCCTTTGGACCAAAATAGTCGACCGACCGCTGCGCGGTCGGTCGGTCATGGGGTGGAGAACTCCACCCCCTAAGAAACTATGTTCATGTTTGCGTCTAAAAAAATTATTGAATTAATCAGAATTATTGTGATTAACTAATTCCAATCGCTTTTTTTGTCACGGATTTTTTGGATATCCTTAAAAGTTTTTAAAAACACTTTTAACCAATTTATGGCTTGAAATAAAACAATACTTTTGATAGTGTTATGGAATTATCGCAGTCATACATGTAAATATTGAAATAAGAAACACTCAATTCTTTTGTACAGATCGAACTGCCAAAAATACTCAAGTATTTTTCCAGAATTCTGCCAGTTTGCCCTTGAGAGAATATAAAAACGGTCAAGGCAAAAAAGTCAAATAAATGAAAAACCAATAAACAGCAATAGAAGCTGAAAATAAAATGCGCGCCAATTACTTAAGAGTAAAAGATGAAGTAAAGTAAAATATCAACTTTATGTAAAACATGAACAAAACATAGCAAATGTAAAAAAGTAAAAACACAATAAAAAACTAATTTAAAAATGCAAATTAATGACGAGGTTGATATTGAAAATATCTTGGATCAAATTGTTGTTGATGGATGACAGACAAAAACCAATTTAAATTAACACGAGATTGTTGAAGAATAATTCTTGGATGTTGAAAATAATGTGAACGAATTGGTTGATGAAGCATGTAACGCGGGCGATGAAAATCAAGCTGTTGAACTCCAAAGAATGAATGAACAAATCGTTTAACAGCAGTTGCTGCATTCGAGGAGGAGTTTATGCTCAGAGTTGATACATGTCGTAATATGATAGAAGGCATTTGAGCACTTTTTTGTTTAAAGATTCAGATTCCACACAACAGAAAGTATGGAGTTTCTTTAAAACTACTGTTTTTTGATGTTTTTTATTAAACATTATTTCTTGTATCGAAATCAATTTTGTATTCTCTGATTTTATTATACTCAATTTATGGAAAAACAGATTTTTTGTAAAAGAAAAGTTAATAAAATAATGTTGCTGACAGTTAACCTTAAAATTATGGCAATTTTGCATACCTTTTCAGGCTCAAAAATTACGGCAACTTACTGTTTTTTAAAACTTATTAGTGTTTTTTTTTTGTGTTTTGCAGCAATAATTTTCACAAAATATATTTATTAAAAAGAATAATTCAATGTAAAATTATATTACCCGAGTTATGGTTTTTAATAATCAAAGATTAATAAATAAATAAAATACTATAAAAATATATTTTGCATCCATATTATACGTTATTTTATTGGAGGCAAAAAATTTTATGCAACTTAAATTTCAGGTAAATGTTTTTAATTTGGCATAAAAATGCCGAAATCGAAAAAGTGCCAAAAAATTTTGCCGTTTTTGTCACTTTATGCCCTGGGGGTATGCCGGTAGGATCGGCAGTTTGCAGATTCTGAAAGAGCATGGTCGATTTAGTATATATCTTTTGATTATGTATTTTAATCGTGCAACATGGAATACAGTAATTTTCGAAATCGAAAAGTTCCGTGAAGATTTTCAAAACCAAAAAAACAAAAAAAAAATTTTTTTTGAAAATGGTTAATTTTTGTTGGAAATCATGTTAATAAGTATTAGACATAGTTTTATTAACTTTTTGGACAATACGAAGTAATATTTTCTTAAAATTTGTAATAAAATTTGACTTTTTGGTTAAATACCGCATCTTTTCAGAAAAAAATTATATTTCGTGGAAATAAAAGTTTTTTGCTATTCAAATAGTTAATAAAACTATTTCGATTACTTATTAACATGATTTCCAACAAAAATTAACCATTTTCAAAGAAAATTTTGTTTTTCATTTTTTTGGGTTTGAAAATCTTCACGGAATCCTTCCTCACTGTGGCACTTTTCGATTTCGATGCCAAATAAAGTAAAAAAAATTATTTTGATTAACAGATTTTTTTCAATGATTTTTTAGGAATCAAAAGTTGGAAAACTATATTATTTATAAATATAAGTAATATTCATTTTGATGTTACATTTTCATAATCCAATATTGGTTATCAAAATGGATGCCGGTATTTTCGACTATGCTTAACAAACCAAAATCCGAAGTCTGTTTTGCCAAAAAAGCCGTTTTGGCATTTTTTTTTATAAAAAAAGATAAAACAGTTTTACAAATGACGATTTTTGTTAACATTTGTTTAAAAAATAATCATTTTTTCGCTCGCATTTATATTATGGACCACATCTTACATCATAAGCTAATGTCCATGTTCCCGGTGTTATCTCGTATTCATATGTTGTTTGAGTTGTCGGTATCGTACTAAAACATCTCCGTTGGACAGGACTTGGTATAGTTGCAGGTGTACCCATACCAGGTGCATTAAACTAAAAATTATGAAAAATCTTTTGTTTTTTTATAATTTATAAAATATGCTTACCTCCAAAGACATTGGCGCACATGTCCATGAACCATACCAAATACAAGAAGTCTCGTCTAGTGTTGGACCTCCTGGATTACCATCGACACCCGGAACACGATTTGTAAAACAACGATTGAAGCCACATTCGCATGTGGCAGTCGTAGCTGTGGTTGGAGTTCCGGCATTATCATATGTGTATTGCATGGTTGCAGGATCACATGTCAATGTTTGAGGGGCAGGAAGATCAGGGCCGCCGTTAAACTGAAAAATTAGGTATCATTCATTCCTGAGCTGTGCGATACCGATATTTTCATCACTCGATATGAGGTATCTAAGTTAATTTTGGCCGACGATATCGATATCAGATATTTTTAACCGATTTTCAAAATTAAAGAATTTTTTATGTTAATCAAAAACCATAAATATTTGTTTAGAATGAGTAAATTTGAATAAAAAACTAGAGTGATCTTCCATAAATTTGCTAAAATTTTGTTAATTTAGATTCTTCGAGGTTTTACAAAGATGTTCTAGGCAGGGATAGCAAATAGTTTGCTAATTGACATGTTTCAATTTGGATTTTTTTGTGATGTCGCACCAAAAGACAAAAATAGCCTAAAATCAAAAATTCGGTATACGGTAGTTACGATTTTTTGGTTCTGCAGAATGATAGTTAACTGGTCATGGAGTCCTTCTACCGAATTTTTCGTCAAGACACTTCAAAAATATTCACTCTTAAAAAGCTGCAAAAACTGACCCTTTTTTCCGATTTTGCTAATTTTTGTTCATTAACTTCTTTATGAATACAATTACTGATAACAGATATTTTAAATTTAAGATCTATTTTCAACCGATATTTTATATCCGATATTTGATATATCTGATACGATATCTGAATATCGCTCATCCCTGGCTCATTATTCTTAAATAAATATGGTATAACCTACACTTATTAGAGCTTCTGTCATTGCATCTCTCATGCAATCGGCTACAACAGTGTAAGCACAATTGGCATCCATCATCGGTGGTGTACTTATCGTTGCCATTGGTGGACCAACAGCTCCAGTTGGAGGTGTTGGGCATGGATTAACAGGGCTACATACACAATCAATCATCGTCACAGTTGTTGGAGTTCCGGCATTATCGTATGTGTATTGCATCGTCCCAAAATCACATGTCAAAGTTTGCGGAGATACCAATATTGGAGGACCACCATTGAACTAAAATTTAAATTTAAACAAAAAAAAAAGAATTTTTTTATCACTTGAATGCTGAAAGTTGTTGGAGTACACATTGCATCAGCTGTATATGTACATGTGGCATCAACCGTTGGTGTAGACACTGAAACCATAGCTCCAAGAGGTGGTACCGGACATGGATTAGCATCACAGTTACAATCGATTGAAGTAATTTGTTGAACAACTCCACCCTAGGGTTGTTCATTTTTCTTTCCGGGGAAATTTCGCGATTTTTGCGGGAAATGGTTTCCATAGCCTAAAATCGAAATTTTGGTATACGGTATTATCGTAACTACCGTATACCGAAATTTCGGTTTCCATGGTTTCCATTTCCCGGTAAAAGTTACAATAACGTTTAACGTTTTTGCATTTTTTACGAATCATTTAAGTAAAAAAGGGATGTATTTGCCTTAAAAACATCCCAAACACCTAAAAATAATTAAATTAATAAGTTAATAAGCTAGTTGTTAATTTTAATGATTTTTTGGGTATTTCAAAAATAAAAACATAAAAATCGGTTTCCATTAATGCCGGAAAATTTCCCGCAGATTTACGATTTCCCGGGAAATGAACAACCCTACCCTACCGTATCAACGAAAGTAAATTGTGAAGTTGCAGGGTCACAAGTTAGAGTTTGTGGTGACATATAAACATCTCCTCCACCATTGTACTGTAAGCAAACAAAAATATGATTATTTGTCATTCAAAAATAAAATGTATGTACAGTACTTGAATCACTCTTGGATATGGATTATCGCAGGTTGCGGTGGCTGTGTATGTGCAGGCAGAATCGGCTGTTGGCGTTGATACTGTAACCATAGAACCAGTAAGTGCCGGGCATGGATTTGCTTGACACATGCATTCTATGGTAGTAATCGGTTGTTTTGCTTCTCCGCCATCAATGTATGTGTATTGGCTTGTTGCAGTATCACAGGTTAAAGTTTGTGGAGTTGGATATACCGGTGCAGGAACTCCATTAAACTAAAATTTATTGATTCATTTTCAGTAAATATGACCATATTTTAGACAAACCTGTATTTCTGAAAATGTCATGTCACATGTTGCCGTGGATGTGTATGTACATGAAGCATCAACAGTTGGAGCTGATACAGTAACTAAAGATCCTGTGAGGGTGGGACATGGATTTGGAGGACAAACTGAAATATGAATGTAATATAATATACAAAATTTTAATGATTTAATTAACTGGGTTCCATCATTTCACCAATTACGATAACAGGAAGCTCACCAACTGGAGGATTTGGTAAACAACCGTAACATGATGACACTACTTGGTTATTTGGTTATAGAAAATGTTTGAAAGTTTGAAAAAATTATTTATGAAAAAGTTTTTCAAAACTGTCATAATTTATTTTATTTTGTTTATAACAAAACCCAACAGTTTATGCTTGTGTTATTTCGTAAAAAAGTCAAAGTATTTTTCTAGCTTTTTTTAAAAAAGATGTTTCTCCTGAAAGAAAAGTTTGTTTTGAAGCAGAGTAAACAAAAAATGCACTTCAAAACAATGAAAGAGCACGGATGAAGCGGAAAAGATTGTTTTTTTATTTTGAAAAAAGTCAAAGTGTGTGCAGATTGGAGAGAAATCAGGTTGTGATTTGGGGAAGGTCGGATTTCCGAAAACTTTATGACAAAAACATTTCAATTCTTGATATATTCGCAGCTTTTAAAAAAACAGAACTTAAAAATCCGTCATATGTAATTGCTATCAGTATATTTTCATCAGTTAAATTTTAATTGTTATCATTTTTTATTTTTTATTTTTTACAAAGAATTTGTTCGAATCACAAAATTTTAAAATTCTCCAAAATTAAAAATGGAAATGTCAAAGGAAGCTGAAGAAGCTAAAAAAGATTTTCTCGCTTTTATTCTAAATTTTTTTGACATAAAGAAAATCCATTCAAGCAATCTTCAAAGTAAAATTATGCAAATGCATATTTACATTTGCAAACTTGAAAATGAAAAATACGATTTGGAGAAATATCTTGAACTTCAAAATAATTATGTTTGTTTTTCATTTTTAAAAACGATTAGTGTTTTTCTTACAATTATTTTAGATAGAGGAAATGACAAAAGATTCCCAAAAAGTTGCCATTAGTTTTAAATCAAAAGGTCTTCAACCTCCAAAAATTAAAGTTTACAAAGCATATGATCGACAAGTGGATCGCCGAAATTATGCTGAAAGAAGAAAGATTTTTGAGAAGGTATAGTTCTAAAAAAAATTTTTTAATTAATATAAAATGTTTTAATTCATTTTAAAATTAAAATTAAATTTCAGCAATCCGAAATGACAAAAACTGAAAGAAGTGTAAAAATCCCCGGTAAACTTGTTTTAACAAATTTACATTAATTAAATTGATTGCAACATTTTTAAACATTTTTTTTACCGAAATATTGCTTAAATTACCTTTTAATAATAATTTACAAAAATATTTCCATGAATAAAAAATTTAAAAATCAAAGTTTAATTTGCAAAATCTGTATTGTTTCTGTTGCTTTGTTTTTTTGTCGTTGTTTGAGTATCGTTTCCGAACTTTTTTCCGCGACTGCAATGACTAAAACACTTGAAAAAAAGTATTTTTTAACTCCTTTAATGAGAAAATTTTGTTTAAGTTGTTTTTTCTTACTCTTTTTTCCTCATAACCCAGGTTGACCTATGTGGCACTGAAGCTTCAGTGCCATATAGGATCAGCTGAAGTATATTGATTATTTAATGAGAAAGAAATTTGGAAGTTTTAATAACTAACAACAAATAAAAAGAAACAAAAAATTAATTTAAATAAAAAAGTTGTCTCTCTATTTTTCACCACAATGGAATTTGATGATGCTTTTGAAAAAACTTCATCAAATTTTGTCCATTTTCGTGGTCCTTATCGTTGCCAAACATTTAGTCTGCCTGATTCCATCATCTTTTATATTTCCAAGAATCCATCAACTTCAAAAATTTATCAGAAACTTGCTAAAAGTTGCAAATATTTTTTCATCAAAAACCCACTTACCGTAATCAAAAAGCTGAATTACATTGGTGGTAAATGGAAACTTGAAAAAACTTTAGGAAACGAAAAAGATTACAAAAGTGTAATTTTTGCAAATAAAGTTTGGATTACTCAAGAACTTCATATTCAAGTTCCGAATTTAAATGATCCCTGCGTTATTTCAACATTTATTCCAAATTTATTCCAACATAATATTACTCGATTATATCTCAGTTATCAAGAACTTTCTTTGAATGAATTTTTGTTTTTGTCATCTTCAGCTGAAATTTTGTATCTTTATGGGTGCAAAATATTTAAACCCGATGGCACAAAACTTTGTTTGGAAGAAATTCTGATGAATTTACCTGTAATAAATAATTTCCTTTAGTAAGTGTATTTGGATTGCAAACTTAGTAAAATTAGTGTTCACACAAAGTGTAGTAATATGCAAATTTGCAAAACTTTGACGCTTAATTACTTCTTAAAATTGAAATATTTGTATATTGCAAAAAATTTTTGAACAAAAAATTCTTCTAAAAATTCTCTGCATTTTGGAAAAAAAAAAGTTTTAAAATATTTCATTTTTGAGAAGTAATTAAGCGTCGAATTTTTGCAAATTTGCATATGACCACGCCGTATGTTTACATGCCGCAACAATGTTAATGCAAATTTCAAGTTTTCTAAAGAAAACTTGATGTTTGATTCAACTTTTTCTCTTTTTTAAAAAAAACACAAATTTATAATTTTCTATGCAAATTTTTAGCTCTTACTTATTTGATGAATCTGCAGCTTCATCTGTCAAACATCTCATTCCTCTTTTGAAGCTTAAAAATTTGAATAGTTTTTATTTATCGCAAATTCCAGAAACTTTTAACATTCAAAAATTCTATGATGAGTTTTTGAAAGTAAGTTTATCACAAGTGTTAAAATGTTAAAAATACTGTAAATATTTTTAGACATCAAATATTACCAAAGTTACACTTAGGTTCCTTCCTATCAATTCTGAGGCATACAAAAATCAACTTAAAACCATTGTTGATGACATTATTGAAAACAAAAATAGCCCATATCAAAGCCCGATAATTGAATATCCGGGACTTGAAATGGATAAATATCGAGAAATGCTTTACGCATCCGAAAAATTTGAATAACTTTATTTTTTTAATTGTTGTGTTGAAATTTTTTTCTTTGTTGAATGAAATTTTATTTAATAAAAATTTACCAAAAATAAGAAACAAATTAAAATCCAAATACAGAATAATGAGAAAATATATGGGTTGAAACATTTTAAACCAAAAATATAAATAAAAAGTGAAAAGTTAAGTTATCCATTTTCAAATTCAAATTAATTAATCTTCATCAAAAAATGTGTTCTCACTTATTGCTTGCAAATTTGACATATAATTTGTATGCTAAAAATAGCAAGACTTTATAGTTTACAATTTCCTATATTTAAATTTTAAAAACTTACAAATCGGGGAAAAGATCTCCAAAGAAAATATGCACCAATTCCAATATCAGGAACATAGGAAATAAGATTATGAGTTTTACACCACTCAATAAATTCTTCACCATCAAATTCTTTATCCCAATTAAATTCATCTTCATAATTTGCCAAAGAGCCAAAAAGAAATGGCAAAGTGTAATTTGCATATTCAATTGATCGCTTCTCAGATGAGCCGTCAAAAAACCAAAAGAACCATTCTGGATCATTATGTTGGAATTCTTTCAAAAAGCTTTCAAACAAGGGGCTAAAAAATAGCAATATTTGAGATATAACTGTATTTACAGTATTAGGGATTGTCAAGATCTGACGTCGGATGTTTAAAGGAGGGAGGGAGTAAGCCAAACTCTAATCTCAAAAGCGGCAAAGATCAAAGGGAAAAATCTGACAGAGGAGGAGGGGGCTTGAAAATTTCGTTAAAAACCCCGCCGTCAGATCTGGACAATCCCTTAATAGTTGTTGTAAAAATTTGAATGTAATTTTAATCGACTTTTTAAACGAAAAAATGTCAAGAAAAAATTACTCACATTCGTGGAGGATCAACATGTCCATCTTCCAAAGCAATTTCATTCCATAATGGAATTAAAGGAGTAAAATCTTTTGAATTAAAAGCATTTTCAATAATTTCACATTCTAAAATTTAATTAATTAACTAAACGTTCTTCTCCCCCTGATTAATAAATTACTTTGTGTATTTTCCAAAGCTGCATCTTCAATTTGACAAAAATCTTTTAAAAGAGTCTTAACAAAAATAAGGAACATTTTGCTGCCATTAGTTTTATCCATTTCTGCCATAATTTTTTAAACAAAAATTACAAATAATTTTTACCACAAAAAATAAAAAACGAAATAAAGACAGCTTAAAATCGATGAGAAATACACTTTTTCAAAATCAGTCTTTTTTGTCTGTTTTTTCTGTCGAAGAAAGAAGAAGCTTTTTTGAGACATAAAAAAATGATGTTTACGGGATCAAAAAGCATAATTTTTTTGGGTTGCTTTATTTCATGAGTGAATCGTCTTGTCTGAATTGATCATAAACAGGAAAAAAAGATGAAGAAGAGAAAAAAAATTACACTAACTGTTTAACAAAAAAATAGGGAGGAAAAAAGACGAAAGAATCTTTGATCAGCAAAAACATGATTTGCAAATATTTAACATTTTTGCATAATTTTATCACCGAATATTTTAATAATAAATTTTTTATATTTTATTTTTCAACAACAATCACGTAATACATACACACAAAAAATACAAAATGTAACAACAAAAAAATTATTAGAAACCCTCTGGCTCTTCATAACTAATTTTAAACATTTCACTTCTTTTTTCTTTTGGAAAGAATTCATTTTCAACAATTTTAAGATTTGATTTAATTTCAGCTGAATTTTGTCCAACGCAGAATAAAACAATTTTACAAGATTCAGAGGATACATTCTGTTGAATGAATTTGAACAGTAATTTTGGATCGAAAGTTTCGGATAAATTTTTCAATAGAAAAAACACTTTTTGAAGGTTATTTTTAAATTTAACCGAAATTAAACTTTTGAGGGTTTCAAGATCAAAATTATCATATTGGTCACAGTAATAGAGATAATCGAGCGATGGCAAATGTTCCAGAATGGCACCAATCGATAAATTTTTTTTTCCATTTTCATTTTTGATGAAACCTTCAATAAAAAAAAACCTAGTAATCAAATTTTGAGCAGTTAATAATTTGAACATTTCCAAATCCAAAACTATCGAATAAATAGCTAAAGTTTTAATGTTTGCAGCATAAATCTTTGAAGAAGTATAATCTAGACAAGAATTACTTGCAATTAAAAAATCATTTATAAACCAAAGTTGTGTATTTTTGAGGTTTTTAATACATTTATCTTCCTTTGGATTTCTATAGAAATAGAATGAATCATCAACAGAATCAAATTTGCCATCAACAATTATAATTCGGGTTTTTAAACAAAAATATTTGCAAGTTTGATACAACTTAAGCAAGCCCTCAGTAGATTTTGGATTTTTGAGAATATATTTCATAAAATTATATGGTAGGGTAAAATATTGTTGAAATGGTGATTGAAAAGTATATTTTTTTTCGTCTCGAAGTGGATGCCAAGATGATAATTGAGAAGGTTTAATATTTCCAGCCGCAACAGAAGCAAAAGAAATTTTAGAAGTTACACGAATATCAGTCATTTTTTAGAAAATAGAGAACGGAGACTGCGAGCCGGAGACAAATGAATGAATTTTTAATATCAACTAAAGCAGCAAAGATTTTTTTGTTTACTTGATTCAAGCAAATTGGGATGATTTCTTATAGGGTATTTAGTTGCAACGTTGTCAACCTTTTCTTTCTCGAATGCACGTTAAAAAATAATCAATTGCATAGAGGTATGCGAGAGAGAAAAAGAATTGTTTTTATAGTTATTTGTGTGCCTTTGCATTATTCATAATTGAATGATAGAGTATTTGCAAGCATAATTTAAGGCATAGTTTGTCCATGTAATTGACCTATTTATTGCTATTTCTTGGTTTATCCAAAAAAAATTTTCAATTTAAATGCCAAAAAAGAAAGGACAAACTACTGCAAAAAAACTTTTTTTCTTACTGATACTCTGTGCTATTGATTGTTTTTAAACTGCCGACAATCGTGAATTCTTCATGATGAAATTTACTTGAACCAAGTAAATAAAAAATAATTTGTAGGTTTTTGTTGTCCGAGTTGAAATTAAAATTTCAGTATTCATTCATTTATTTCCGTCGCAGTCTCCAATCTCCTGTTTCTGAAAAATGACAGAAATTCGTGTAACACCAAAAATTTCTTTTGCTTCTGTTGCGGCTGGAAATATCAAACCTTCTCAATTATCATGTTGGCATCCACTTCGAAACAAAAATAATTATACTTTTCAATCACCATTTCAACAATATTTCTCCCTTCCATATGATGTTATGAAATATATTCTTAAAAATCCAAAATCCCCTGAGGGCTTATTAAAATTATATCAAACATGCAAATATTTTTATTTAAAAATTCGAATTTTGATTGTTCGTGGCGAAAGTGCATTTTATGAAACTTCAATGTCTTTCTCTAGAAAGCCAAATGCAAATACCTGTATTACGAAGCTTAAAAATACACAACTTTGGTTTACAAATGATTTTTTGTATGATCCTGATTACGATTATACTTTTTCAAAGATTTATGCTGCAAAAATTAAAATTTTTGCCATTTTTTCAACGATTTTGGATTTCGAAATGTTCAAATTATTAACTGCTGAGAATTTGATTACCAGATTTTTGCTTTTTGAAAGTTTTATCAAAAATGAAAATGGAAAAAATTTATCAATTGGTGCCATTTTGGAATATTTGCCATCTCTCAAATTTCTTTATTTCAAAAATGAAAATGAAAATTTTGATCTTGAATCCCTCAAACGTTTAGTTTCGGTTAAGTTTCAAAACAATTTTCAAAGAATTGTTTTTTATTTGAATAATTTATCTGAAACTTTTGATCCTAAATTGCTGTTTAAATTCATTCAACAGAATGTATCCCCTGAATCTTGTAAAATTGTTTTATACTGCACTGGACAAAATTCAACTGAAATTAAATCAAACCTTGAAATTGTTGAAAATGAATTCTTTCCAAAAGAAGAAAGAAGTGAAATGTTTGAAATTAGTTATGACTATCCAGGGGGTTATCAATAATATTTTTTGTGATGATGTATCTTGTATTTTATATGTGTTTTATTTGATTGTTGTTGAGAAATAAAATATAAATTTTTCAATATTTAAAAAAGCATCTTAGATAAAATTCTGAAAAAATCTACAGATATTTTGAATTCTGATTCTGCTTATTAAAAAGTTTTCGGTCTTTTTTCTTCCTAGATTTTTTTGTTAGACAGTTTTTGTAATTTTATTGCTCTTTTTCACCTTTTTTTGTGTTTAATTAATTAATTATTTATTTGCATGCCCAAAAAAATACAAAATTGTTACATTTTGTATTTTTTGTGTGTATGTATTACGTGATTGTTGTTGAAAAATAAAATATAAAAATTTATTATTAAAATGTTCGGTGATAAAATTAGGGACAGGCGACGAAAAAATAAATGTTCACTTTCGGGCACAAGCAATATCTCTTTAGATACTTTTTGATATAGAGAATTCAAAAATAAAAAGAAAAAAATTTAAAAAAATTAATATAAGCTTTAATATTGCCATCAGAAGTTAGCTTCTAAAAGAAAAAGTGATCTGAAAAAATGCTCCATTTTTCCGCTTGCAAACATTTTTGCATGTTGCATGCAACATTCCTTCGACAAACGAAAAAGAAAAAACTTTTTTTCTCCAACAAATTTTTGAATTTGCCGCCTCGTTCGGCGGGAAATTCAAACCTTGTCTGAAAAAATGGGAAAAACACGAGCCGATAAAATAAAAAAAGTGGCCACGAAGAAAAAGAAGAAAACTTTTTCCGCGCGGGAACATCCTCTTTTCTTTTTTCAACTTTTTTTGAAGAAAACTTTTTTTACTTTTTTTGAAGCAAAAAATGCTTCAACTTCTGGAGTTTTTTCCGAAGCCGCTATTACATCTAAACGTTTTATTTCTTTTTTATCACCATCTACATAGTCTAAACTAACATATTGAGTAGTAGCAAAAAATAAGGATCGGTAGAAACCGAGCTACAGCAACTTCTAACTGTAGAAGTAACTTCATGTTGAATATTTGTCAAATTTATATGAGAATATTGAGCTAAACCAGTTGAAATAATTATAATATACTTGTATTAACATCAACGAAACGTTTTAAAAGTCAAAAACCGCTTTTTCACGAATTTAAAAATTTCACTTGTAACTCATCCTTATCACTAAAAAAATCCTAAAATTGGAGTTCTAGATGTTAAAACAATCATTTTATCATTATACGAGTCTTATAAAATGCACAAAAAGATATTTTTGATGTTTGTATTTCCCAAAAACATTTTCTTTGAAATTGTGATATTACGGTAGGCAGGTGTTGTTAACAAAATTTGTCTCATTAACAGTGTAAATATATTAATTTTTCGGCCTAAATAACTTTTAATAACATTTCTAAGCATGTTAAGTCATGTTTTATAGCTTTGTTTTGTTTTTCAAAGTAAATTTTATATCTTGGATACATATAAAATGTGCCATTTTCTACTTGCTGTAGCTCGGTTTCTACCGATCCTTATTTTTTGCTACTACTCAATATGTTAGTTTAGACTATGTAGATGGTGATAAAAAAGAAATAAAACGTTTAGATGTAATAGCGGCTTCGGAAAAAACTCCAGAAGTTGAAGCATTTTTTGCTTCAAAAAAAGTAAAAAAAGTTTTCTTCAAAAAAAGTTGAAAAAAGAAAAGAGGATGTTCCCGCGCGGAAAAAGTTTTCTTCTTTTTCTTCGTGGCCACTTTTTTTATTTTATCGGCTCGTGTAAAAAACAGATCACTTATTTTCGTTGGCAAACTGTTTTAAACGATCGACGCCGGTCTCTAGATAAAATTCAGTGTCTCCAAAGTTCCACTTTTTTTGGGAACGTATACCGTTCCGTTCCTTCTCCAGGTTTATCCGTTCCGTTCCAAATTTTTACTCAACACGTTCCCGTCCGTTCCGTTCCGCATACCAGGAACGGGTATACGTTCCCGTTCCGTTCACGTTCTTACAAAATACTGTATTTTCGATTTTCGGAGACGCAAAAACTTTAAAGGACAAAGTTTTTATTCCACCACAAAAAGCAATATGAGATATTTTTGGGATGCAAAAAGATTACTTTTATTAAAAAACAGCAATTAGAATTAAATTTAAGTTTTTGTTATTCTTAAGCAACAATTTTGTACCCAAATTTATGAAGAAAAAGAGTAAAAACATGTAAAGGAACGGAACATCTAAAATCTCAAAAAGAACGCGTTCCGTTCCGTTCTTTTAAAAGCTGTACCCGTTCCGTCCATTCCGTTCTTAAAATGAGGAATACGTTCTCGTTCTGGAACGGGAACGGAACGGAACGGAAGAACGGGCGTTGCGGAACGGAACGGTGGAGACACTGATAAAATTATGCAAAAAATGTTAAATATTTGCAAATTGTGTTTTTGTCGATCAAACATAATTCCTTTTTTCCTCCCTATTTTTTTGTTAGACATTTTTTGTAATTTTATTGCTCTTCTTCATCTTTTTTTCTGTTTATGATTAATTCAGACGAGACGATTCACTCATGAAATAAAGCAACCCAAAAAAAATTATGTTTTTTGATCCCGTAAACATCATTTTTATATGTCTCAAAAAAGCTTCTTCTGTCTTCAACACAGAATTTCTTATATAAAACAGACAAAAAAGACTGATTTTGTAAAGGTGTATTTCTCATCGATTTTAAGCTGTTTTTATTTCGTTTTTCATTTTTTGTGGTAAAAATTATTTGTAATTTTTGTTTAAAAAATTATGGCTGAAATGGATAAAACTAATGGCAGTAAAATGTTTTTGGTTTTTTTGAAAACACTTTTAAAAGATTTTGCTCAAATTGAAGATGCAGCTTTGGAAAATAAACAAAGTAATTTATTGGGTTAGGAGGAAGAAGAACGTTTAATTAATTAATTTAATTTTAGAATGTGAAATTATTGAAAATGCATATAATTCAAAAGATTTTACTCCTTTAATTCCATTATGGAATGAAATCGCTTTGGAAGATGGGCATGTTGATCCTCCACGAATGTAAGTAATTTTTTCTTTTTTAACATTTTTCGTTTTAAAAATCGATTAAAATTTCATCCAAAAACCAATTTTTTTAACAATTTTTATTAGTGTATAATAAAAATTGTTAAAAAAAAAAAAATACCGTATATATTTTTTCTCATTATTTAATTTCTGTATTTGGCTTTTAATTTGTGTCTTATTTTTGGTAAAACCTCGATATAACGAGGTAAACGTTATATCGAGGTTCAACTGTAATTGAATCGAAATTGTCACAGTTTTTTGTTGTCATTAATGTTTTACATTTAAGTACATATACTGTAAGTTGATCAGGAAGAAAAATTATGCTACAAATTTTAAAACAAAAAATTTATTAAATCAAATTAAATAAATAAAGTATAAAAAAGAGATCTGCATTACAGAGCATATTTACCCCGCATCCTACGCTTCCCTTTTGTATTTTTTGTTGTCCTTTTTCAAATAAAAGTTCAAACAAATAATAATTAAAATTTCCAAAAAATTGAATAGAATTTGTTAGAGCATGTTGAAGGATGCTGCAAGCAAAACGCACACTTCATCACCGACACAAAATAATTAATCCAAAAGAAAATTGTTTTGCAGTTTTTGTGCTTTGCTACTTTTTTTCAAAGGTCTATTCAAATAAAAAAGAAACAGGAAGAAATTTTTGGAATCCAAAAACGTTTATGCACCTGGAATTTTTTTGATATAAAAGAAATTGGGTGCAAAAAGAAAATATATGTCAGCACATCATCGGTGGCAGTTGAGGGGAATAGTTTAGGTCTGATAGGAGAAAACGTTTATCGCTCTCTCTACAAAAATTGAAAAATTTGAATAATTGAGTAGTGTTCATAATCGAACTTTTTACTCTGACTCCGACTTAAACCATAATGTTCCTTGAGTTAAGATGACAATTGGAAGATGAAACGTCTTCAAAAATCCCTTTAATTTTTCGAAAGTTTTAAGTTCGGATACCGTAATCCCATAATTTCTTTAATTAGATAACAATTTTTTTTGGCAAAAACCAATTTTAAGCTTTCTATTTTAAGGGTAACAAAAATGCATTTCGCATCAATTTCGATCTTCTTCTTCATTCTTCCTTTGATTGTCTTTGCAAGAATTGAATTAAATGATTTCTTTTCTTTTGGCCCAACAAATGGTGACACTTTGCTTCCACATGGTGATGATAATGGGTAGGGAAACTGAAAATAATCAAAATTCTCAAAATTATTTACTTTTTTAGACAAGAAGTTACAATTTCGCGACCATTTCCATTTTTTAATTCATCCCAAAACTTTATCTATGTTAATACAAATGGTGCAATTTCATTAAAAGATGTAATTACACAATATTCACCATCTTGTGGACCAGCTTCAACAAATTACATCATGATTGCTCCATTTTGGTAAATAAATTTTATAATTTTTTGTCTTAAATATTACTTTTGATAGGTCTGATGTCGAGACATCTCATTCTGGAACAACTGCTGGAGTTTATTATCGAGAAAGCACAGATGCTACAGTAAGTTTGGGGGTTTCGATTTCGAAAGCAGAAATTTGCATAAAAATGTTAAAAGTAAATTTTGTAAAGAAGCATGTCTGAAAAAATATCTGATACAAACTTTTTACCAAAATTTTGTTTTCAAAATAAAAGCTTGAAATTTGAAAATTCTATTATGCAAATTTTTTACAGGTTCTTTTAAAAGCAAAAGAAGAAGTTCAACGAGCTTTTCCTGGACTTTATCCCACTTTGAATCTTAATTGGGCATTTATCACAACTTGGTCAAATGTCACTTTCTATGATGCCCAAATTTGTTACAATTCTTCAACAGATTTAGCTCCCCGAAATACTTTCCAAGCTATTGTTACCACTGATGGAGTATTTTCTTTTGTAATTTTTAATTACAATAAATTAACCTGGAGTGCTGGAAAAGCATCTGGAAGTGATTGCAATGGCCGTGGGGGTTTACCTGCCAAGGCTGGATTAGATTCTGGAGATGGCCAAAATTTCCTTTTAATTGGGGATTCTTGTTCGGAAGATGTCATTAATTTAGTTGAGCAATCAAATGTAAATCAACCTGGAAAATGGATTTTTGGAACTGGCAAAGCTCAAATTCAAACTCCTAAACCTGTTGTCCCAACCACTCAAGCCCCAGAGGAAGAAGAAAAATGTGAAAATGGATGGACTTATTTTGCCGAAACTCAATCTTGCTATATGGTATGCAAAATTTGCATAAAAATTGAAGCCATAAACAAATTTAAACCTTTTTAGGTAATTTTCAATTGCAGTTTTGATCAATGTGAAAATATCTGCCAATCGAAAGGCTCCCATTTAACTTCCATTCACAGTCAAAGCGAAAATAAATTTGTTAATGGTTTGTTTTGGGTCCTAAAATTTTTTAAAAATTTGCATATGTGTTTGCAGATCTTGCTGCAACTGGACAACCTCAATGGAATTTTAATCAAACGATTATTGGATTCCATCAAATTGGAGGTCGATGGGTTTGGATTGATTCGAGTCCATTCTCATATCATCAATGGGCACCTGGACAACCAGATTTTAATCGAAAAATTCAATGGTGCGGCCTAACATTTTCTGATGTTGCAACCTTCCCAGGAAAATGGGGTCTTAATCAATATTTTTGGGATGATGTTGAATGTAATATCCCTGCTCGATCAGCTGTTTGCAAAAAAGCTGCTGCTGCTGGAAATTGAAGAATGATTTTTTTGAATTCGTTTAATATAAAAAATGCATGAATAAGTTCTGTCGTTCTTTAATTTGATATTAGTTTAATAAATCTTTGAAATATGCAAATAACATAAATCTTGCAAAAAAAACAATAATTAATAAGCTTATTCTGAGCAACTGTATTAAATCAGTGGTAAATTATTCAGGACAAAATTTTTTTCATCTCAAATAAATAATATCACCGTTTTCAATTTTAGTATTAAAAATATTTTTCAAAAACATGAAAATAATATTATTTTAGAAACGTATGTGTTTTCCAGGCAGAAAAGGCTTTTAAAAATGTAATATTTCTAAAGTTTTTGCGAAGAAAATCTGTCTGAAAAGCATTAATTGATTTTGATGATGTTTGAAATCCGTATAAAAAGAGATCCGGAATTTTTTATAAACATCCTAAAAATTGGAAACTATTGTTTGTTTTTGGAAGGAAGAAAAAATGAAAGCTGTTTTCTGTCTTCTTGTTGATTTCCAAAAGAAAAAGTGATCCAAAAAAAACTTCATTTTTTCGCTTGCACACAGTTTTGCACGTTGCACATGACATCCGACAAACGAAGAAGAAAAGAAACTTTTTTCTCCAATAAATTTTTGAATTTCCTGCATCGTTCGTTAAATTTCAAAAAAAAAGGTTTTTGTGGAATTTGAAGTTTCATCATAAAAATGCGATCATTTTAGTATTCTAAATAAATGGCTCTAAATTTTTTAAAAATCTATCTAAATGACTTTTTAACTGGGATAAAACATTTGACCATATTGCATGACAATTAATTTCATTGTTTTAAATTGTTGGAAAGATACTATGCATTTGTATTTCTATCTATTATATTTAATTCAGAACCGAGAAAAAAGAAGTTGAGTCCCAAGGTTTACTGTGGAAAAGGTGGTTGGCAAAATGTCAGCTTTTTTTCGACGCTTTTTTTTCTTCACATTTTTATTTTGAAAACAACCTTTGTTTTTGGATATTAAAAAATCAATGATTTTTCCGTGTTTGTTTATGACATTTATAATATTTAGTTAATGTTCACATTGTTTGTAAGTAACAGTATTGCTTTACGCTAATATGCGTAAACAATACTGCTGTTTTGAAGCATGATTTCACAAAAATGTTGTTATTGCAACTTTTGGAGATCGTTTTTCTACTTTTCTAAAGTCTTTTATGTTTCAGAAATATGGCAGCAGCCTTTAATGTGCTTGAATTAAATCTTGCAAAATTGAATTTATTCAAAACTCAAGATCCTCAAACTGGTCGATTTGATCTTACTTTCGAAATTGGTGGGATGGTAAGGGGTTTTTTGTTTGTTTATGAATGTGTTTTAATAATATAGACTATATCGTTTAGCTTCTTTACGCTCATAAATGCATGTTGAATTTGGTTTCGGATACGCTTGATTCAATGATCTCTGAAAGATGGACTTCAAAGAATGATTTGATCAAAATTGAAGATTATAACTTTGATGAATTCTATCAATTTCTGACATTTTTATATTCTGGTGAATGCCTTCTGACAACTGAAAATATTCATTCCATGGTTGATATCGCTGAATTTTTTCAAGTTCAGTGCTTCAAAAAATACTGTGATTCTTATATGTCAACCACAAAATTAAATGTTACAAATGTTTTTACCTTCTTAAAACTAGCTATGAAATATTCTTTAACTGAACTTCTTAATTCTGCTAAACAATATGCTTCAAAAAATTTTGCAAATGTTTCTGTTGCTGATGATTTTTTCCTTTTGGATAAGATTTCTATGGAAGAAATAGTTATTGTCAGCAAGGAAAACGTTACACAAGAAGATTTATTTCAAGCTGTAAGTTTCTACCTTTTCTTTCATTTTTATTGCTTTAATATTTTTAGGTATTCAAATGGGCAGAAAAGCAAGCTTTGCTTAAAAAAGAAAAATCTGAAGACGCAAATTACAATTTGAATGATGCAATCAAAGCTGAAATCTCTCGTTTTCTTCCTCATGTTGAATTTACTGAAATGAAAATAAGCTTTTTGCATGAATTTGTTGGTAAGCTTTAAAAATTTGTTGTCATCGTAATAGCATAAGTATTTTTAGTTCCACGTGGATTCATTTTTGATTCATTTGACGAACTCAGCAAAATTTTATGTGGCGCCTGTTTTAAGAAAAAAGGTTTGCTTGTTTCTGGTTCTTTTGGGATGTTATAGTTATAAAATAAATGTTTTTAGTTGTTGTCACAAATGCCAATGGACATAAATTATCTGGAAAAATCTCACCTGATGATAAAACTCTTGTTGAAAAAATTGAATCTTTTAAATTATCAAATCAATATTCACATGATTACTGTTGGTGGAATCCTAAAGCAGAATTTCCATCAAAACCAAGTCCATTAAAAAAGCGAAGTGGCGTTGATTGGTATTTAATTTATTTTTCTGATGGAGCAATTGGAATTGCTCGTGACATTCAAGATTCTGATTATTTAATTGCTGAAATGTTCCCTGAAACTGGAAATGATTTTGTTGTTACTCCAAATTGCAAAATCCAAGTCGATCGTAATTATTGAATTCTTGTTTTTATTATATTTCGTAATTATTGAATTCTTGTTTTTATTATATTTACTTTTTACTTGTTCTGAAAAAATCGATAAATAAAGTTCTGTTTTTTATGTATACTATCTTACTGTAAATTCGTGATATATCGATAATAGTGGTCAAACAATCTAAATTATTCTGAGAGATCTTAAAGAAAAAATTTTGAAAATTATCCATAAGAATTAAAAGTATGGTAATTTTTAAGTGATATTTTTGTATCTTTAAATTAACCAAAACATTGTTTTGAAAAATCTTTAGCAATTCTTTTTTTAATAGAACATTTTTTTTTTATTAAACGACCAGATTCTTGTTTTGCGTAATTTTTATTTCAAAAATACTTGTATTTATTAGATAACATAAAAACCAAAAAACATGTTTTTTAAATTAACTTCTATCTGATATTGTTACAATTGTCCCAACCCTATCTGATTTGGATTTCCATTGAAAAATATGAAAAAGTTGTGTTTGAATAACACTATTAAAGGTGAACAAAAGTATCGGATTCACAAGGCCATTTAAAACTGATGCAATATTCGCCAATAATGCTGCAATATTTCCTGGCCCGAAAACTTTAATGCCCAACATAAACATCGAAGACGAAAACCATTGACATAAACAAATTACAAAGAATTGAATAGCCTAAAAAATTTACATAATTATTTTAGATATGTTAGAGATCATACTAAAAAGGGTCCTAAAGTTGTAATATTTACCACTTTAATTTCAGCATTTGTATTTCGAAGTGCCGTTTCATTTCCAGTTGGTCGAATAAATTTAATATTAAAAATTTGCATAAACGTAATAACATAACAGACAACCAAAATAATCGGAAGTGTTTGGCTCATTCCAGTCATTAAATCCAAGATCGTTAAAGTATCTGTTAACTTACAGTAACTGCAATCAAATGTATAAACCATATTCCATTGATTGAAACGTTTTTTGCAGCCATGAATTTCGCTAAAAATTGACATGGCATGTGCCAAAATCCAAAGTGCCAGAGGCAATGCCTGCCGAATGTAAGAACGATTCATAAATTTATGCAAATTTGGAATAACAAAATACGAGAATCGTTCCAGCGCAATTAAAGTATTCATCCAGAGTACGGTAGTTGCCGGAGGGGTGTTGAAAAAAGCTGTTGCAGTTTGAATGACATCATTTGAATAAATTGGCCCTGAGGCAAGTAAAGATGGAATTGACGAAACAAAATTCACAGATTCATAAAAGCAATGTGCCGCAGCCAAATGTAAAATGAGTAAATTGAATTTATTCGAACCCAAAATGCTCCAACTTTTTATTAAAATCAATAAAAGCGTGGCATTCGCGGAAACGGCAATCGTGTTTCCAATTAAAAGTGGAATTCCAACAAACAGTCGATTCTCTGCAGGGGGAAATGATCGATTTGCAGCAAAACATTCTTGCCATTTTGTTAAATTCATTTCAGACATGGTTTTTTAGATGGCACTAATGAAGTTTAAAATTTGAATAAAAAATGCCGTTGACAACTTTTATGTAAAAAACAGACTTCAACTAAAAATTTAAAAAACTATTTTCAAAAACTGAAAAAAACAAAAAACTAAGATCTTAATTTATATGTGACAAAGTGTTCTAAAAATCATATGCTAATTACTGGCGCATGGGAAACTCCAAATTCAAATTTAAAATTGTACTTATTTTTTTGTCCAAAAAACTTTTTTAAACTTGGTTTTTTGATACCCTGAAAATTGTTTTCTTAAAATCTCACGTTTTGTATCCAAAAAGTAAAAAAAATATACTTCAAAAAAAATACATTTTAATTCAATTTTTGCAAAATTTCAAAGAAAATGACGTAGAAATTTTTTTGTGTAAAACTTTAAAAACCCAGAAAAAATTGAACAAAACTTTTGTTACAAAAACGCTAAAATCCCACATTGAATTTATTCCTTACAAAACATTTAAAAAAGAAAAATAAAATTTTAAAACACTGATATCACGTGTTATAAATTATAATACCATAATTGTTTCCTTAATTATCACCTTTAAAATGCATTGTTATTACTACAACCTTTAAACTTTATGTTTTTAATTAATAAGTAATTATTCATAAAAATATGCCAATTATATTTTTTCAAATTACATTTAAAATTTTTAAAAAGTTGAAAAATATTAAAGTTTTATGCTTGCATATCAGGGAATTGTGGATCCCAGAAATCTGGGCAATAATCCGGGTCATTTGGGGGTTCAGCTTCATACCCTCGGGCGATCATTCGACATCGATGTTCATGAAGTCGAGGCCAGGCTGCATCAGGAGATTTTGTTTGTGAAGGATCTGACCAAAGCCTTTCCGCAACCGCAGATGCCCGAGGCCATAATCTTGGAGTTAAATTTGTTCCATCAACATATTCACCCCACATTGGAGCTTCCCCACCCAAAACTAGGTCCTTTTGGGCTTGAGTTCCATTAAAGCCTGTTGGATCACATTCATAATATTGGCCTATAATAAACATATTAAAATAAAATTTGCATAAAATATTTTTTACCTCGTTGAAGTGTGGTATTTCCATTAACGTAACCCCAGTCAGGTCCATATCTAATGTAATTGAGATACCTAAAATTAAGGATACTGTAACCACATGATAATATTATAAACTTACCAACAAGTTGATAAAATTGTATGATGACCATTTAGTGTAATATTATACACTTCACTCATAATCTGTAAAAAACATGGTTACTGTAATACCGTAATCTTTGATAAAAACTTACTTCATCCATTGTTTCACCTTTCCAGGCATGTGCAATCGAACCTTTTGGCTACAAACATTATGCAAATTTTTGAAAAACTATTTAGTATTAAAAACCTTACAGCAACATTCATATCAAGAACTTCTTGCCAAAAAATCATTTTGGTCGTATTTTTGTTGCTTTGAACAAGTTCTACCAAGCTATAGAATGTTTAAATTTTAAATTTAATAACAAAATAAAAACAAACTTTTGAAAATAATAATTTAAAAGTTTATTGGTGTCATTTCCCATTCCGTGATTTTCCATCCAATCCATCACATCTTTATTTCGTTCCCTCAAAATTTGCATATTATTACAGTAAAACTAATATTAGCCTAGAAAACCTTTTTAGTTCCGAAAGACCTGTACTTGATTTATTTACTTTTAAGTTTTAAGTAAATTTAAATTTGCATAATATTAATATGTCTTACTGTAACCCTTACCAACAATGAAGCATATCATCAGAAACTTCATCCCCTCCAAAATGGAAATAATTATCTTTGAACAAATTTAGAGCTTCCTGTAATTCAAATTTATCAACCTTAAACTTATGAATACATCAATTTTTTTACTCCAAAGAAATTAGTTAAAAACGCCCAATTTGAACCTTTTGTTGGATCAATAATATTACTTAAAAGTGTATTTTGTCCATTTTCGTCATAACAAAGACTTAAAAGATCTTTGATTGCATGCCAGGCACCTTGAAATTGACAATTTTAAGATCTACCGTATTCATGTACAAAATTTACCAGAATGTCCAGGAGTATCAAATTCTGGGATAACTCGAATTCCACGATTTTTTGCAAATTCAATGATATCTTTTATTTGATCAATTGAATAAACATGTTTTGGGGTGTATGCACCTTTTGCAGATAGTTCTGGATATTTTGCAGATGTGTATGGAAAAGCTTCTGTATCAGTTAAATGCCAATGAAAAACATTCATTTTATTTTGGGCCATCAAATCCTAAAAGTAGGTTTAAGTACTGTAAGCTTACAGAAATCAATGTATGATAAAGATAAAATTTTAAAAACAGCTTACAAGTTGTCGCTTTATAATATTTACTGATAAGAAATGCCGGGATGAATCTAACATTATTCCACGATGCGGAAATCTTGGAGAATCCGAGACTGTCACAGATTTCAACCACCACTAAAAAACATAATTTGCATAAATTATAATCCCAAGACTGAATTTGTGTAGGAATTTTGGAAAGATAATTTGCATAAAAACCAACCTGTCCCTTTGAGTCCTTGTAAATCAAATGACTAAAAGTTTCTAAAGCTCTCAAAGCTCCCCAAACTTGATTTGCAACAATTACTGCAACTGAAGATGTCGCCTGAATTGTATCTAAAATTACACAATTGCTGCATTCAAAATTTGCATAATTGCTTACATGATTCATCCATTTCCAGCTGTGGATAATCATTTGTACATCCCTGTTTTACTGTAACTGTAACGGAAACAATTGAATCTGCTTTTAGGGGATATTCAATAAAAGAAGCAGAAAAAGTGTATCCCGGAAATGCTAATTTTTTGTAACGTCCAAGAGCTTTATCAATTATTTCACATCCAGGTTTCCAACTATTAAATTGAAAAGTTGAAGGATTAATTGCAAAACTTTGATTATTAATGTATTTTATGTTGGATGGAAGAGGCCAAACTCCACCTCTAAAAATTAATGGAACGTTTAATTTAAAAATGTCATTAATAAATCAATATCGAAATCAATATTCTAATTTCTAGAATCTGTTCCCCCCTCTTCTAAATCAAAATTCTTACTGTGTTGATAAACCTGGATCTGGCCGGCCATAAAACCAGGCAAAAGTTGTTGAAAAAACTAAAATTAAAACAAAAAATACACGAAGAATCATTTATTTTTCTTCCGCGTTTCTTTCCTTTCTAAAACCACTAATTGATCAAGGAAAGAAAAATGAAATTGAAGTTTTTGTACTTTTGAATTGAATGAATGCATTCGCCATTTTTCAGCTTTTGTTTATAACAGCAACAACCACAACCACAACCACAACAAGCTGATAACAAAAAGAAAGAAAAAAACGTGGAAAACGTAGTCAAAACTTTAAAAAAATAGGCGTCGTTTAAATCTAAAAACACAAAGCATGTTAGACCATAAAACTATTGAGACATAAAAAATTTCAAACAAGGAACTAATAACTTGATAGAACTGGTTTTATACTAGTAAAAATTCCCAAAAGCTTTTGAATTAATCAAAAAAAATCCTTAAACTAAAAGAGCATTGCGCCAAAACAAAGAATCAAACATTGATAAACAATTTTAAAAGAAAAAGAAAATGTCACGGTGGCGCAGTGGTTAGAAGCTTGCTTCTAGTTCCACACTGGCGGGGTTCAGTTCCCCGTCAGAGTTGCCATTCTACCGTTGACAGCAAATCTTCGTCAAAATATGTTTCATCGACAACCCCAAAATTTTTATATTTTTGTTTAAATTTTTTAAATTTTAAATGCCGTGTAGGAATATTCTGTTCTGTATAGCTATTTATAAAACACAACACCTTTTTGATTTTCAACTTGCTTAACCTAAACTTATGCAATTCATATCTTCATTATAGTTTCCCAGGCGTAGCTTACAGAGTCTGAAAAAAGAATATATTCTTATCTCTATGTCGTGGTGTTGAATTATTTTTTTTACTTATTTAAAAAGTAAATATTATTATTCTGCTCAGTAGATTATTGTGATGAAGAATACAATTTTTCCTTTTTTCGTTTTTTTACTCTATCGAATCTACTCATCAAAATGAATCGAGTGGCCACAACTTTTTGTTACCCGCGGGTAACAAAAAGTTTGAATTCTAAAAAAATAACAGAGTTATAATGATTAAAAATAAACTAAAATCATCGTTTTTGTTTTTATTTTTTGGAACGTTCAAGCAATTGCGAAAAAGAATGTTTTCTCGACACGAAAGCTTGCGAAATATACTGTGGTGCTACTGCGGTGACGCATTTTTTTGCAAAATCTTTTTCAACTTTTTTTTCTTTGTCGCTTCTTTTTGCAACATTTGTTGGTTTTTGTCGCTGTTTTTTCCCATCGTGTACGTATTTATTCTGGCTTATATCCCATTATTTATTAAACTCTGAATATTCATTCAATTTGCTTTCCTTTAAATCCTGATTTTCCTCTTTTAAATTTGTTTTTTCCCTTTTTCTTTTTATTTCTTTTTCCTTGCGAATCGTGAATACTTTTTTTTGGCAAAAAAAGTATTTTACATGATTTTTCGCTTGTTTCAGCGGAACAACTTCTTTTCTAAACAAAATGGCAGCAGCTGATAACATGATTAAATTACAACAAATTAAATATGATTTGTTCAAAGCTCAGAATCCTGAAACTGGCAAGTTTGATGTCATTTTTGATTCCAATGGAAAGGTATGTTCTTTGTTTCTGCAATTACTTCTAAAAGTGTGTGTTTTAGTTACTTTATGCTCATAAATGCATGTTGAATTTGGTTTCGGAAACTTTTGATTCTATGCTTTCTGAAAGATGGACTTCAAAGAATGATTCCGTCAAAATTGAAGATTACAGCTTTGATGAATTTTATCAATTTTTGACATTTTTATATTCTGGTGAATGCCTTCTGACAACTGAAAATATTCATTCCATGGTTGATATCGCTGAATTTTTTCAAGTTCAGTGCTTCAAAAAATACTGTGATTCTTATATGTCAACCACAAAATTAAATGTTACAAATGTTTTTACCTTCTTAAAACTAGCTATGAAATATTCTTTAACTGAACTTCTTAATTCTGCTAAACAATATGCTTCAAAAAATTTTGCAAATGTTTCTGTTGCTGATGATTTTTTCCTTTTGGATAAGATTTCTATGGAAGAAATAGTTATTGTCAGCAAGGAAAACGTTACACAAGAAGATTTATTTCAAGCTGTAAGTTTCTACCTTTTCTTTCATTTTTATTGCTTTAATATTTTTAGGTATTCAAATGGGCAGAAAAGCAAGCTTTGCTTAAAAAAGAAAAATCTGAAGACGCAAATTACAATTTGAATGATGCAATCAAAGCTGAAATCTCTCGTTTTCTTCCTCATGTTGAATTTACTGAAATGAAAATAAGCTTTTTGCATGAATTTGTTGGTAAGCTTTAAAAATTTGTTGTCATCGTAATAGCATAAGTATTTTTAGTTCCACGTGGATTCATTTTTGATTCATTTGACGAACTCAGCAAAATTTTATGTGGCGCCTGTTTTAAGAAAAAAGGTTTGCTTGTTTCTGGTTCTTTTGGGATGTTATAGTTATAAAATAAATGTTTTTAGTTGTTGTCACAAATGCCAATGGACATAAATTATCTGGAAAAATCTCACCTGATGATAAAACTCTTGTTGAAAAAATTGAATCTTTTAAATTATCAAATCAATATTCACATGATTACTGTTGGTGGAATCCTAAAGCAGAATTTCCATCAAAACCAAGTCCATTAAAAAAGCGAAGTGGCGTTGATTGGTATTTAATTTATTTTTCTGATGGAGCAATTGGAATTGCTCGTGACATTCAAGATTCTGATTATTTAATTGCTGAAATGTTCCCTGAAACTGGAAATGATTTTGTTGTTACTCCAAATTGCAAAATCCAAGTCGATCGTAATTATTGAATTCTTGTTTTTATTATATTTCGTAATTATTGAATTCTTGTTTTTATTATATTTACTTTTTACTTGTTCTGAAAAAATCGATAAATAAAGTTCTGTTTTTTATGTATACTATCTTACTGTAAATTCGTGATATATCGATAATAGTGGTCAAACAATCTAAATTATTCTGAGAGATCTTAAAGAAAAAATTTTGAAAATTATCCATAAGAATTAAAAGTATGGTAATTTTTAAGTGATATTTTTGTATCTTTAAATTAACCAAAACATTGTTTTGAAAAATCTTTAGCAATTCTTTTTTTAATAGAACATTTTTTTTTTATTAAACGACCAGATTCTTGTTTTGCGTAATTTTTATTTCAAAAATACTTGTATTTATTAGATAACATAAAAACCAAAAAACATGTTTTTTAAATTAACTTCTATCTGATATTGTTACAATTGTCCCAACCCTATCTGATTTGGATTTCCATTGAAAAATATGAAAAAGTTGTGTTTGAATAACACTATTAAAGGTGAACAAAAGTATCGGATTCACAAGGCCATTTAAAACTGATGCAATATTCGCCAATAATGCTGCAATATTTCCTGGCCCGAAAACTTTAATGCCCAACATAAACATCGAAGACGAAAACCATTGACATAAACAAATTACAAAGAATTGAATAGCCTAAAAAATTTACATAATTATTTTAGATATGTTAGAGATCATACTAAAAAGGGTCCTAAAGTTGTAATATTTACCACTTTAATTTCAGCATTTGTATTTCGAAGTGCCGTTTCATTTCCAGTTGGTCGAATAAATTTAATATTAAAAATTTGCATAAACGTAATAACATAACAGACAACCAAAATAATCGGAAGTGTTTGGCTCATTCCAGTCATTAAATCCAAGATCGTTAAAGTATCTGTTAACTTACAGTAACTGCAATCAAATGTATAAACCATATTCCATTGATTGAAACGTTTTTTGCAGCCATGAATTTCGCTAAAAATTGACATGGCATGTGCCAAAATCCAAAGTGCCAGAGGCAATGCCTGCCGAATGTAAGAACGATTCATAAATTTATGCAAATTTGGAATAACAAAATACGAGAATCGTTCCAGCGCAATTAAAGTATTCATCCAGAGTACGGTAGTTGCCGGAGGGGTGTTGAAAAAAGCTGTTGCAGTTTGAATGACATCATTTGAATAAATTGGCCCTGAGGCAAGTAAAGATGGAATTGACGAAACAAAATTCACAGATTCATAAAAGCAATGTGCCGCAGCCAAATGTAAAATGAGTAAATTGAATTTATTCGAACCCAAAATGCTCCAACTTTTTATTAAAATCAATAAAAGCGTGGCATTCGCGGAAACGGCAATCGTGTTTCCAATTAAAAGTGGAATTCCAACAAACAGTCGATTCTCTGCAGGGGGAAATGATCGATTTGCAGCAAAACATTCTTGCCATTTTGTTAAATTCATTTCAGACATGGTTTTTTAGATGGCACTAATGAAGTTTAAAATTTGAATAAAAAATGCCGTTGACAACTTTTATGTAAAAAACAGACTTCAACTAAAAATTTAAAAAACTATTTTCAAAAACTGAAAAAAACAAAAAACTAAGATCTTAATTTATATGTGACAAAGTGTTCTAAAAATCATATGCTAATTACTGGCGCATGGGAAACTCCAAATTCAAATTTAAAATTGTACTTATTTTTTTGTCCAAAAAACTTTTTTAAACTTGGTTTTTTGATACCCTGAAAATTGTTTTCTTAAAATCTCACGTTTTGTATCCAAAAAGTAAAAAAAATATACTTCAAAAAAAATACATTTTAATTCAATTTTTGCAAAATTTCAAAGAAAATGACGTAGAAATTTTTTTGTGTAAAACTTTAAAAACCCAGAAAAAATTGAACAAAACTTTTGTTACAAAAACGCTAAAATCCCACATTGAATTTATTCCTTACAAAACATTTAAAAAAGAAAAATAAAATTTTAAAACACTGATATCACGTGTTATAAATTATAATACCATAATTGTTTCCTTAATTATCACCTTTAAAATGCATTGTTATTACTACAACCTTTAAACTTTATGTTTTTAATTAATAAGTAATTATTCATAAAAATATGCCAATTATATTTTTTCAAATTACATTTAAAATTTTTAAAAAGTTGAAAAATATTAAAGTTTTATGCTTGCATATCAGGGAATTGTGGATCCCAGAAATCTGGGCAATAATCCGGGTCATTTGGGGGTTCAGCTTCATACCCTCGGGCGATCATTCGACATCGATGTTCATGAAGTCGAGGCCAGGCTGCATCAGGAGATTTTGTTTGTGAAGGATCTGACCAAAGCCTTTCCGCAACCGCAGATGCCCGAGGCCATAATCTTGGAGTTAAATTTGTTCCATCAACATATTCACCCCACATTGGAGCTTCCCCACCCAAAACTAGGTCCTTTTGGGCTTGAGTTCCATTAAAGCCTGTTGGATCACATTCATAATATTGGCCTATAATAAACATATTAAAATAAAATTTGCATAAAATATTTTTTACCTCGTTGAAGTGTGGTATTTCCATTAACGTAACCCCAGTCAGGTCCATATCTAATGTAATTGAGATACCTAAAATTAAGGATACTGTAACCACATGATAATATTATAAACTTACCAACAAGTTGATAAAATTGTATGATGACCATTTAGTGTAATATTATACACTTCACTCATAATCTGTAAAAAACATGGTTACTGTAATACCGTAATCTTTGATAAAAACTTACTTCATCCATTGTTTCACCTTTCCAGGCATGTGCAATCGAACCTTTTGGCTACAAACATTATGCAAATTTTTGAAAAACTATTTAGTATTAAAAACCTTACAGCAACATTCATATCAAGAACTTCTTGCCAAAAAATCATTTTGGTCGTATTTTTGTTGCTTTGAACAAGTTCTACCAAGCTATAGAATGTTTAAATTTTAAATTTAATAACAAAATAAAAACAAACTTTTGAAAATAATAATTTAAAAGTTTATTGGTGTCATTTCCCATTCCGTGATTTTCCATCCAATCCATCACATCTTTATTTCGTTCCCTCAAAATTTGCATATTATTACAGTAAAACTAATATTAGCCTAGAAAACCTTTTTAGTTCCGAAAGACCTGTACTTGATTTATTTACTTTTAAGTTTTAAGTAAATTTAAATTTGCATAATATTAATATGTCTTACTGTAACCCTTACCAACAATGAAGCATATCATCAGAAACTTCATCCCCTCCAAAATGGAAATAATTATCTTTGAACAAATTTAGAGCTTCCTGTAATTCAAATTTATCAACCTTAAACTTATGAATACATCAATTTTTTTACTCCAAAGAAATTAGTTAAAAACGCCCAATTTGAACCTTTTGTTGGATCAATAATATTACTTAAAAGTGTATTTTGTCCATTTTCGTCATAACAAAGACTTAAAAGATCTTTGATTGCATGCCAGGCACCTTGAAATTGACAATTTTAAGATCTACCGTATTCATGTACAAAATTTACCAGAATGTCCAGGAGTATCAAATTCTGGGATAACTCGAATTCCACGATTTTTTGCAAATTCAATGATATCTTTTATTTGATCAATTGAATAAACATGTTTTGGGGTGTATGCACCTTTTGCAGATAGTTCTGGATATTTTGCAGATGTGTATGGAAAAGCTTCTGTATCAGTTAAATGCCAATGAAAAACATTCATTTTATTTTGGGCCATCAAATCCTAAAAGTAGGTTTAAGTACTGTAAGCTTACAGAAATCAATGTATGATAAAGATAAAATTTTAAAAACAGCTTACAAGTTGTCGCTTTATAATATTTACTGATAAGAAATGCCGGGATGAATCTAACATTATTCCACGATGCGGAAATCTTGGAGAATCCGAGACTGTCACAGATTTCAACCACCACTAAAAAACATAATTTGCATAAATTATAATCCCAAGACTGAATTTGTGTAGGAATTTTGGAAAGATAATTTGCATAAAAACCAACCTGTCCCTTTGAGTCCTTGTAAATCAAATGACTAAAAGTTTCTAAAGCTCTCAAAGCTCCCCAAACTTGATTTGCAACAATTACTGCAACTGAAGATGTCGCCTGAATTGTATCTAAAATTACACAATTGCTGCATTCAAAATTTGCATAATTGCTTACATGATTCATCCATTTCCAGCTGTGGATAATCATTTGTACATCCCTGTTTTACTGTAACTGTAACGGAAACAATTGAATCTGCTTTTAGGGGATATTCAATAAAAGAAGCAGAAAAAGTGTATCCCGGAAATGCTAATTTTTTGTAACGTCCAAGAGCTTTATCAATTATTTCACATCCAGGTTTCCAACTATTAAATTGAAAAGTTGAAGGATTAATTGCAAAACTTTGATTATTAATGTATTTTATGTTGGATGGAAGAGGCCAAACTCCACCTCTAAAAATTAATGGAACGTTTAATTTAAAAATGTCATTAATAAATCAATATCGAAATCAATATTCTAATTTCTAGAATCTGTTCCCCCCTCTTCTAAATCAAAATTCTTACTGTGTTGATAAACCTGGATCTGGCCGGCCATAAAACCAGGCAAAAGTTGTTGAAAAAACTAAAATTAAAACAAAAAATACACGAAGAATCATTTATTTTTCTTCCGCGTTTCTTTCCTTTCTAAAACCACTAATTGATCAAGGAAAGAAAAATGAAATTGAAGTTTTTGTACTTTTGAATTGAATGAATGCATTCGCCATTTTTCAGCTTTTGTTTATAACAGCAACAACCACAACCACAACCACAACAAGCTGATAACAAAAAGAAAGAAAAAAACGTGGAAAACGTAGTCAAAACTTTAAAAAAATAGGCGTCGTTTAAATCTAAAAACACAAAGCATGTTAGACCATAAAACTATTGAGACATAAAAAATTTCAAACAAGGAACTAATAACTTGATAGAACTGGTTTTATACTAGTAAAAATTCCCAAAAGCTTTTGAATTAATCAAAAAAAATCCTTAAACTAAAAGAGCATTGCGCCAAAACAAAGAATCAAACATTGATAAACAATTTTAAAAGAAAAAGAAAATGTCACGGTGGCGCAGTGGTTAGAAGCTTGCTTCTAGTTCCACACTGGCGGGGTTCAGTTCCCCGTCAGAGTTGCCATTCTACCGTTGACAGCAAATCTTCGTCAAAATATGTTTCATCGACAACCCCAAAATTTTTATATTTTTGTTTAAATTTTTTAAATTTTAAATGCCGTGTAGGAATATTCTGTTCTGTATAGCTATTTATAAAACACAACACCTTTTTGATTTTCAACTTGCTTAACCTAAACTTATGCAATTCATATCTTCATTATAGTTTCCCAGGCGTAGCTTACAGAGTCTGAAAAAAGAATATATTCTTATCTCTATGTCGTGGTGTTGAATTATTTTTTTTACTTATTTAAAAAGTAAATATTATTATTCTGCTCAGTAGATTATTGTGATGAAGAATACAATTTTTCCTTTTTTCGTTTTTTTACTCTATCGAATCTACTCATCAAAATGAATCGAGTGGCCACAACTTTTTGTTACCCGCGGGTAACAAAAAGTTTGAATTCTAAAAAAATAACAGAGTTATAATGATTAAAAATAAACTAAAATCATCGTTTTTGTTTTTATTTTTTGGAACGTTCAAGCAATTGCGAAAAAGAATGTTTTCTCGACACGAAAGCTTGCGAAATATACTGTGGTGCTACTGCGGTGACGCATTTTTTTGCAAAATCTTTTTCAACTTTTTTTTCTTTGTCGCTTCTTTTTGCAACATTTGTTGGTTTTTGTCGCTGTTTTTTCCCATCGTGTACGTATTTATTCTGGCTTATATCCCATTATTTATTAAACTCTGAATATTCATTCAATTTGCTTTCCTTTAAATCCTGATTTTCCTCTTTTAAATTTGTTTTTTCCCTTTTTCTTTTTATTTCTTTTTCCTTGCGAATCGTGAATACTTTTTTTTGGCAAAAAAAGTATTTTACATGATTTTTCGCTTGTTTCAGCGGAACAACTTCTTTTCTAAACAAAATGGCAGCAGCTGATAACATGATTAAATTACAACAAATTAAATATGATTTGTTCAAAGCTCAGAATCCTGAAACTGGCAAGTTTGATGTCATTTTTGATTCCAATGGAAAGGTATGTTCTTTGTTTCTGCAATTACTTCTAAAAGTGTGTGTTTTAGTTACTTTATGCTCATAAATGCATGTTGAATTTGGTTTCGGAAACTTTTGATTCTATGCTTTCTGAAAGATGGACTTCAAAGAATGATTCCGTCAAAATTGAAGATTACAGCTTTGATGAATTTTATCAATTTTTGACATTTTTATATTCTGGTGAATGCCAACTTACAACAGAAAATATTTCTTCCATGGTTGATATCTCTGAATTTTATCAAGTTCAATGCTTCAAAGATTATTGTGATGCTTATGTTTCAAAAATTGATTTAAATGATACTAATTTTTTCTCTTTCTTGAAATTGGCAATGAAATATTCCTTGACTGACCTCAAAGATTCCATTCGATGTTATGCTGCAAAAGATTTCGCAAATATTGTTGTTGCAGATGATTTTTTACAACTGGATATGCTTTGCGTGAAAGAAATTGTTATTGCAAGCAAAGAAAATTTTACCCCGGAAGATTTATTTCATGCTGTGGGATTAATTATTTGTTTCCTCTTTAATTAAATAATTTTTTAGGTGTTCAGATGGGCTGAAAGACAAGCGATTGTTAAAAAAGAAAAATCTGAAGACGCAAACTACAATTTAAATGATGCAATCAAAGGTGAAATCTCTGAACTTCTTCCATATATTAATTTTGATTTTATGAATATGACTTTTTTGCTTGAATTTGTTCGTAAGTGCTCTTAATTTATGTTTGCCTGACATAATTTTATCTTTTTAGTTCCTCGTGGTTACATTTTTCAATCATTTGATAAACTCAGCAAGATTTTATGTGGCATTTGTCTTAAGAAAGGTTAGATTTGGTGTTTTTTAAATGATAGTTACAAAATATGTGCTTTTAGTTACTGTAACAAATGCCAATGGACAAACATTATCTGGTAAAATTTTGGCTTCTGATAGAATTCTTATTGAAAAAATTGAATCTTTTGGTTTATCAGAAAATGCTCCAGGCAATAGTTGTTGTTGGTGGCTTCCTAAAGCAGAATTTCCATCAAAACCAAGTCCGTTAAAAAGGCGAAATGGCGTAGATTGGTATTTAATTTATTTTCCTGGTCATGAAATAGGAATTGCTAGAGAAATTAGAGATTATCATTATTTAATTGCTGAAATGTTCCCTGAAGATGGAAAAGAATTTGTTGTTACTCCAAATTGCAAAATTGAAGTTTCTTTTGATAATTAATTTATTATTGCTTTTGAAAATTATAAATAGTTTATTTTTTTATGTTGTAATTAAAATTACTGTATCATTTCCTTGTGCAAAATAGTTTTAACAATAATTCAGGATTTTTTGGTATTTTTTTATGAGCACATTATTTGCGATGTTTCGTCTTATAAAAAGATTACAACATGATCATGTGAACCTTTTAAGAAATATTTAAATGAGTCATATCTTTTTTCTTCAAAAGCTTTTTTCCTTCCTTTCGTGCCAGTCGATTTCAAACGAGACTCATTTTTTTACCGATCGTCCCTCAGAATTGGTACGCGTTTGGTCCCTTAAAAAATAGCCACTGTCTGCAGACATGTCTGGTCTTCTTTTGAAACAGTAAAAATATGAACCATATAAAAGCAGACAAAAATTACATATTTTTCATCATTCGGCTTTGACGTTGCTTTTTGTAAAAATTTGTTTTGTTTGTCTCTAAAGAGGTCATCTTTTTAAAAGCAAATTTTCTTTGTTTAGGGATTGTCCAGAAATCACGTGACCATGAGGGGGGAGGGAGGGGGTAAGCCAAATGATCACCCGGCTTTGATGTTGTCGGCAAAAGGCTTTGATCTTTGGTCACGGCGGGAGGGAGGGGGTTTGAAAATCACGATTTTTTGGTCACGTGATTTCTGGACAATCCCTTATCTCTGTTCGTAACAAAAATTAATTATTGATACTGTTATCCGTATTACTGTATTATTGTTATTAAATTTAAGATTAATTGCTTGAGTAATTGTTATAAATTTTTTGTGAACGATTTAAATCGCGATTTGTTAGAATATAAATTTCTCGTTTTTAACACAAAAAACAATTTTTTGAATATTTCCAGGATCGATTAACTTTTTTGCTATACCGTAACAACTGATCCCAAAACATTGTGCTTTGCAAAAATGTTCAACATTGATCAAGCAGCTGTTTTAAAAAATTTAACAACTTTGAAATTTGATGGCGAAAAATTTTGGAAAATTTTTACAAATCCCATCTTTCCAGAAGCTGAAGCTCGAGCATGGGTTGATGAACATTTTTATTTGACAATTCAAATTTCCATCCTTTATGTTACCGTAATTTTTGGGTTGAAATATTTTATGCGAAATCGTGACCCTCTTCAATTGACTTTACCCTTGAATATTTGGAATGCCTTTCTTGCATGCTTTTCAATTTTTGGAACTTTAAAACTTTCACCAAATTATTTTGGAGCTATTTTTGATTACGGTATCGTAAATTCATTTTGTCGAAATCATGGATTTACAAGTGGCAGTCATGGTTTTTGGGTTTGGTTATTTGTAATTTCAAAACTTGTTGAACTTGTGGATACTGTATTTTTGGTACTTCGAAAACGGCCTTTGATGTTTGTACATTGGTATCACCATATTTTAACACTGATTTATGTCTTCTATTCTTATCCACATGCTCCAGGCTTTAATCGATGGGGAATTTATATGAATTATTATGTCCATTGTTTCATGTACACTTATTACTTCCTTCGATCCATGAATATCAAAATCCCTGGGGCTATTGCAAAGTTAATTACAACCCTTCAACTTATTCAATTCATTATTTCTGTTTCATGTATCGCATATTTAGCTTTCATTATTCATTATCTCGGATATCAATGTGATTTTGAGCCAAAAGTTTTTGCCCTTGCTATTTTTATGGATTTTACATATCTTCTTTTGTTCATCAATTTCTTTTATCAATCTTATGTTCGAAAAGGTGGAAAATCAAAGTATCGAAAACAACAACAACAAAATGGTGATAAAAAAGAACATTAATTTGTCACAAAATACTAACGTATTTTTTTAAATCAAAGTTTTGTGTTATTTTTGATTAACGATTTTAAAATACTTTGTTAAAAAAGAATAAAAAATATTGTAAGCAATTAAAGTATGACCAAGCATGTCGATTTCTAAGAAAGATTCAGAAGTGGACACTTTTAAAAATGGCTATGAAGATGAAACTCCCCAAAAATAAGGATAAAAAATCTTAAAAATCCCTAATCTCGCCACTAAACCACCTAAAATTCCATGAAAATTCCAGATACCGTAAAATGCTAACTTATTTTTGAGGTTCCCAAATCAAATATGCCACTGAAAAATTTAGACACAGTAATTTATTGAACTCCCTGGTAATAAAAATGTTAAATTTTATAACAAAATTAATAAAATCTTTATATAAAGAGAACATCAGTTTAAAAAACAGAAAAGCAGTTTTAACTAATCTTTTGAAAAAATCAATGAAAACTACAACAAAATTATTATAAATAACAAAACCTTTAATAATAAATGAAACATTACAAATCAGAAACAACTTCAATTTTGCAATTTGGTGTAATAACAAATTCTTTTCCAGGTTCAGGGAACATTTCAGCAATTAAATAATGTAAATCAATAATGGTAGAAGAATGCATAATACCGATTTGTCCATTAGAAAAATAAATCAAATACCAATCAACGCCGCTTCGAATTTTTAATGAACTTGATTTTATCGGAAATTGTGCTTTTGGATACCACCAAAAAACATTCGAACCCCCACGACCATTTGTTAATGATTCGATTCTTTCGATAAGATTTTTATCTGACGGCAAAATATATCCACATAACTTTTGTCCTCCAGAATTGGTTACAACAACTGAAAAAAACTAATTGTACTTATTCATTAAAAAAGACAGAATCAAACCTTTTTTCTTAACACAGGCACCACTTAAAATTTTGCTGAGTTCATCAAAAGAATCAAAAATAAATCCGCGAGAAACTAAAATAATTTTAATCTGTAAATGGAAAATACACTTTTAAAAACTTACCAACAAATTCGAGCAAAAAGCTTAATTTCATTTCAGTAAAATCAATATGAGCAAGAAATTTAGTGATTTCAGATTTAATTGCATCATTCAAATTAATACTTGCATCTTCTTCACGTTTATCCTTTGCACGAGTTTCTGCCCATTTAAATACCTGAAACAAACGATGAAAAGAGCGCAAAATAACCCTAAAACTTACAGCTTGAAAGACATCTTCTTGTTTAACTTTTTCATTTTTGCAAATAGTTACAATTTCTTCAAGGTTAGCATTGTTCAACTTTAAAAAATCATCAGTGGCAGCAAAGGTTGAAAAATTATTTGCAACAAAAGGATAAATGGCAATTTTGAGTCTAACCAAAGAATATTTCATTGCTAATTTGAAAAATGAAGAAACATTTTGTTCAGTAAATTCAACTTCGGATAAAAAGTCATCACAATAATCTTGGAAGCATTGGACTTGATAGAATTCAGCGATATCAACCATGGAAGAAATATTTTCTGTTGTAAGTTGGCATTCACCAGAATATAAAAATGTAAAAAATTGATAAAATTCATCAAAGCTATAATCTTCGATTTTGATCAAATCATTCTTTGAAGTCCATCTTTCAGAGATCATTGAATCAAGCGTATCCGAAACCAAATTTAACATGCATTTATGAGCATAAAGTAACTAAACAATGCATGATAGCTAATAAAGACATTAATAAAACAAAATCCCTTACCTTCCCACCAATTTCGAAAGTAAGATCAAATCGACCAGTTTGAGGATCTTGAGTCTTAAAAAAATTCAATTTTGCAAGATTTAATGCGAGCACATTAGATGCTGCTGCCATATTTCTGAAAAATTTAAGATTAAAGAAGAAGTAAATTCAGGTTAAAAAGTTGCAATAACGCAATGTTTTACAAAATCACGCTTCAAATTAACCCGAATTGTTGACGCATATATTTTCTAATTATAATTTATAAACATTGTAAACATTAACAAAACATCATTAAGGTCGTAATAAAGGTTATTATTAAATAAACAAGCAGAAAAATTATTGATTAAACAGAAGACTGCTTTGAAAAAAATGTTGAACTTCGAAGTAAAAAATTGCAAAGAAAAAAAGCTGACACTTCGCCAACCACTTTTTCTACAGTAAACACAGACCCTACAAGGGTGACTTGATATCAACATTTTTATATTAAAATTAGTCATGAATGTGCAAACCAAAATCCTCAAAAATAGGAATGAAGAAGGTATAAAAAATGTTACATTTTACATTAGAGAACAAAATTAATAAAACATCAACATAAGAAACAGCTTTAATTTTCTATTTTGAAAAAACAATGTCAAAATTACAAGAAAAAACCATTAACAGCAAAAGTTAATAATCACAAATAACTTGAATTTTGCAGTTTGGTGTAACAATAAATTCTTTTCCAGGTTCAGGAAACATTTCTGCAATTAAATAATATGAATCTTTCACTCGAGAAGCACGTTTAAGACCAATGTGTCCACCAGGAAAATAGATCAAATACCAATCAACGCCGCTTCGTTTTTCTAGTGAACATGGTTTTGATGGAAAATCTGCTTTTGGCAACCACCAGCAAGAGTTCAAAGTACCTCCAAGTGTTGATACTTTAAAAGATTGAATTCTTTCGATAAGAGTTTTGTCGTCAGGAGAAATTTTTCCAGATAACTTTTGTCGCCGGTAATTTGTTACAATAACTAAAAAAGTACAATTTGTAACTATTACTTAAAAAATGGAATCAAACCTTTATTCTTCGGAGAGGCGCCACTTAAAATTTTGCTGAGTTCATCAAAAGAATCAAAAATGAATCCACGGGGAACTGAAATAATTAAAAAAATCAACAGAAAATATACTTTTAAACATTTACCAACAAATTCGAGCAAAAAGCTTAATTTCATTTGAGTAAAATCAATATGAGGAAGGAATTCAGTGATCAGAGATTTAATTGCATCATTCACATTAGCGCTTAAGTCATCTTCCTGTTTATCCTTTGCACGAAATTCTGCCCATTTGAACACCTAAAACAAACGATGAAAAAAGCGCAGAAAAATATCCAAAAACTTACAGCTTGAAAAACATCTTCTTGTTTAACTTTTTGAATTTTGCAAATAGTTACAATTTCTTCAAGGTTCGATTTGTCTAACTTTAAAAATTCATCAGTGGCAGCAAAGTTTGAAAAATTATTTGCAACAAAAGGATAAACGGCAATTTTGAGTTTAACCAAAGAATATTTCGTTGCCAATTCAAAAAACGAAGAAACATTTTGTTCAGTAAAATCGACTTCAGATAAAAATTCATCACAATAATCTTTGAAGCATTGAACTTGATAATATTCAGAGATATCGACCATGGAATGAATATTTTCAGTTGTCAGAAGGCATTTACCAGAATATAAAAATGTCAAAAATTGATAAAACTCATCAAAGCTGTAATCTTCAATTTTGACGGAATCATTCTTTGAAGTCCATCTTTCTGAGAGCATTGAATCAAATGTTTCAGAGACCAAGTTCAACATGCATTTATGAGCATAAAGTAACTAAAAGATGTATTATAGATTATTAACACATATTCATAAACAAATTAAAAACCCCTTACCTTTCCATCAATTTCAAAAGCAATATTAAATCGACCAATTTGAGGATCTTGAGTTTTAAATAAATTAAATTTTGCATGATTTAATTCAAGCACATTAAGTGTTGCTTCCATATTTCTGAAATACATAATACTTTAGAAAAAGAAAAGCGACGTTTAAGAGTTGCAAGAATGCAGTTTTTACGAAATCACGCTTTGAAGTAAACGCATTGTTCAAAAGTATAAACAATGTTAACATTAACAAAATATTTTAATATAAATATTTTGTTAATGTTAAAATTAACAAAATATTTATATTTAAATACTATAAAAGTCATAATAAGCACGAAAAAATAATTGATTTATTAATATCCAAAAACAAAAGTTGTTTTGAAAATAAAAATTGAGATGAAGTTAAAAAAAAATGAAAAAAAGTTAACACTTCGCCAACCACCTTTCCTACAAGACAGGACTTTCTTTGTTAAGCTTTTTGTATTTAAAAACCCTTGAAAAGTTCAAAAAAGAGAAAAATTATCAACTAGAACAATTTAAAATCATGTCATTCCTTTTTGTTCTTAATAATAATGGTAATCAATTATCCCAGAGCTTTAAACAGACAAGTTGCAGCATGAAAAAGTAAAACATATTGTGTAATTGGAAGAAAGACGAAAAAATTCTGGAAATGTAAATATCGAGCTTAAACCTGTTTGTAATTCACAAAACAGCATAAACAAATTAACACTTTTTGTTCTAAAGTCTTTTAGACTAAGGATGCGAGATTTATATGGTATCTTTCTTTCTGAAAATTTAAAACAATGAAAATAATTGTCATATATGGATCATTTAGTTTTTGAACATTTGAAGGGCCTTTATTTATGATAACAAAAGATTTTTACAAAACAATCGCAATTTTTTGTTAAAATTTTAATTTTACAAAAATCCTTTTTCTTTGAATTTTTAAGAAATGTGTTTTAATATAAAAGGTGAGAAATTCGTCCACAATCCCGGATTGTTTGTGAATATTGTTTGCACTTGAAATATTTATGATCAGGTTTGATTGGGGTTTTTCCATTACATTTATCAAGGCAAAATTCAAGAAGTGGATTTGCTCCAACTCCATTTCTTTTACAACAGGCTCGATTATCTTTCAAATTTTCAAGGCATTGATAATATGCTGGACCTTCAGTGTCAAAATTGCATTTTTTGTTTTCAAAAGCTTTTAAAACCTGAAAAATTTTATGTCAAGTGATGCCTAGAAATATCGATCTATAAACAAAAAACATCAATTCGATTACTGTAGCAATTAAGGTCTTTAAATTCCTTTTGGTGTATTTTATGACCATCTAAGTTTTACTACTTTCAACGCTAAACTTACTTCATCTGCGTTTTTGCTATATGAACAAAAAGGTTGACAAGAATTTTGAATTTTCTTATCCTTACAACACTCAAGAAATGATTTTTGACCAGAAACTGGATCTGCAAAAACAGCGCCAACAAAAACAAGGAGACACAAAAATTTTTGTGACAAAACAGCTTTCATTTTTTCTTCCTTCCAAAAACAAACAATTGTTTCCAATTTTTAGAATGTTTATGAGAAATTTCGGGGCTCTATTTATACGGATTTCAAGCATTATCAAAATCAATTAATGCTTCTCAGACACATTTTCTTTGCAAAAACTCAAGAAATATTACATTTTTAAAAGCTTTTTCTGTCTGGAAAAACACATACGCGTATGCATACGTGTCTAAAATAATATTATGATATTTTCATGTTTTTGAGAATTATTTTTAATATTAACAAAACTAAAACGTTGCTATTATTTATTTCAGAAGAAAAAAATTTGTCCTGAATAATTCACCATTGATTTATTACAGTAGTTCAGAGTAAGCTTGGTTTTCTTAAAAGAACAAAACTACCGTAATTTTAAAAAACTTGTATAAGAAATGATTTGAGTGTCACTTTAATAAAACTTCAATATGTTGTAATCAAACAAGCAACAAAAATATATAATTTATTACAAATGTAATTAACCTACAGTACAAATAAAACCTATATGTTTCATGCAAGAATCAAATCATCAACGCCATTAACGGCAGAAAAATATTTGTTCACAGCATCAGCCGAGACATCTCCCAACTTGCTGGGCTTCCAGTTTGGATTACGGTCTTTATCCACAAGAACTAAAATATATCCTTTTATTAATCTCAAATATGCTAAATTCACAAAAACTTACTTGCTCGACAACCTTCAAAGAAATCATTGCCTTCCAAAAAGTGATGGGTCATTCGATGTTCCATTGTAAAAATACTTGAAAGATCACTGACACTTCCATTTACAAGTTGTTGATATGTAACTTTGAGAGATGTTGGACTCTGAAAAGATGAACATATTAAAGGAACAAAACTACAGTAACCATACCATTTTCATTAATTCATCAATTTGTTTCTTTGAAAATTCATCACCTTTTGCTTTAAGTTTTTCAATAATATTTTCAACAGATTTTCCATTGAAAGTTGTATTAATTGTTTCAATATTTGATTGTAGAGAGAATCCAGGGACATGTTTAGGCGTAAATTTACAAAGAATTTTATCAATCTTTTCTCTTTTACATTCAGATTTTGGGAGTTTCTTTAATTCATTTTCAACTTCAGGAATATTCTTTGATTCAACCTAAAATTATAATTATCAATAATGACATTAAATTAATATAGAAAACATACATAATGTGTAGCTAAACCAGAATGAAATACATCAGCACCCTTTAAGCGATAACCAGTTAAAGCAAGAAACATTCCGAGTCTTCCAGGAAGTCGAGGAAGAAAGAATGATCCACCAACATCTGGAAATAAGCCTAACGCAGTCTCAGGCATTGCAAGAAGAGTTTTTTCAGTTGCAACTCGAAAATCTCCATGAATTGAAAGTCCACAACCCTACAAAAATATCAACAATAGTAATAAATTAAACATTATGTATATGGTAAACATACTCCACCCATTGTAATACCATCAATCAAAGCAATATATGGAAGTTTATAAGTTCCAATTAAATAATTAAGCATATATTCTTCTCGGAAAAATTCTTTATGAATAGTTCCACCAGATTTTGCAGCTTTAATTACAGCTAAAAAAGAATAAATCAAACTTTTATCAATCGAAGAAAGATAAATTCACAAAGAACATCCCCGCCAGCACAGAAAGCTTTATCTCCAGCACCTTTAATAATCACTAAACCAGCTTGATCATCATTCAACCATTCCTGAAACAAACTTTAAGTAATACATTCAACATAATTATCAAAACCAACTTTCATTTTTGGATAAATTTGTCGAACCATTGATAGATTTAAAGCGTTCAAAGCTTTTGGACGATTCAATGTTATAATTCTTGCAGCTCCATCACAATCAAATAAAACTTCTGATTCTGCAGATGTTGAAGACATTGCTCGTTTGGGAATCCAAAAAAACATCTTTGTTATATAAAATCAGAACTAAAACATTAAACAATACCTGTGATAAAAAAGTTGGTGATCGAAGACATAAACGTAGCATATTTGATTAATACAATGATGTTATTCTGTCAGAATTTAAAAAAGATCGATTAAATATCACTGATAAAAAGATTTTTCGGAACTAATTTTTGTGTAAAAACAATTTTTAAACGGTTTTTTTGCAGTGGCAAAAATGAGCGTTACGCCAAAAAAAGAATCAAACATTGATAAACAATTTTGAAAGGACAAGAAAATGTCACGGTGGCGCAGTGGTTAGAAGCTTGCTTCTAGTTCCATACTGGCGGGTTCAACCCCCCGTCAGAGTTTGCCAATATACCGTTGACATTTCCGAGAAAAACTACTGCATCATCTACTGCCAAAATTTTTTTAACTTTTGTAAAAAAATTTAAAAAATAGTTGTTTTACACAATTTTTTTAAATAGAGAACCAATTTGATTATTACAAAAGTTTGTGGGCTTAAATTTAAATTTTAGTTTATCCTATTATTGCAAAAGCATATTACAAAGGAAAGAATCCTATCAAAAGAACTAACAAACGATAAAACACTTCGAAGAACAAACATGCTAAATATGTGTTTTTTGTTTCATTTTTCAGGATCAACGATAGTAATCTGTTTATTTTATTACTCAAGGAAAACGTAATATTATCAGTCCCAAAATGATAGTTAATTAATCATGGCCTTTCAAAAATTTTTGCGGGCACAAATACAACACAATTTTTTTATTTAGCATTAACAAGTACCCATTACTTTTTTACACAATATTTAAGTTTTTTAAATTTTGAAAGCTACTTGTTAAAAAAATTTTTTTTAAAGACGTTTTGCTTTTTTGCTCCAAATATTTTGATGCTGATTCTTGGAACCAAACACCTTTTTGTGAGCAATTTTTAATATTTTTTTAAAAAACTCAGACATAACTTAAAATTAATGGGTTATGGGAAGTAGTAAATAGTAGATAAACACATTTTGTATCATGTGCCCCCGTATGCTAGGAAAGCAATGATTAATTTTTCAGTACTGTATTTATTCATCTATTTGTACCTAAAATATACCCATTGAAATAACAAACTTTGACAAAGTTTTACGGTAATGGGCGTGAAAAATGCAAGATTGGGCATTTAAAACTTGAATTTTTTTAAATTTCAAACATTTTAACTTTCATTTAATAATCGTAGAGTTACAACTTGTTAAAATGAACAATTCAACCAATTCTAATATCTGTTATATAAATGATAAATCTTCAAAAAAAGAATTTGGAGAGGGTCAATGTACCATTGGGAATATTGCTGCAATTTTATTTAAATATGATTTTGGATATATTTGTATGGGAATTCTTGGAATAATTATTTTTATTTCAATTTTTGGCGGAATAAAACAAAATTATCGATGGTTTATTTTAAATCAAGCAATTTGGGATTTAATAAAAAGTTATGAATTTTGTTGTAATAATTTTCTCTCAAATTATGTTAAGCCGAGTGCTACTGCTTCATGTTTTTTTTACAACAATAAGGGAGCTGGGCCATGGGATAATACAGCCCAAAACATAATTTTTGATAATATTTATAATCCTTTGTTGCTGTTATCAGTTACAAGATTTATAGCTTTGTATTTTGTGAACTTTTATGATAAATTAACTCAAGGCTATAGAGTTTTCATTACCATTATATTATTCAATATATTTTTTATGTTTTTCCAAACTGAATATTTAATTAGCATATGGTTAATTGTGCCAAGGAATACATGGCTTGTAAACGAATGCAAAATTAAAGAACAACAAATTTTAAATTCTTCTTCAACTTTATGTACAGTTGCAAATACCAAAGATTTTATAAGTTATTTTTTTAGTTTTCTTTGGACTCTATGTAATAAAATTCATCAACTTAATCCTGCAATTTGTTTGTTTATTTCATTCTTTTCAACTTTGATGATAATTTTTAAAGTTGCAAAACAAGCAAAATTTCAATTAAAACATAATCGTCGAGATTTCTTCAATTCTGTCCGAGTCGCTGCAGTTATTTTATCTCAAACTTTAATGACTTTTTTTATTTTTGTTCTTCAATTTTTTGATAATATTCAACCTTTTATTAGTACATTTTCTTCTGTTCCAGTTTTAACAAATGAAGTTTATGATTTATATAAAGATAGGTTCAATTTTACTGGTTATCTCGATTTTCGACTCCCGCTATGGATTGATGGCATTTTAGGATTGACAGGATATGGCGGACAACAAATTGTTACACAATCTCGAATTTTCATTGAATCTTTAATTGTTTTGGCCATTATGACAGGGTATCGAGAGGCTATTGTTAAATTTTTTAATAACATGTTTTTACTGTTTCGAAATCCTCGACAGTTTTTAAAAAGTTTAAAAAAAACTGCCCCACGAAATTCTTGGACATAAATTTTTTTAAGAAAATCTGTTGTAATTGTTTTTTTTTAATTATGTAAATCTTAACTTTTTAAAATTTATATGTTAAATTTTGAATCATGGGAAAGTAAATAAAATTGACTGAAAAAACCCTTTCTAACACTTTTTGAAAATATAAACATGTCCAGGTTTGAGTATCTAAACACTCTTACAGTAGACCTGAAATAAATAAAATAATTGAATATTACATTTACTATAGCAACAACATCACCAACGCAATTAAATTTGCGTAAAAAACCAATCAATTGACACTGAAATTGATGGCCATGAAAATGTCAAAGGACTTGCATTGATGATACTTAAATTTAATCAAGATTAACTAAAGCCTGTCAAGGACATTGAGGAAATCGAAAATGGGTAAAATAAAAATAGTTCTGCCGTTTTTGAATAAAAAGAAAATGTCAAATCTTTACAATTATTTTCTTTTGATTTTTGTTTTTAATTTTTGGTGTGTTTTTGTTGCAAATGTTAATGCTCTTGTTTTACAAATCGGTGAAACAAATCATAATCTGTTAAAATCTCGATTTCATAGTAGTTTTTCAAGAAGCAAGCGAGAAACTACAACCGGAGATTTCGGAAATCAATCAGTAAGGTTTTAATTTTTTATAAAAATTCAACAAATCAATTAATTAAAAATTCTTTATTAAATTTATTTTTTTAGCATCGTCAATGCTTTTATGAAAATGTTAAAAAATGTTTTGATGGAGCATTTTCGGATAATGTTTGGTGTATGGATAGTTTAGTTTATTCAAATATGGCAAAATATTACTGGGATCAAGCCATCTATACTTCTTACACCCCAAATTTCAAAGAACTTTTCATTAATTGCACAACTTCAAAAATTAAAGGCATGATTGAACCCGATACACCTGGAATTTTTACAAAATTGAATAAACTCGATGGTGAAGCATCTCCCAGGCTTGGATCAAAGATGAAATTGGAACATCAAGAATGCATTGAAAAATATGTTTGGAAATGTGTAATAAATCAGCATCGACTTAATTGTTACATGAATATGCGGCACAATGAAGTTGCAGAAATTGTCAATTCATGTTCAAATATAGTTTATAACAAACTTGGAATTTCGATAGAAACTTTTGAAGATGTTAAAATTCCATCTTGATCAAAATTGTTTGAAAAACTTGTAAAATTTTGATGACATAAATTAAATTATGCTACATAACTACGTTTATCATTAATATATTTACATGAAATTTGAATTTTGTTTAAACCTGCTTCTATAAATAGAAAAGGAAAAACTGTTAACAAAATTCCCTAAAAATCATTATCATTTGACATTTGATATTCTTTCTGCAGCAAAAACTGTCTTTTAAAAATTATTTTTAAAAGTAATTTTTTGAAATCTCGAGATACTATCTCTGCTTTTCACTTTGATTTATCTAATCGCCATGTTTTATAATCTTTTATTTATTAATATCACATTTATCAAAAAATTGCACAGAGCATTCTACGTTGTTTTAAAGTTTGAGTACTTTGGATAAAGGTGACAATTTCTAAAATGTGACGTTTCTGGAAAGTTGTTTCGAAAAAAGAAACTTACATATGCATCAATGATTGACGCATATAAAACCTGGAGGACATTGTGCACTAGTTTGACAAATTGGGACACAAGCAATCGGGGTCTAAATAAATTCAAACAAACAGTATGTATCGATTACAGAAATTGTCCTTACCTTCTTCTCAGCACGTGTACCATTGGAAGGATGTTTTGTCTAAACAGATATTATTTGAATGATATAAATCCAAATGAATAATACCATACCTCATTTCCTGCCGCAGCTACTGTAGATGCCATGACAACAACAGCCGCAAAAAAAAACAGTAAGAAAATTTTCATGATTTTTCAAAGAAATCGTCAAAAGTTTTATTTTTTTGTAAAAATGGAGAAGAAAAGTACTATTATTGACAAAACAGTGCTGTTAATATACCAAACACTTATCAGTTCATTGTAACTTTCACTCAATCAATTAAAAGCTTTTTAAGTGATTTCCATCAAAAGTCTGAAGCTTCACATGAATTATGCCTCGCTATTCGAACAATGTCTTAAAATTTTTTTCATAATTTGTTAAAAAAAGTGTCTGTGTTTTTTCCACGTACAACTTGGACAAAAGTGATGACATTTCAATTTTTAGTAATAGAAAAAATGTTGTGTAAAAATAAAGTGTTTTAATATTTGTGTTAAACGTATCTATCTTTTATGAAACCGAAATAGAAAATTGACGAATACAGCAAAGTTTTATATTTTAAGGACGTTTATTTTTGAAACAATTGTTTAAAAAATTACAAAAACGTGTTTGTTTAATTCGATATGGCATACACAAGAACTATAAATTTCTAAAATCTAAAAGTTTTATAAAAAATTTTTATGTTTTTTCAAAGTCGAACATCTGCTGTAACTTTTTAAAAATATTAGCGTCAGCTAATAGGATTTTTTAAAGGTTAAATAAACAAAGATGAAAGACATAAATTCATTAAGAATTCTTCTGAAAAATTGTTAAATGAATAATTTACAACATCTGGATAGTTCTTTAATTTTTTCTTACTGAATAATTACACTTTTTGCTGACATAGTTTTAGTAAAAAATGTCAAAATCTCTCAAAAAACAATGTTGTGTTAAAGCCACCTGTTACACTAAAAACATTTGTTTATAATCCGTCAAATATTTATTTTATGCCATAATAAAAAACAGAGAATGATAATTTCAGATTCCTATGAAGTTTTACTATTAGGACTTACGGCAATTTCAATTATTTTTGCAATTTACACTTTATTTTTGATATTTTATATTACACCAAAAAGTATGTCAGAATATCGATATTTTTTATTATTGTATACGGTACTTTTTAAAACTAAATATTCGTTTTTCATCTTCAACTCTTTCAGTCATGGGATTTAGCGTATACAGTAACGCTTGGGATTGTTTTAGAACCGAGGGTATTTTTTCCAGGTCGTGGTGCCATTGTTCAAGGAATTGCCAGAAATGCATATTTTTTAGTTAAACAATATTTTGGGCCAGAATATGCATATCGAGCAATAAGAATTGGAGTAAGTGGATACTGTAATTTTAAAAATATGTAATTCTTTTTAAAATACAGTATATTTTAGATTTGTACATTTGTTTGGAGTATTGTAAATATTATTATAACTCAAGATTATTGTTTAATTTATCGATTTACTGTAGTTCTTCCAAATCAGAGATATCATGACTTTTTGGTAAATCGAAAAGTTGTTTATTGCACAATTGCATTTGGTTTTGGAATTTGTTTCTGTTTTGCTGTTCCATTCTATTTATTTATTGTTGATGAAGATGTAAATTTTCAACTTTCAAATTTCAGGGAGAGAATAAAACCAAAATTTGATTAAACATATTTTTTAGAGAATCCCAGATTTCATAAATGCCATGGAAGAAATGCATCCCGGCACTTTTGTTGATGTTAAACCAGACTCAATTTGTTTTTGGTTTAATCAAGATTCAAAAGATTTTCAAGGAATTTTATTTGGAATTGGTGGAGGATTTATTGTATCTGAAGTTATTTGTTATTTTTGTGTTTCAAAAATTTTGAGTATTTTAAAGGCAAATGCTTCAAGTTTTTCAGCAAGAACCTATAAGCTTCATCGCCAAATGACTGTATTACTGTATTTACAGGTACAAAATATTTATATTACCTTAGGGGATATGATATATCCGATGCCAAAAATTTCAGATCACAAATCCAATTATTTTTGTTCTTTTCCCAATTTCCACTTGTATTCTTGCAATGTTTTTTAATTGGAAATTTCATCATTGGATTGGCCTCTACGGTTTAGCATTTATGAATTGTTATTCAATTTCAAATTCAATTTTAACAATTATTTTTGTAACTCCATATCGAAATTTCACAAGAAAATACACTTTCGATTTGATTATGAAAATGCCGTGCCTGAAAAAGTATCAAAATGTTATTCAAATTGCTCCAGCTGTTTCAAGCAGCACAGCTTTTACTGTAAATTCTCAAAATGCAATGAATTTTAATTAAAAAAACGCAAAAAGTTTTTCCTTAAAATAACAAAAGTATTAAATGATGATTGTCTGAATAATTAATTACCTGACAAAAACTAACCAAATTAATTTCATATCGTTAAACAACACAATGTCTGTTAAACACATAATACAATAATTATAAAAATTAAAAAAAATAGAAATTAATTTTTTAATGAACGAAAAATTGATTGTAACGCCAAAGTTTTTTTGCAAAAAAGAATCGAACATTGATAATTGATAAACAATTTTGGAAGAAAAAGAAAATGTCACGGTGGCGCAGTGGTTAGAAGCTTGCTTCTAGTTCCACACTGGCGGGGGTTCAATTACCCGTCAGAGTTGCCATTAGACCGTTGACATACCCGGTGGATTTATAAAGGCGTTCATAATATATAAAATCAAAATTTTTTTGGCAGCGCATCTTCGTCAAAAAATGTGAATCATCGACAACACCAAAATTTTTACATTTTTGTTTAAATTTTTTAAATTTTAAATGATGTGTTTTTTTGCTAAACAAAATGCAAACTTGTTGATATTTAAAAAGTTTACTGTAACAAACGTATTAAAAAACATTCAGTTTTTAACAATCATAATATTTTCAATTACTTTTAAAAAAGTAATGATGATTTATAAAATTGAAAATTTATCTGCTCACAAAAAACTAAACATTCATTTGAGATTCAACAAAAGTTATTTTACTTTCAAAAAAAGCTTTTTTTGGCAAAGTGGTACTGAATAAATTATCATTCATATTTTTCGATAAAAAATTAAACCATCAATTTGTTTTAGACAAGCACCTTTTTCTCTTAACAAAATGGCAGCTAATAAATATTTTGTTGAATTGCATCTTGCAAAATTTGATTTGTTCAAAGCTCAGAATCCTGAAACTGGCAAGTTTGATGTCATTTTTGATTTCAATGGAAAGGTATGTTCTTTGTTTCTGCGATTACTTTAATTAAATGGGTGTTATAGTTACTTTATGCTCATAAATGCATGTTGAATTTGGTTTCGGAAACATTTGATTCAATGCTCGCTGAAAGATGGACTTCAAAGAATGATTCCGTCAAAATTGAAGATTACAGCTTTGATGAATTTTATCAATTTTTGACATTTTTATATTCTGGTAAATGCCTTCTGACAACTGAAAATATTCATTCCATGGTCGATATCGCTGAATTTTATCAAGTTCAATGCTTCAAAAATTATTGTGACGCTTATGTTTCAAAAATTGATTTAAATGATATTACTTTTTTCTCCTTCTTGAAATTGGCATTGAAATATTCCTTGACTGACCTCAAAGATTCTGTACGATGTTATGCTGCAAAACAATTTGCAAATATTGCTGTTGCAGATGAATTTTTACTTTTGGATATGCTTTCTATGGAAGAAATTGTTATTGCTAGCAAAGAAAATGTTACACCAGAAGATTTATTTCAAGCTGTATGTTTCTACCTTTGCTTTCATTTTAATTGCTTTAATATTTTTAGGTATTCAAATGGGCTAAAAAGCAAGCTTTGGTTAAAAAAGAAAAATCTGAAGACGCAAATTACAATTTGAATGATGCAATCAAAGCTGAAATCTCTCACTTTCTTCCTCATATTGGTTTTACTGAAATGAAGTTAAGCTTTTTGCATGAATTTGTTGGTAAGTTTAAATAATTTGTTTAGCTTATTAAAGTATAACTTTTTTTAGTTCCACGTGGATTCATTTTTGATTCTTTGGATGAACTCAGCGAAATTTTATGTGGCGCCTCTCCGAAGAATAAAGGTATGATTCCACTATTTTAATAATTTTTACAAATTGTATGTTTTAGTTGTTGTAACAAATGCCAATGGACAAACATTATCTGGAAAAATTTCACCTGATGATAAAACTCTTATTGAAAAAATTAAATCTTTTAAGTGGTCCTCAAATACAACGCAAAACTATTGCTGGTGGAAGCCAGGAGCAGAATTTCCATCAAAACCGAGTCCATTGAAGAAGAGAGATGAAGTTGTTTGGTATTTAGTTTATTTTGCACATGGAGAAGTTGGAATTATTCAAGAAATAACAGATGGATATTATTTAATTGCTGAAATGTTCCCTGAACCTGGAAAAGACTTTATTGTTACATTAAATTGCAAAATTGAAGTTGTTTCTGATTTTTAAAATCTGTTTTGTTTTTTGTTTTGTTACTTACTTATGATAAAAAAAACTTTTGTTGTTCATCAAATTTGAATACTATTATTTTGAAAACACATGAGAACAATGATCAAGTGGGTATTCACCGAAATTTTTTAGATAGTTTTGATATTTGAAAGTCCTTCTTTGTTTTTTGCTAATCAAAATGTAAATGTGGGTATTCTTTGTGTTAGAAATTTACCAAAACAAACGAAACTTTATTAATTATAAGCAAAAACATTTTCAATTAAAACATTTTGATATTTTCTCTTCAAAATAATAGCGTTGGCATTATCTTCTTTTGAAATTGTCAGAAATGGGATCAAGTATTTCATGTTAAATTTTTCCAATTTTTTACGAAGACTATTTTTATCAGAGATTCCAGCAATGTTTTCAATGCCTTCCATTGTGACATCTGCCATCTGAACTTTTAAAGAGTCAGTAATATTAATATTTATTTTTATTTAACAAACTCGATTATTGAAATTTTCTGCAACAGTTTGGGATTCCATATTTTTTCTTTCAACGTTGAGAAAATTTAAAAGAGGACGAATTGCAATTCCCTGAATGAAGAGGTGATTGATTAAAATTATGCAAATTTGTTTTTTGTGATAACTTTTCTCGTTTTTTAGAAAGTATTCAGGAAATGCCCTATCTGGATCTTCAATTTGCCATTTAACTGTTTGAAAGCTCAAAAAAAGCGAAAAATTACCTGTACAAAAACACTAAAAAATATGCATGCCATACAACTTGCTAAAAACATTGGCTTTGCTTTTATCGTTTCCGGCATAGATGCGGCAAGCCCGTAGGCAATTGCACCTCGAAGTCCACTAAAACAAAGGATTATTTGTTCAACATATCCAAATTTTTGCTTTCGAAGTGGATTTAAAATGGCACATTGAACAATGACAGCAATAATTCGATAAACGAGACAACAGAGAAGTGAAAATCCAATAAACGCAAAATCCCAATGAAGATCTCCAATTACGGCAGTAATTCCAAGAAAAAAAAATGCCAAATTTTCTGTACATTGGGCTAAAGCTTTGATACTTTGTTTGGTGAAAATTCGAGTTTCGATTGAGACATTTGCTTTGATATAATCTTTCATTAAAATTCCGCAAACGACTATTCTAAAAAGGGGGGCGTTTAGATTAAATTTTAATTTGAAAAGTTTTAAAAATGTTTTTTTGATTTTTGTGATTCATTAATTTGGAGCAAAACAAAAATATGTAGCTTTCAAAGTAACCATTTTTTTTATAAAAGATGTTTGGAAGAACTTTTTTCTGTCATTTTTTTAAAAGCTAAACAAACCTGAAAATCAGGGATTTGTTGCAGCTGCGAAAAAAGAAGTTAAAATTCTTTTGGCCCCGATCGAAAAAATTTTTTTCAGTGGAAATTTTTTTTGGAAATGATTTTTAAAAAAATATTACAAAAAAATTAAAATGTTTTGGATTGGTTTTCTTTTTTCAACTTTCAATCGAAAACAACCTCAATTTTTAATAACCATGTTTTCCAGAATTTTTAATTTTGTACCTGTCGAAAAGTAACTTACGCAAATATTGAACTCATTCCAAACAATTCCGCAGTCAAATATGCCAAATATGGAACAACGAAAATGCAAATTTGAGAAACTGCCGGTAAATCAGTTGAAAATTTTGTCATTAAAGCTACGGTAACAGCTGCGAAAATTCCAATCAAAATTCCCCCTCCGGCAATAATGAAAAAGCTTCCTCCAACTGCGAGATAATGAAACCAGCGAATATTTTCTTCTCCAAGGGCAATAAATTTTAGGAACATAATATACAGGACTACGGTAATACTGTCATTGAATAAAGATTCCCCAAAAACATGAATAAAAAGAAAATCATTGACATGAATTTCTTCAAAAACTGCAATTACCGCAACTGGGTCAACTGCTGAAATCGGGGCGGCAAAAAGTAAAACTTCAAAGAGGGTGAATGGGGTGGAAAAAAGGCCAGCTTCGCCAAAGAAATATAAAGTGGCACCTAAAAATTTGCATATGATTAGTTTCCGTGCCAAAAAGAAAAAAAATTGCATACAATTAGTAAAATTATGCAAATTTTTTAACACTGGCTTTTGAAACAAAACTTACAAATTGCAATGGCATTTGAGATTGTTCCAGCTGCTGCCAATGTCATTACCGTACCAAAATTATCAAAGAGCTGCCGATTCGGCATAAAATATCCGGCATCAAGCATTATTGGAGGCAAAATCACCAAAAAGAAAATCGATGAATCAAACGTAAAATATTTTTGATCAATATTTAACCACATAATAGCAAATCCAAAAAGAATCCCAAAAATTAGCATAACCGCTGAACCCGGAATAACATTGTAAAGTTGATCAAAGAGCCTATGAACTTACAACGTTAAAAAGGGTTTACAAATTTTAAAAGAGCAAAACCGACCTGCTCGAAGGAAACAAATAACCAAAATCCAAAGTGAAATAATAAAATATGGTTCAACATGATCCCAATGAATTTCAAGAATTTTAAGACTTGAAGGATTTTGGCTATTTGATTCTGTATTTTCAACTGTTAAATTGGTAACAGCAAAAATTTGAGGAATTAACAAAATCCCAAAAATGCAAAACAAATACATTTATAATAATTGCAGAAATCAAGTTTCAACTATACACCACAAAAACTAATACAATGAAATAACCAAAAAAGGAAAGTTTGTGAGAGTTGACAACAAAAAGAGTCAATCAATGAAACAAAACAGTCTGCTGCAATAAATCAAAAGTCAAAAATAGATGGATTATAAAAGAGATCAAAACGTTCAAAAAAAACTTTTTACATATGTCATGGCCATGATCATGGTTTATTGCTTGCATGATGTTTGAGAGAATTATTTTTTTATCAAAGATCATCATCATCACATTCATAAGCAATAAAAACACTATTTTTTGTGAACCAAAGAGAACAAACTTTTTTATCACAGTTGCAATTTGGATTTTAAGGAATAATAAATTTGACACTTTTTTTAAGTTTTAGGAGGCGGTGGTACACGCATTTTTTAATCTCTAATTTTCGGGCTTGTCAAGCAAAAACCTGACAATCACGGTCTATGTTGGACGGTAAAACTATTTCTGTTGCAGGATCCAAACAAAAAGAAAAATACCGTTTCCTTTAATTCGAAAGAATTTAAAAATTCCCCCTGATAAATCTATTACACATCTTTAGAAACTTTATCAAGAAGGAACAAATTTAAAAAAAATTTAAATAATGGCAACTAAAAAGTTACACAGGTTTTTTTAGAGAAGTTTTGCAAAAACCTTACTTATTTTTATCTTTCCAAGTTTGATAAAATCTAAAATTAAACTGTCTACAGCATATGGTATGTATACCCTAAAGTTTTATCACTGCAGAGCTTTCAAATCAGTATTTTTGTCATGTACCATAAATGGTACAATTATATTATATATAATTTATATAAAAATATTTAAAAAATTAAAAATCAAAGATTTGTGTAGTCAAAAACAACTCCAAATTGAGCGAGCAAAAGTTTAAAGGGTGTCATTACTGCTGGCAAGCTAGCATTCGAAAACATTTTACATTAAAAGTACAGGGTGTTTATTTTATCTCTGTGGGGTTTTATTAATCAAAAAAACACATTAATCTTAAGTTTCAGAAGCTCATATTTTCACAGAAGGTTAATATGGGGCTAAAGATTGCTTTCCCAAATTTTCAGCCGAATCGAAGACCTAAACTTTTTTCGAGGATCTAGATCCTAGGACTTGACAAAAAATAAAAATTTTTAACTTTTTGGATTCCTTACTTTATGGACTATCAATTTGCTTTAATGTTTTTTTCTTATTCTCTAAATTTTAAATTTAATAAATTTTTTTAACAACTAAAGTTTTAAAAAATTTTTTAAGTCCGTGAATGCATTAACAAACCCTCGGACTTAGAAAATTTTTCGATTTTCAATAAATTCAAAAATAAAGAAAAAATTTAAAATTTAGAAAATAAGAAAAAAACTTTTAAGCAAATGTACTTCAAAAAAACCAATACGAAATAAAAAAACCATTTTCAACGATGTAATTAAATGTATTTTTTTTGTAATATAAATTTTCAACTCCCATTTTTATGGCATTACCAAAAAAATTTCTCCGTTTTTTTCATTCATAAAAAATACTCATAAAATGGGCCTTGTTGAAAGTTATTCTGAATATTCTTTAATTTATTTAATTCCGGGTTCTATTTTTTATGCTACATTTTTGTATCATTTAATTACACAAAAATCTCCAGAAACTAAAACTCCATTTTTTATAATAGTCAAATTTTTGGGTTTTATTGATATTTGTGAAATTGTATTTTCTTCAATCTATACCCGAATGACCACAATTTTATCGCAAATTACATTTTTTCAACCCCTTTGGAAGTAATAATTTTGTGTTAACTTTGATCCTTTATGGAATGTTAGTTGCCGCAGGAGCACAGGCATGGCTTCATGTTTTAATTGCATTTAATCGATTAACGGCCATTCTTTTTCCAACAGAGCATAACTTTTTTTGGAAAGGAAAACGATTTGTTGCAATTATTGCTATAGCAATAATAATCCCTCTAATTTGGTATTCTTGGATCATCTATTTTGGTTCTTCACTTAGTCACAACGGATTCTTTTTAGTAATTGATAATTTTCGAACTGGAATTTCATGGGTATGTGTTTGGCTGTTGTAATTAACTCGGAGGAGAAAAGGTGTTGCCGGCCTCTTTGATGTTTAAAAAAAATTTTTCGATTTATGTAAATTTTTCAAAATAATTTTTAAATATTTTAACAATTTAAAGGTTTTTTTTCAGTTTCGAAAAGCCACATTTGTTATTGTAAATGTTGGAGTGACATGCCTTCTGACATTGCTGTTTAATTTATTCACATTTATATTAATTCAAAGAGGACATTTATTAAAATCAAACCGAAGTAAATATAAACAAGAGTTTCGACTTTTAACTATTTCATTTACATATTTTCTTGTTCATGCTTTATTTCTTGCAAATGCTGTAAGCAAAATACATATATCTTTAATAATTGCTAAATTGTAACAATTGAACTTTAGGCACTTGTATATTTCATTGCATTTTCTCAACCAACAATATTAGTCATAATTCATCAAATTGCTGAGTCTCTCTCACACCTATGTCGAATAATTCTTTTTTTTTAAAAAATGATTAAGTCGACATTGTTTTCGTGTCGAGAATTTTTTTCCCCTATAAAAAATAAATAAGTCAACTGCAATCAACTTTTTCTTTTTTTTAATTTCAGTCGACTTATTTCACGAGACGATAAAAAATTTTTTTTGGCAGTTGAAAAAAAGAAGAAGAAAATATTTTCCGTGCGAGAACATTTCTTTTCTTTTTTTGAAGAAAAAAAGATTTTTAATTTTTGAAGCAAAAAATGCTTCAACTTCTGGAGTTTTTTTAGAAGCCGCTATAACATCTAAACGTTTTATTTCTTTTTTATCATCTTCTACATAGTCTAATTTAGTTATATTGGCAGCCGCGAAAAATAAAAATTCGTTTGAGCTGAGAAAGCTCAGATGCAAACTGTTGAACAAAAATGTGGTTCATTTTCTCCACTGTAACATACGAAAATGGAGTAAGAAAATGTTGTAACATCATTTATAAGTTTATATGAGCCTATAGAAAAAGATTAATAAGCATAAAACATTATTTTGAGCAATTTTAAAAATTCATGTTGAACATCACCTTCAGCCCCATAAATGAGCTAATATTGAAATTTTATATATTCAAACAGTTGTTTATCATTTTACTATTCTTGTAATGTGATAAAAATGATGTGTAACATGTTCTAGAAGTAAAAATAGACTTTTGAAGAAATTTCGTGATTACGGTAAGCAGTGGTTGATGACTGTTTTTCCGTTTATACAGTGAGACAAAGTAAAATATTTCTATGTATTACCTTTAATGAGCTTCATAAACAATGTGTGTGATGTATACAACACAATGTACACATGTTTTCTGTAATTTTTTTGTGGTTTTGTTTCATTTTATCTATACGAACAAGTCAATGTTAAATTTACTGTACCTCAGCTCAAACGAATTTTTATTTTTCGCGGCTGCCAATATAACTAAATTAGACTATGTAGAAGATGATAAAAAAGAAATAAAACGTTTAGATGTTATAGCGGCTTCTAAAAAAACTCCAGAATTTGAAGCATTTTTTGCTTCAAAAATTAAAAATCTTTTTTTCTTCAAAAAAAGAAAAGAAATGTTCTCGCACGGAAAATATTTTCTTCTTCTTTTTTTCAACTGCCAAAAAAAATTTTTTATCGTTTCGTGTATTTATTTTTTATAGGGAAAAAAAATAAATATTTATTTTTTATAGGGGAAAAAAATTCTCGACACGAAAACAATGTCGACTTAATCATTTTTTTTAAAAAATGAATTATTCGACATAGGTGTGAGAGAGACTCGCTGTTGATATTCAATCTCTGATTTCTCCATTCTCAATTTTATTACTAAACAAAGCACTTCGACATTCATTTTTTAATTTACAAAAATCAACAGCTGTTTCAATTCTTTCCAATCAACAGATAAAATAAAGAATTTATTATTATTTTCAAATTTTATAAAGGGTCAATAAACACGTAAAAATTTTGAAAAAAATATTTTAAATGATTCATTAAAATTGTTTGAAATGTTTCTTTTGAGTGAAGTCTAAGATGTTTATTTTAATATTGTTCATGAAACTTGAGCTTCTGCAGAAAAAGTGGCATAACAGAAATCTATTTTGTCAAAATAAAATCATTTTACATTTTTATGATACAACTTTGCAACAATTCAATAAAAAATATCAAAGTTTCAAAGAATTTATTCGGAAATATATTGAATCACATTTATTTTATGTAAGAATACCCGGAATTTTTTTTTATAAAATGTAAAGCCAAAAAATGCTTTCGAATATTTTATTGATATTAATTAGTAAATCATGTGTGCAGCGTATACATTCGACCGCCGTACGTTTGCCACGTGGTCTTGAAACGAAAAACCCTGTGTTGCGAAATCATTACTCGTGCGCTAGCGCGTTGTTGTTGAAGAAAATATAAAAGCATTTAAGCTTTCTTTTTTATCTTTAACTTTCTTCTACAAGAAAATTTTTTATAGATTTTTAAATCAAAAAATTAATTTGAAACGAGTGTTTTGGCTTTTTAATTTTTTTCTTTATCCTCTCATCTGTTAATTATGGAAGAAGCTGAAAATGTAAGTATTTTTGAAAGTGTTGTCTTTTTTGCTGATATAAAATATATATGAATTTCAGATTGAACAAGCCGCAGTTGACGGCTTTTGTTATCCTGCTCTTGATCATGGAAATGAAGTTTTGGAAGAACATCTTTCGAAATATGGATTTCGTTCAATTGAAGAAGCTGTTGCTTACTTCCAAAAACCAGCTGAAATGAATTTCGATCATGTTCCTCGTGATGTAAGTTCTTACATTTTCGCATTTAATTTTAAATCTATTGTTTAGGAGATTGTTAAAATTCTTATGATTGCTGAAAAGCCAAGTTTGGCAAAAAGAAGTTTCCAAAATTCTCTCAAACAATACCTACAAATGTGACCCCGACGTCAACGGTGATCAACGCAAAAGTGTTTACATTTTCAATTACGAAATAGCTGGACGCCGAGCTGAAGTTTCCATGATTTCAACCTATGGTCATCTTACCCAACAATCTTTTAAACGTGAACTTAAAAATCGTGAAAGTGAAATTGCACTTTATGCAAAAATTGGTGAATTTCCTTGCAGTAGATCAATTCCAAGTTATTTCTTTGCAAAAAAAGCTGAAGGCTGTCATGCTGTTATTCTTTGGCTTGATAATGATCATGAAGGTGAAGCAATTAGCTTTGAAGTTATTGATTATCTTTTTCATTATATTCATCCACCACATGGTTGCCATCCTATGGATGTTTTCTTTCGGTATGTTTTGTTATCTTATTTTACCAATAATATTTAATGATTTTAGGGCTCGATTTTCATCACCTTCAGAAGCTGCTGATGCAATGACAAGATTGGATCGACCTAATTTTCTCCGATATTTGGCTACGGTAGCAAAACATCATCTTGATCTCCGCGTCGGTGTTCCTTTTAGTCGATGCCAAAAATTTGCAGCAAAAGTAAGCTTTTTTACATTATCTGATGATAATGTTTTGTTTCATTAGTGAAAATTTTCTTTGTTCGCACTGATCATCAACGTATCTTTTTAAGGATTCCTTGGATACTTACATTTGGAAATTATCTTTTGGTCCTTGTAGTACTGTTTGTGTTGCAATTATCGTCGATCATTATCTTCAAACTCAAAAATCTCCTGCAAAGTTTTGCCTTGAATATTCTATCGATATTGATGGTGAAGAACTTTTTATTCGTTCACTTCCAATGGATGAAAAAGAAGCAAAGGATCAGCTTAAATCTTTACAAGTAAGTTTTATAATTTTTTGAGAGACAATTATAATATGATTTTTTAGGGTTTTGATTTTTGTGAAGTTGTTGAAGGATCAAAACGGGTTATGCCTGTTCTTGAAAAAGCTCCACCTGGTTTAAATACTTTTGAATTAATGCGAGATCAATCACAATTCTTTAAACGGTCTTCTGAAGATACGGCAGTTATTGTTCAACGTCTTTATGAAATGGGAAAAATTACATATCCTCGAAGTGAATCAACAAAATATCCATCAAATTTAAAATTGCATCAACATCTTATGGGATCTACAAAGCTTGAATTATCTTCTGATATGCGATTTGATGTTCGAAAAGCTTTGGAATATGGTATTGATAAAGGTGATCATCCACCAATTATGCCAACTTACAGACCACTTTCCCGTGATGATCTTAATCATTTGGGTCCTGAATATCTTAAAGTTTATTATTACATTTGTCGTCGAACTCTTGCTTCTTTCATGGATGATTATGAATATTCTCGTCAAACTGTAACTTTTGATATGGGTGGTCATACTCTTCATTATGAATATTTTCAAGATGAAAACCTTGGTTTTACTCGAATTTTGCCTGAATATAAAGCTGCAACACCTGGTTATGATTTATCTGCAAAGCTTATTCATGGTTCAAAATTTAAATTCAATGTTTCTCTTAAAAAATATCCAACTCCATTGCTTCTTAAAGAGCATGAATTAATTCAAAAAATGGAAAAATTCAATGTTGGCACAGATGGATCTCTTCCAAATCATATCAGCTTTATCAAAAGTGAAGGCTTTGTTGAACTTGATCCTGAAACCCGTGAATTTAAACCAACTCCAATGGGAATTACTTTGATTGATGCATATCGGAATTGCATTCCTGAAATGATTACACCTCAATATCGAGCAAAATTCATTCAAGCCGTTGAAGAAATTGCAACTGGTCAAAGAGATTTTGTTACTGTAAGTCTAGTTTTAACATTATTTACTTAACATTTTACAAAATTATGCAATGTCTTAAAAGAATTTGTCTTCAAAAATAACTCCAGCAGAAATCTATTTTGCCAATCATTTTTTTAGTTTTATGATTCAACTTTGCAAGAATTTAATGAAAAATATCAAAGTTTCAAAGAATTTATTCGAAAATATATTGAATCTGATAAAGAAAATTTTGGAAGTATGTTTTTTTAAAATTACTATTTTTGTGTAAACTAATTTACATAGTTTTTAGAATCTGTTAAAGTACATAATCAAAAACAAATGGAAAAGGATCAAGCAAGTAAGCAGGCTAGAAATGAACGTGACAAGAAATTCAAAGTTGTTTCTGAAGAACAATTTCGAAAATAATGTTTGACTAATCTCGGTGATTACTGTATTTTTATGTAAAAAGTTCGCATTTTTTTGTTTTGTTTGTAAATTTATTAATTTTCCAGTTTTTTTAATTTATTAAATTTGTTATCATTTATCTTTTTTTGGAAGAAACAAAAAAATTGTTTAAAAATTTCAGAATTTCGTCAAAGTTTCACTGAATTTAGTAAACCATACGACTTTGACCATTAAGAAGAGCTTGATCAGTTTCGTTGATACTTTTCACAGATAAAAGTTAACATTGTGGGCTACTTAGAATTTCATATTAAATCTTTATTACACATTTGTTTTTTTTTATTTTTTGATTAAGTTAGTTCAATTAGCAATTTTCTAAAAACAGAATATTCGCAGTAAAAATACAAGAATATCAATAAAGTTTATTTTATTACAAAACATAAATGAATTTTATTTTTGCTTTTAAAAAATAAAAACAAATATTTAAAAAAACTAAATAAAGAAAAGTTATGTGCATAAGCTTTTCATCACCTTGCTAAAATTTTAATGATATTGTAAAATTTCTAAAATGTCTTCGTCTTCATCAGATAATCATGCAGTTGAAAGATTTTTTGATTATTGGTTCATGGAATTTGATATTGGTGTTACGGTAGATTGTCCGCAAAAAATATTGAACAAATCAAACAATGGATCAGTGACATGGAAACCATCAACAACAATGCCAACAACTACAAAAGTGGCAAATGCTAGGACAACAACAGTTTCGGCAATTTTAGAAACAACAACAGAATATTATTTTAATTGGGAGGCAGTGTATTTCAATTATCTCTCACGAGAAGATATTAAATTAGCAATTACTGCTTTTGGGGGTGCATTATTAATATTTATGATTGCGTTAAATCGAAAATCAAATGTAAGTAATTACACTTTGGAGAGGATAATAAAGTTTATGAAAATTTCACGAGCTGCTAAAAATTTGCATAAAATATACTCCACTTATGAATTAGATAATTTTGCATAAAAGTTCAGATCAATAGTTCAGCACTTCGATTATTTACAAATTATTATCTCGGCGTGTTACTTATAAAATTACTGTTTGTAATATACTTTTACTTATATAAAACATTATATTGGATGCCATTAACAGAAAAATATGTTCTTTGTTTTCAAAATTATCGTACATATGAAATTACTTTACCAAACAATATTGGAGTATATGAAATATATCCCCCAAGTAAGATTTTAAGGCGTTTCTACAGTGTCCTAGTTAATCATTTTTAGGGCTTTACCAATATTTAACTCGAATAAGTGTAACTTTTGATGAATCATTAAAACATATTTTACCAACATTTTTAATTTTGCATCGGCTGACAACTTATTTTGCATGTAAACATCCATTTATTTATCAAAGATATTTTTGTTTTAAACGTTTAAAATTTTGTTATCCAATAATCGGTAAGTTCTGGGTACTGTATTTCTGGTAAAATGATGTTAAGAAGCCTTAGTTTTGATCTATTAAGCTAAGCTCGAAACAACATTATAAGTTTAGGGCGGTTAAAAATTTGCATAAATAGCCAATGAATATAATCGCCTTTTTAAGGGATAACGTTTTACATTTTTCATTTTATATTTCGAAAAGTGACATGGAATTTAGATTTACTTACATTTCAACAATATGGAAGATTTTATTCCATGTTTGTTGGGATTTCAGCATCTTTTCTTGTAATTTCGCATTTATTGATTACTGTATATTCAATATACGTGATAGTATCTTACCATAAATCTACTGTAAGTCAACATTTTTTAAATTAATTATTGATTTTTATTTTAAAAAATATTTAAGAAAAAAGAAATGCAAGAATTCAAAAGTTTTCTGGGATTTTCAATTTGGCCAACATTTGCTGGAATTTTTGAACAAATTACAAATAATTCAAATAATGGCTCACTTTTTCATTTTCTTGAACAATTGTAAGAGATTTGATTTTATGCAAGTTAAATGATCAAAAATATGTTAATTTTTTAGTAGCAGTCCGTATACACTTTCAATGAATTTTTTTGCTGTGGTTTTAATTGATCTTCAACCAACTTACACTTGTTTATTGTATTTTATTTTTGTTCCATTTTATCGAAAATTAATTTTAAAACCATTTCTTTGTTTGTGTAAAAGAGTCTCAAATACTCAAGTTCATGCAATTCATTCATCACAAAATGTTAGCAGAAATATTTGAAAAAAAATGCAGAATTTGTTCAACAATTGGAATTAAAAAATTAAAATTTAAACAAATTTTGTCAACTTAACACAAATTTTTATTTGAAATACATATTTTGATGTTTAAAAAGTTGTTTATTTCAATAAAAAAGAAATTTAATTGCATTATCCTTCTGCAGATTATTACTGTAACCTTCAAATATAAAAATACACAAAATTACAAATTTGATTTATTTAAGTTACGGCAAATTGGCATTAAAAATAGAAATAATCCTCCCATAAAATAGAGATTGTGTGTTTGTTGGTTTGTTGGTGCGCGCTTCGAAATGGCAAAATGTGCCAATGCCAATGTGCATTTTTTTAGATTTTTTTTAAGAAGCGAAAAAGAGAAAAGGAAATAGAAAAAAGAAAAATTAGAATAATAAAAAATTGTTGCTTTTTGTTAAATTTTTTTGAAATTTTTAAATGTTGGATGGCGGGCCGGAGGCCCGCTTAAGCTCTATATTTGAGGAGGGTTTAATAGATGAAGGGCCCGCCTAAAACCTAGTAAGATAAAAAATGCATAACAAAAACACTTATAAAAAGTTGGTGGACTTAAATAAAAAAGCAAAACAAATTAATAAAGTGGAAATTGTTGGAACGACAAAAACTGAAGAATTGACAATTGTGTAAGTAATTAAAAAGCTGCTGGTATATGGACTTTGAACGTAATTTACTGATACTGAGCCTTGTGAAATTGTTATGTCATCATTTACTTGAAAACTAAAACAAGTTCATAAATGTTTTATTGTAACGTTGTTGTTAATCTTACACTATAACACTTCCATCATTTGAATATTCAACACTACCGTAATCTGTGGAATTGACATGAAAATTAATTCCACAATTTTCATTTTTTTGACAATTTCCCCTTGAAGAAAATGAAAACAATCCAGGAGAATAAGGTTTTGTAAAACCACAGTAACCAGGTGATGCAATAATTCCCTTATTTCCAATTGTACTGTTTTTTACCGTATAGTATTCTAAAAAAGAACAAACTTTTTAATGCCTTCTAATTTTTAAAAGTTGGTTGCGTTTAGCAAAATTTTTTCTTAAGGCCAATTTTTGAAAAGATGTATCTGCTGGCACGCAACCTATACATTCCCGATCTGTGATAACGGACGAGTGATCGTAAGAAAAGATTTTACTAAACCCGGACGCTCCCTTTAAAACATACGCGTATTTGATGAATCAAGCAAAACTGAGATTGTTCTGCTGCTTGGAACTACAATACTTAAAGCTGGAGTAAGAACTTGAAAACCCTTCCATAAATTTGCATTATTATTACTGAAAATTATGCATTATTAAAATCCGAAATATTCAAATTATTACTCGATTGAGGCCAATAAATTTTGATTTATTCCACTTCGAAGAATAAGAGATCCCGAATATGAATTGTAAAATTTGACAGATAAAATTGGAATTATTGGAAACGATACATTTGAAGACAAAATAATTACATCACAAGGACCGTTCAATGAAGCGGATACTGATAAAGTTGAAATATCTTTTTGAACCTCATAAACATTCAAATTATTACAATTTTTGCTTTGAGCTAAAATATATTAAAAATTTTATGAAATTTGTTGAAAAATTTAATTTACTTTTTTGCATTCTAAAAAATAATGTGACATAGGTTCGAGGATTCTTATTAAGGCTATGAATTGTAAAACATCCAGAAGATGATAAAATTTGTTTGGGACTTGGGACATATGATGAAATTGGTAAGGAATTTAAACTAAAAAACAATTACAGTAAATTAATAATAATTAATTAACATACGTTCCAACATAATCAACAAGTTGATTCGAATCATACAAAAAATATTTTTCCATGTCCTGATTATTGCCTTGAGTCACAAACATTTCTAATATATCAGAATTTGGTGAGCATACTGTAATCATTTCAGAATATTGTAAATCATCAAGCCAATAAACGTATGTTGGAGAGGTTGTAGTTAAATCGATTACGGTAGATTTGGAAACAGATGTTAAAGTATATTCAACTAAAACACCGGAATTTGGGGTTGCAGTTTGGACATAGTATACTTCAATTTTATTGCCAATAGTCATATATTTTTCATTTTTAGCTAATCTTAAAAGTTGTTATTTTAAAATTTGAATAATTTTTTAGAGTTTATAAGGTAAAACTCAAAGTTTCTTACTCATGATATTTCTTTTCTTCTTTGTTGTATACGGTAACGGTAGAATTTGCATACAAACTGTTAACAGCAAAAACTGCAGCCATTTTATTTGCAAATGTTGCGTCATTCACAAATTCATACAGTAAATATGATTTGTTGGGGGTTAAGGGTAATCCAGAAAAACTTGGAGAAACCATAATTCCACGTTGGCGCATTGTGTCATCTTTAAAAATCGATAATGAATTGTCATTAACAAATTGAACATTAATTTGAGAAGAAAAAGTAATGCTCAAAGCATTCGTATAAAGGACAAGATTTTTCCAGTTTGGTGCATCCGAGGTACTGAAATATAGTCATATAAATTATTAAAAACTGTTACATTTTGTAACACAAATTACTTGAAACTCGCAAAAAATTGATTATTTGTGGCACTTTTGAGGATGTAATTATCTCTTGCCTGGGGGCTTGTAATTGATCCAATTTGAATTTTTGGTAATTCTGTAGCTGATGCAAGAATAATTGTTTCACATTTTTTGCCAAGAACAGAAACATCGATACTAAAATTTGAAGATGAAGCAGAAGATGCTTCAAAAATATTATTGTTCCAACAACTTTGTTGATATTTTCTTCTAAATAGCAATGTGGCATATGAATTGGAAGTGGATAAAGCTTTAAAAATTGTAAAACAATTTGATTTTGAGGTAATACTTCTTGGGATTCGGACATCTGTTGTTGAAATTTTATTTGACAATAAACTAAAAGTATTGTTGTAAAAAATTTGCATATTTTTTTGATTTAAACTTACTTTCCAATTTCATTGTAGTATCCATTGTAGTCGTATAAATAAAAACTATTTAAATAATTTCCATTTGTAACAAACATTTCCAAAGTGTCATCAGCTTCCGTGCATACTGTAAAATGTTCTTCGAATTTAAGATCATCTAACCAAAAAACGTAATATAAATAATCTGAATGTAAAGTGACATTTGTTGGAATCGTTGGTGGATTTGTTGATCGGGTTGTTGGAGGAATTTTCGTTGTTGTAGGAATTGTCAGCGGGGTTACAGTATATTCAATGAGAAAACTCAATTCCGAAAATGATTGAGAAATGAGTTTAAAATTTGTGCCATTCGTAGATATTGTTTGATTTGCTTTTAATCTGTAATAAATGGTTATTAAATGAATTAAAAAAAGAGTTATAACTAACGTAAAATTTGCATTTTCATTCAAATTGTTAAAAACTACAGTATCATTAGCATCAATTTGTTTAACAATGAGTTTGATATTAAACAGATTACTGTATCCTCGTAGAATGTACAGAACAACTGGAAGTTGAGTATAATTCCGAAATATTCCGCCATAACTTAAAGATGCAAAAATTCCATGATTTCCACTTTCTGTTAAATCAATGCTTACAGGTCTTTGACAACTTTGTGCGGTGATATTTAGGCTTTGATTTGATGGTACTGTAATCATTAAAGCAGGAGAAGAAAGTGTTGTTCCTTCCCAGCTATGTATATCACGGGATCTGAAATATCCCAAAAAAATAAAAAACTGTTATATGTTTTCATGCTTGAAAAAGATTACTCAAAATAAATTTTTTGATTTACAGCACTTGAAACTTGATAATAACTATTATTATTTGAAATAGAAGAAGCTTGAAGAGTTTTCAGTTGTATTATTGGTTCATATTCTATTGAAGATAAAAGAGTTATTTCACAATTTCCATCAATGTTTGCAGACATAGAAACGGTAGTATTGTAAAATTTATTTGTTGAAAAGACATTGTTCGAATCAGCACAATTTTTTGAATGTTTAATGGCCAATGGTGTAGCGGTTATGTAGTGCATGGTTCGTGGTAAAGCGTGACACGGAGATTAGTGATCGGATATTTATTATACAATTACATATATATCAGAGGAGAAAGAGCATGATGGTGAAAGCTGTTGGACTAGCTGCTGCTCGGGAATGCTGCTCACTGCTGACTGAAGGCGGACTGACACAAAGAAGCTGGCGCTTGTGCCGTATTTATAATGATGCCCTCAGGGCGGAGTTTGTCGTTGGCAGTCGGATGGACGGCATTGGTATTAACATGCCTTCGAGCATGACATCCCCGATCCACTGATGCTGATGTCCGCATCAGCTGATCAAGATGATATGAGATCAGAGAATGAAGACAGATATATACAATTATAATGAAAACATTTTCAATGCAAATTAAATTTACAATTTTAACAAATGTTTTACAAATTTATTTTTTTCAACTTTTACTCTTGTTGTTGAGCTGTGATCATCAATGTTGTTGTTGCTGGTGGAAGGTTGTGAACATGGAGGAGTTGCAAGTGTTTGATCAACTTTGAATGTGTGTCCATCACGGCGTGACATTGTTGGATCTGTGTCTGTCCGGCTCCCCATAAAACTATGGCCCCCATAGTTCCCTATCCACTACTCATAATTAAAATCAATACCCGTTGATCATTATACCAGTAATGAGTTGATTGATATGGATCACTGCTGATTATCACCGGTATCATTGCAGATCATTTGCGTGTTTGAACCGCTTGTGCAAGGCTTTGTTGCATTGTGGCATTATTTGTATGACATGTTTCGGCATTATGTTTGGAGTTGTTGGAACATTTGTTGGATCATTTGGCTTCTGTTGTTTCATTGTTGTTGAACATTTAAACAATTCACGAATTTTCTTGATTTCAATTCATTGGGCTTCTTTAACAATTATTATTATTACTTCACAATTTTATTCACGATACAATTTCAACACGTTAGACTTTCAAGACAAGACATAATTAAGCTTTTGGAGTATTATTTTTAATCAATTAATAATTTAACAATGATTCAAGGTTATTTAATAATTGTGACAAGACAATTCAAGGGACAAGCAATATTATTTTCATTCAACACAATCAATTTAAGGGAGTTTCTCTCGACCTTTCTCATACAATTCAATTAATAATTAAAGGCTTGTTCAATTTTGGGACATTTTCACAATAATCACGGATTAATTAATGAATCTTTTCTTTTCATTTAGACAAAAGAACAGTTTAAGTATTGAAGTAAAGGGAAGTTTTTGAGACAGGCTAAAGTTCAAAACAAAAGGTTGTACTTTTCTAAATATTTATTAATGGATTTATTGCTAAAGCTTTGTGAAAGACTTTTGATGAATGTGAAGCTTGGATTTACAGAATAATAATTAAGACAATTTGGAATCAGATAGAAATCAGAGTTGGATTACAATAAAGAAAATTAAGTTTTGGAAATTCTTTTATTTATTTCTTAGAATTTCTTCTTTTCTTTTTCAAAAATGAATTGTTGGAAAGTTTTTCTTTTCTTTCATCTTTTCTTTTTTTTTCAAAAATAGGCGTTCACGAAAAGTTGGAAATGGTTGAACGCATTTGGCATTTTTTAAGCCATGTTCCTTTTTTTGGACTCTTTTAAAGTGGATTTTTTTCTTTTTTCTTTCCACTTCCTTTTTTTAGAAAATTGCTTTTTTTTCAATTTTCACATTTTTAAAACAAAATTTGTCCCTTTTCTTTCTTTTGGAAAGAAGGGATTTAGTTTGCCGGAAATTTTGTTTCCACTTTTTTTGGATGGCATGATTTGAATGCATTAAAGCACTCTTGTTTGAAATATTTAAATAATGTTTCGAAAACTTTGTTTGACGTAAATGACATTCGCCGAGGCGTTGGTTTAAAAGTGTGGCTGACATTTGTTTAAAATTCACAAATGCACATAAATTAGATTTTTTATGCTTCCGTTCTTTTGAAAACATAATTTAAAACGAAAACTTTTCCGAAGCTTTTTCTCGGAATGATGACGAAGGCATCTTTTTTGGTTCAATTCTTTTTTTTCAAACCAAAGTTTTCTTTTAAACTTTTAAGTTGGAATATGAATTTTTGTTTTTGACAATAAATTCAATAAACATTCAATTTTAATACTTGCAAGGTGACTTTTTTGATTAATTTTTGAGTTGCATGGGCTTTTTGCAACTAATAATAGTAAAAGAATTACGAAAATTATTGAAGCAAGACATTCCTTTTTTAAAAAAAAATATGAGTTTTTGGATGTTAAACGAAAAATGATCACTAAAAAAATTTCTCCAAAGATTGTAAACTAACCTGGTGCCGGGCAATACCAAGGGTAGCGACCTCCATTTAATGGCCAATGGTGTAGCGGTTATGTAGTGCATGGTTCGTGGTAAAGCGTGACACGGAGATTAGTGATCGGATATTTATTATACAATTACATATATATCAGAGGAGAAAGAGCATGATGGTGAAAGCTGTTGGACTAGCTGCTGCTCGGGAATGCTGCTCACTGCTGACTGAAGGCGGACTGACACAAAGAAGCTGGCGCTTGTGCCGTATTTATAATGATGCCCTCAGGGCGGAGTTTGTCGTTGGCAGTCGGATGGACGGCATTGGTATTAACATGCCTTCGAGCATGACAAATGTGCTACAAAATTAAAGATATTTTTTTAAAAAGAAAGTTTAAAACCACACCTTTTTGCATTCTAAAAAATATATGTATTATTTGTGACATTAATCCTGAATAAAGTGTAAAACATCCAGATTTTGATGCAATTTTTCGAGGATACCGACGATCCGAAGTTGTAATCAAGGGAGAATTTAAGCTAAAAATTGTGACATGACTAACAGGTAAAATTTGAATGTGCTTACTCTCCAATAAAATTTTCCATTTTATTAGAATCATAAAGAAGATATTGTCCATGCATTCCGTCAATGGATTCAGACATGAATAATTCCAAGGTATCATTTGGGGTCGAACAAATAACAAAAGCATCATTTTTTGCTAAACTTATTGTTTGCAAAAGATGATATGGCAGGGTTTCATTTAATAGTAAAACAGATAAAATATTTGGATTTGCAATTTTTGCGGCGTTGATGTACCAAAATTTTGAAGAATACCAATGATAAAAAGCAGCCGAAGGTGATCCAGATATAAATTGTAAAGAAACATTTGATGTTGTTGGAAATATTCGCATATCAGAGCTGGATGAAAGCCATGTAAAATTGTCCATTTGTTTGCCATTTTCAGATAAAATCAAAAAATCATTTTCATTTATTGAAAATCCGAAGTACAAAGTGAAAAATGAGGCATTACAGGTTTTGTCCAAGGATATCTGAAAACAGTTTTTACATAAGTCACATTAAACTGTAGTCGAGTGGTCCAACGCGCTGGCTCAACAGGAGGTAGGTCTCCGGTTCGAGTCCCAGGCTTGGTCACTTTAAGAATGAGTACCCGCGTATATATCTGTCCCCGGTCCACCCGGGATAACAATGGCCTGTGCTCCTGCGGGTTGCAAGAGCCCATACCGTCGGGTTATCAAGGTCCTGGTTCCCTCTAGGTGTAAAAGGGATCAGCTTCATCCATGTTCTGTAGGTTGAACCTGTATTCGTCTATGGTGCCAACAGCAACGACTCGGGGATGTATAAAAAAAAACTAAACAAACCGTATAGTTGCAAGACATGCTACTGCAGTAATAATCTGTGTCAGATGTGGCGGTGATAATGTATGTTCTATTACAAGGTATTACAATATTTGAGGGGGCACATTCACATTCTATAAATGTTTAGTTTAATTAGTTATGCCAAACCTACATGTTATGTTTTAAATATGTTTTAATAGGGTCTCAATGACTGATGTGTAACTTTTAAATTTGAAAAAATTTTAATTTGTTATTCATTTGAACTAGGCTTGGAACAGTAGAGATTCAACCTAATGAGGAGGCCAAAAATCTATCCCATCGACATTATAGAGAAAAAAAACTTTCTTATCATTGTTTGTTCAACAGTAAAACCAGCTTGTTGAGTATTTCCATCCGCTGTAAAATCCAAAACTGCATCAGTTACAGCCGAAGTTAAATAATAATAATCAAAAAGCTCAGGTTCATAAACTGAAATTCCAGTTGAAAGGGTAAGTTTATCAACATTTGTTTCTATTAATAAATCCGTGACACGTAAAACAATTTCATGATTTTCAGGGATTGTAAAATGATGGCTGCAACTCTAAAAATCACACTCTATTTAAATTATTTTTTTAGCCATTATCAACAAACATCAAATGGTAAATATCCAAGTTCGTAATCCAAATTTGTAATATCCATAATATTTTCATTTGTTTCATTTTTGCAAATTTTCTTTGGATTATTTGTAGCATTTTGAACAACAGAAACCAATGCGAAAAAGTCTGTTTTTACAGTATTAGAGGTGGTGTTGTACGATAATGTAAAAGTGCCACTTTCACTTCCTCGATATATTACTATTGGATCAATTGATGTTGATATAGAAGTTTTGAAACTGTAAAAATTTAATATCCCAAATTCGTGGTTTCATCAAAACTTACACATTAATAATTTTTCCATCTGTTTCAAGTTGAAGTACAACAGAATCAACAATATCAAGATATTTAAATACAATCTTTAATAAATCGGTGGAATTAATTGAAAATGTCCAGTTACAATTATGATATAATTGATGTAACTGGTGCTAAGATCATAGCTGGACGAAATTGGAATAACTCTGTCATTTTCAAGATTTATTACTTGGTTGGAAAAGGGACATAAATTGTCTGATGCTAGAAATAAATTAATATTTTTAAGATCCTAGGCGGTATGGAGAAAAATTTTTTGGGATGGATATTTTTATTTTGGAGAATCCACACCTTTCGATCTTTCGCACCAAGCGGCAAAAGATCTAAGGATTTTCTCACATTGTACCGAATACCCCACTTTCTACGACCTTGTTAAATTTACCCAAAACACATTAATGACTTACTGTATGCATATACAATTGCTTCAAAAGCTATCCATGAACCATAATAAACATTATCATGTTGTTGAAATTGAAACATTAATGAAGAGTCCTCTGAAGGAAAAGTAAAATATCTATTTCCATCTATTCTTCTAAAAATTTGAAATTTTTCAAATTTCTCTGTTGATAAAACTTACCCAACTTTTTCCTTTTCACTATTCCATATATCAAAATAAGGAGTTACTCCATTGAAAATAACAAACCACAAATTTGAAGTACTGTTTTCCTGTAAAAATTATATTTTAAAAACAGCAAAAAAAAAGTAAAATTTTTTAAAGAATTTTTGTTGTATCTTTGATTAAGAGGCAGTCTGGCTAATTTTTCACTTTATAAGGGAGGTCATGTAACAAAATTTTAAAAATTTTCGATGTCGGACTTCAAACTTTCACAGGTTGTTGGCATAAGCCCATGAATGCCAAAAATAATTTTTTCAGATTTCTATCGTGTCAGGATTCTGGATTTCTGGGATTCAGAAGTCCCAAACTTTGATCGGAGGCATTTTTAAAAAAAACTTACAGCATCAAAACGGGAATTGCAAGATTTCATTTCCCCCAAAGTTAAGTTAAACATTGTTTTAGGAAAATTTGGAGATCGAAAATATGTTACAGTATTTTCAACAATTGTGTAATTGTTAAAATTATTATTTGTAACAGAGCATGTCGCATCCTTATATGATAATTCAGATAAGCCTATTTTAATCAGTGATAAAAATATCACCAAAAAAATTATCATTTTTGATTTTAGCTCAACAATTGCAATAATGAAAAAAACTTGAACATTTGTACCCTATATAAAGGTAGCCCCAAAAATAGGTGCGACTTTTTTTGAGCATAAAACAAGCACATCGTTTTTTAGTCTTTTTGGATCCCAAAAAAAGTTGTAAAATTTGAAGCTCTTTGAATGGGGATGAATAATACCTCCCAAAAAGAACAATAAAATATTTGTTAATATTTATTTTACCTGCCAAATGCTAAAATTTTGTTTCGACTTTTGATTTATTTGTTCAATGATTTTTTTGACAATAAATGTTAGCAACTCAACTTGTATTACAGTAATTGACACACCTTTAAAAGTTGTATTCCAACATTAGACTATAAATAAAAAGGGTTTGGCAGGGTTTTTCCTGCAAAAAATATGTAACTTTTATGAAATGAAACATTATTTACATATAATTTTATGACTAAAAATGATGCTCTTTGAAAAGTAGATGTAGAATCATAAAAGGAGAACAGAATCCAGAAATGATAGTCAGAGGTCATAAAAGCAGAAATATACTGGCTATAATTAAACAATGATTCATTTTTCAAAAAGTTTTGATGATGTTTATATGCTTTAATTTCGAAATTCAAAGTTCTCCATGAAAAATTTTTGTTATGCCCATGGCCCCGGATATAGGCATAAGTCAAAGATCCTTGTAAAATTGGGTTACTGTAAAAATGTTACTAAATTCTAAAATAAATTTACAGTTGATGTCACAAAAGTGAATATTTAATCGTAAAAGCTGAAAACAAATTACAGCGTGTACAGTTTCTTTCTCTTAATAAGTTTCTTTAATTTATTAATTACCAAAGAACTTTTAAAACTTAAATAATTTTTGATTGATAATCAAAATGGCACTTTTAACCAAAAAGACTTTGCTTTGGGGTAAGCAAAATCAAGAACATTCGCCAACTCAAAAACGAAACGAGATTTCTGAGGCTTTCGCATTAAAACGTATTCCACCAATTCTTTCTAAAATTTTGACAAAATCTGCACCGGCAAAAAATCATACGTTTTTTTATTTTACCTATGTTTTCGAACATGCTTAAGAAGCAGGAAAAAAATACTTTTAGGTCGAAATTTGGCAAAATGCCGTTTTTAGAGCATCGAGAATGCCAAAGTCGGCTTATTTTCTTTCCTACGGTATATATTCATCTTTTATCCGTTTTAGGTATAATTGCACCCATATAGGTTTTCGACCATGGGGAATCCGAATCTCGACTCCGCGTTTCAAAATTTTCGCGTTAAGACCCATTTTTCGCACTTTGACCTCATATTTTGCCTAAAAAGTAGGTCAAAGAGTTACCGCCGCGACTAGTTCTTCTCACCATTGGATTCCCCGTAGTTTTTTACCCCAGGGAGCAAATTATCAAAGAAAACTAACAGTTGCCCGATGGTTGCCGAAGGAATGAATACAGTCGACTCTGAATTTGGAGAATTTCGATCACTTATGAAAAATCGAATTTTCATCCATTTATGCTAATTTCTCACCTCCATAGGTTTTCGACCATGGGGAATTCAATGGTGACCTTTACATTGCCCCAAAATCACGTTTTACATGCGAAATCCCCTCAGGGCATGATATAACATATCCTCTTAAACAAAAAATTCCCCCTGACTTTTTCTTTGTGTTTCAGGTGTTAAAAAGTGTTGATTATTGTTCAAAAATAATGTTTTTATTAATAACAAACCATACTTTGATCATTTGGATGCTAGAACAATTTTTTCATAAGTCTTGAAATAACTATTGATGTTGGGGTATATGTATGAAATATGAATTCGCTCTAACTTTGCAAATAATGAATTAGAGACATTGAAAGTTACCAAAAATTGTTCCTGGGTATTAATTTTATTATTTTCAACACATGACACTATCTAATAATTGATTTCTGTACATCTACAGTATCCGAAATTCACTTAATAATAATAATAATAATTTATTTTCATGCTCTAACACATGATAAAAAACAAACAAAATCAGTACAATAAAAAAAGAAACAATAAAAAAAATTGACATATATGTACAAACAAAAAGAAAAGATAAAATTTAAAAATTCAATTTCAACAATAAAATTTTACATAGGTAAAAAAATACAATTCAAACAATTTTTCAAAACTTTAAACTTTTAATGCCATAATGCCTCTCTTAAAAAGATTGGAGGTGGTATATTGTAAATGACGTGGTAGTTTTGTGTATTTGGAAACAGTTCTAAAAGTAAAAAAGTTTCTTTTAATGACTTTTTTTGAGTTTGGAATTTCCAGTTTTTTGGAAGATCCTCTAGTTTTTGAAGTTCGAACTGATAGATCCAATTTACAATTTATTTTTCCCGAAAGATAATCATTCAAAAAAATAAGATCAAACTTATTTCTTCGAATTTCTAAAGATTCGATACCTAACATTTCAAGTTTTTCTTCGTATGGAGCATTAAAATGAGGACGAAGTTCACGAGATCTGAGAAAAATAAGTTTTAGAGCTACTTTTTGGACTTTTTCTAGTTTATCAATCAAATAAACTTGGGTTGGATTAAAGACAGGTGTCGAAAATTCAACCAAAGGACGAACATAAGATTGATACATATGAAGTAAGAGTTTAGGAGAATGAGATTTAAGAGATTTGAAAAGAATAAAAAGACGAGATAGAGCTTTTTTTGAAATAGTTTTGATATGAGCTTTCCAACTCAAATCATCCGAAACGATTAAACCAAGATCCCGGAGGGAATTTTGATTATTTGGTAGTTTTTGATTTTTCAAAAAATAAGAAATTCTTGGATTTTTATCTGGAAGACAATGTAGAACATTGCATTTTTCGATAGCAATCTCAAGCTCATTTTGATCCATCCATATTTCAAGTTTTCCAAGGAAAATTTGAAGTGGAGGATTTGTTAAAGATAAATTAGAAGAAAAAGCTTTTAGATCATCAGCAAAGAGTTTATTTTCAACTTCTGGAGTTTCACAAAAAGAAATAAGATCGGAAATGAAAAATAGAAATAAAATTGGCCCGAGCTTAGATCCTTGTGGAACCCCAGAATTTGCATCAAAAGAATCAGAAAGAGAATCCCCAATTTTGACCCTAAATTTTCGGTTAGAGAGAAAAGCTTGAATCCAAGCAATGATAGAATTTGGAACATTTGCATTTTTGAGTTTTCGAAAAAGTAAAAAATGTTTCATTCTATCGAAAGCTTTTTTAACATCAAAATAAATTATATCAACAGAAATATTTTTTTCAGCTTTGGAGGTGATAAAATCAAAAGTCTCAACTAATTGAGTTGTGACAGATTTAGATTTTGTAAAACCATGTTGGCATGGAGGAATAAGATTATTTTTAGAAAAGAAATCATTCAAAAAATCTATTATAATTTTTTGAGGAATCATAGAAAGAGAACAATTTAGAGAGATTGGACGATAATTAGAAGCAAGGTGTTTGTCACCTTTTTTAAAAATTGGAATTATATGAGAAGTTTTCCATATTTCAGGAACTTTAGATTGCAAAAAAGATAAATTGATGATTTTAGTAATAGGTTTTGCCAAAGTTAAAAAACATTTTTTGAGAACAATATAAGGAATTCCATCCGGTGAAGTGTTACATTTAGGTTTAAGTTTTTGAAGGAATTCCTTACATTGTTCTACAGTAAGAAAAGAAAGAGAGCTATCTTTAACAGGAAAACAATCCTCAAAAAATTGTGATTTTTCAGAGTGAAAATTGTTCAAAAAATTTTTACCAAAAACAGCAGTTTTTTCAAAATCCGAAAATAAAGTTTTTGATTCAGTCGAAATTGCAGGAATAGACGAGTCGTTTTTGAGGTATTTGGCAAGATGATTAAAAATGCCTTTGCTACCGTATTTTTTCAAAATATTTTTTTCTTTTTCTCGTTTTTCCTGAATTGATAATTTATTTAACTTTTTAGAGATAAGAGAAATGGTTTTAAAATTGGCTGCTGTTTTTGGTAAAGATTTTTGAAAGTTGATCATAGATCTCATTTTTGGAGATATCTTATCTTCAGAAGAAGGAGAAACAGTTTTAACGAAAAGAGAGATCGCCTCATTAACAATTTTACAAAATTGAGAACAAGCCTGATCTACAGTAATGTTTTTTTGGTCCAAAAATCCCCATTTTTGTTCAAAAAAGAAAAAGTTCATTGATAAAAAGTCAGCTTTCTTAAAATTTTTAAAAGAAAGAGAAGGTTTTGGAGGAGGATTATCAGAACATTTCAAAGAAAAATTAACAACATTATGATCAGAGCCGAAGAATCCTGGATCTGTCGAAACGTTAAAAATATTTTGAGGAAAATTAGAAATGACAAGATCCAGGATTTTTTCTTTTCTGGTTGGAAGTGTTACAGAATTTGACATCCCAGATTCAAAAAGAAAATCAAGAAATAATTTTTCTTTCAAAAAATTACTTGACTTGGTTTCCCAGTTAATTTCTGGCATGTTAAAATCCCCAACAAGAATAATATCAGAAGAAGAGTTTGATTTTAAAGATAAAAGAGTTTCACAAAAATCTCTTACAGTATCCGTTAGGATATCTGGAGGGATATATGTGACAATTAAAGTGAAGGAAAAAGTTCCGAAAAAGATGTCCAAAACAAGATATTCGATATTTTTGATAGAAGGAGTTTTTCTAACCGTAAAAGGAAAATGTTTTGGAATGAAGGCGCAAACACCTCCACCCCGAGACTTTTTCGAATTGGATCTATCAGCTCGAACAACAATAAAATTAGAGTCTCCGACAAGAGTTGAATTGTCATTAAAAGAAACATTTTTGGAATTTAAAAAAGTTTCCGTAACACAAAAAATTGAATTTGGATAGGTTTTTAGAGTGGAAATCAAAAAGGTTTCTTTTTTAGAGAGACTTCTGGCATTAAAAAGCTTAAAGTTGAGAATAAAAGGATACAATGAAAATGAATTTAAAAAATCTAATCTACTACTACAATTAATATTCAAATTTTCAACCGACCTAATTATTTCCACTTGGCGTTGAGCGGCTTGAATGAAAGTTTTGAGAGGAATTGAGAGGAGTTGAAGGAACACTTGGAGCAGTGACTTTTGAGTATTTCAATTCATTTAATGGATCACGAATAACTTCAGGTTTCTTATCAACAACTTTGATGCATATTTTACCAGCATAAATTGTATATTCTTGATGGCTATTTGAATGTTGGAGTTCTCGAACACGAGCTTGTTGCTTTTTGAATAAATCATTTTCAAATTTGCGTTGTTCAGCAGACAAGGATTTTCGAAGCAGAATTTTCTTATCTTTGAATGAAGATGAATCTTTAATATTTTTTGCATTTGAGAGAATAGCTTTGGCTTGAGCACTGGTTTGGAGCCTAACTTTCAAGAGTCGAGGTTGAGGTTTAACAGCTTTTTCACCAGCTTTCTTTTCTTTAACAGTTCCCATACGAAAAGTTTCAACAACACAGGCTTCAACTTTCATTTCATCAATTAATTGCTTGACATTTGCAGTATCTTCAGCCATTCGCTCGGATGGAGTTTCTTTCGTTGATTCAGGAAATCGAGCAATGACAATACATCTTTTTCGTTCTTTTTCTTCAGCATTAATTGATTCAGTTGGAAATTGTCGATAATTTTCAGGTTGTTTTTCAATCAATAATTTTTGAGTTTCAATGAGTTCTTTTTGAGTTTCAATACAACCAGCTTGAGTTTGAATCACATCATCTTTAGCACAAATAATTTTTTCTTTCATTTGAATTTCAGTTTTTAATCGATCATTTTCAGCTTTCAAGGAATCAATAAAATTTAAAATACCATATTTTGATTTTTCTGAAATAGCACCACGAGCATCTTTCAATTCTTTTTTCAAAGTTTCAATACTCATATTGAATTAATAAATATTTGAGAATGTATAAATATTTGAGAATGAATAAATATTTGAGAATGAATAAATATTTGAGAATGAATAAATATTTGAGAATGTATAATAAATAACTCTGTCATTTTCAAGATTTATTACTTGGTTGGAAAAGGGACATAAATTGTCTGATGCTAGAAATAAATTAATATTTTTAAGATCCTAGGCGGTATGGAGAAAAATTTTTTGGGATGGATATTTTTATTTTGGAGAATCCACACCTTTCGATCTTTCGCACCAAGCGGCAAAAGATCTAAGGATTTTCTCACATTGTACCGAATACCCCACTTTCTACGACCTTGTTAAATTTACCCAAAACACATTAATGACTTACTGTATGCATATACAATTGCTTCAAAAGCTATCCATGAACCATAATAAACATTATCATGTTGTTGAAATTGAAACATTAATGAAGAGTCCTCTGAAGGAAAAGTAAAATATCTATTTCCATCTATTCTTCTAAAAATTTGAAATTTTTCAAATTTCTCTGTTGATAAAACTTACCCAACTTTTTCCTTTTCACTATTCCATATATCAAAATAAGGAGTTACTCCATTGAAAATAACAAACCACAAATTTGAAGTACTGTTTTCCTGTAAAAATTATATTTTAAAAACAGCAAAAAAAAAGTAAAATTTTTTAAAGAATTTTTGTTGTATCTTTGATTAAGAGGCAGTCTGGCTAATTTTTCACTTTATAAGGGAGGTCATGTAACAAAATTTTAAAAATTTTCGATGTCGGACTTCAAACTTTCACAGGTTGTTGGCATAAGCCCATGAATGCCAAAAATAATTTTTTCAGATTTCTATCGTGTCAGGATTCTGGATTTCTGGGATTCAGAAGTCCCAAACTTTGATCGGAGGCATTTTTAAAAAAAACTTACAGCATCAAAACGGGAATTGCAAGATTTCATTTCCCCCAAAGTTAAGTTAAACATTGTTTTAGGAAAATTTGGAGATCGAAAATATGTTACAGTATTTTCAACAATTGTGTAATTGTTAAAATTATTATTTGTAACAGAGCATGTCGCATCCTTATATGATAATTCAGATAAGCCTATTTTAATCAGTGATAAAAATATCACCAAAAAAATTATCATTTTTGATTTTAGCTCAACAATTGCAATAATGAAAAAAACTTGAACATTTGTACCCTATATAAAGGTAGCCCCAAAAATAGGTGCGACTTTTTTTGAGCATAAAACAAGCACATCGTTTTTTAGTCTTTTTGGATCCCAAAAAAAGTTGTAAAATTTGAAGCTCTTTGAATGGGGATGAATAATACCTCCCAAAAAGAACAATAAAATATTTGTTAATATTTATTTTACCTGCCAAATGCTAAAATTTTGTTTCGACTTTTGATTTATTTGTTCAATGATTTTTTTGACAATAAATGTTAGCAACTCAACTTGTATTACAGTAATTGACACACCTTTAAAAGTTGTATTCCAACATTAGACTATAAATAAAAAGGGTTTGGCAGGGTTTTTCCTGCAAAAAATATGTAACTTTTATGAAATGAAACATTATTTACATATAATTTTATGACTAAAAATGATGCTCTTTGAAAAGTAGATGTAGAATCATAAAAGGAGAACAGAATCCAGAAATGATAGTCAGAGGTCATAAAAGCAGAAATATACTGGCTATAATTAAACAATGATTCATTTTTCAAAAAGTTTTGATGATGTTTATATGCTTTAATTTCGAAATTCAAAGTTCTCCATGAAAAATTTTTGTTATGCCCATGGCCCCGGATATAGGCATAAGTCAAAGATCCTTGTAAAATTGGGTTACTGTAAAAATGTTACTAAATTCTAAAATAAATTTACAGTTGATGTCACAAAAGTGAATATTTAATCGTAAAAGCTGAAAACAAATTACAGCGTGTACAGTTTCTTTCTCTTAATAAGTTTCTTTAATTTATTAATTACCAAAGAACTTTTAAAACTTAAATAATTTTTGATTGATAATCAAAATGGCACTTTTAACCAAAAAGACTTTGCTTTGGGGTAAGCAAAATCAAGAACATTCGCCAACTCAAAAACGAAACGAGATTTCTGAGGCTTTCGCATTAAAACGTATTCCACCAATTCTTTCTAAAATTTTGACAAAATCTGCACCGGCAAAAAATCATACGTTTTTTTATTTTACCTATGTTTTCGAACATGCTTAAGAAGCAGGAAAAAAATACTTTTAGGTCGAAATTTGGCAAAATGCCGTTTTTAGAGCATCGAGAATGCCAAAGTCGGCTTATTTTCTTTCCTACGGTATATATTCATCTTTTATCCGTTTTAGGTATAATTGCACCCATATAGGTTTTCGACCATGGGGAATCCGAATCTCGACTCCGCGTTTCAAAATTTTCGCGTTAAGACCCATTTTTCGCACTTTGACCTCATATTTTGCCTAAAAAGTAGGTCAAAGAGTTACCGCCGCGACTAGTTCTTCTCACCATTGGATTCCCCGTAGTTTTTTACCCCAGGGAGCAAATTATCAAAGAAAACTAACAGTTGCCCGATGGTTGCCGAAGGAATGAATACAGTCGACTCTGAATTTGGAGAATTTCGATCACTTATGAAAAATCGAATTTTCATCCATTTATGCTAATTTCTCACCTCCATAGGTTTTCGACCATGGGGAATTCAATGGTGACCTTTACATTGCCCCAAAATCACGTTTTACATGCGAAATCCCCTCAGGGCATGATATAACATATCCTCTTAAACAAAAAATTCCCCCTGACTTTTTCTTTGTGTTTCAGGTGTTAAAAAGTGTTGATTATTGTTCAAAAATAATGTTTTTATTAATAACAAACCATACTTTGATCATTTGGATGCTAGAACAATTTTTTCATAAGTCTTGAAATAACTATTGATGTTGGGGTATATGTATGAAATATGAATTCGCTCTAACTTTGCAAATAATGAATTAGAGACATTGAAAGTTACCAAAAATTGTTCCTGGGTATTAATTTTATTATTTTCAACACATGACACTATCTAATAATTGATTTCTGTACATCTACAGTATCCGAAATTCACTTAAATCAAACTGTTTAGAATTCTACTATTGATTTGCATTTAAAGACACAAATAATGCATCAATAATATTAAAAAATCATATAAATGTTGCTATGAAAGTAAAGTTTTGCAAATTTAGGTCGTACAAGCACGTTGAAGCAATTACAAGATTTGAACATATACCCCAACATCAATAGTTATTTTAAGACTTATGAAAAAATTGTTCTAGCATCCAAATGATCAAAGTATGGTTTGTTATTAATAAAAACATTATTTTTGAACAATAATCAACACTTTTTAACACCTGAAACACAAAGAAAAAGTCAGGGGGAATTTTTTGTTTAAGAGGATATGTTATATCATGCCCTGAGGGGATTTCGCATGTAAAACGTGATTTTGGGGCAATGTAAAGGTCACCATTGAATTCCCCATGGTCGAAAACCTATGGAGGTGAGAAATTAGCATAAATGGATGAAAATTCGATTTTTCATAAGTGATCGAAATTCTCCAAATTCAGAGTCGACTGTATTCATTCCTTCGGCAACCATCGGGCAACTGTTAGTTTTCTTTGATAATTTGCTCCCTGGGGTAAAAAACTACGGGGAATCCAATGGTGAGAAGAACTAGTCGCGGCGGTAACTCTTTGACCTACTTTTTAGGCAAAATATGAGGTCAAAGTGCGAAAAATGGGTCTTAACGCGAAAATTTTGAAACGCGGAGTCGAGATTCGGATTCCCCATGGTCGAAAACCTATATGGGTGCAATTATACCTAAAACGGATAAAAGATGAATATATACCGTAGGAAAGAAAATAAGCCGACTTTGGCATTCTCGATGCTCTAAAAACGGCATTTTGCCAAATTTCGACCTAAAAGTATTTTTTTCCTGCTTCTTAAGCATGTTCGAAAACATAGGTAAAATAAAAATTTTTGCCGGTGAAGGTCGTTTAAAAAGTTTTGGTGGAATGCGTTTTAAATGCATTTTTTTTGCACATCAAAGGCGGCATATTTATTTATTTACCCTCTTCACTTTGTCATGTTATTTCCAAATTTGTAATTTTTTAAGAAAAACAAGGAAAAAATCAAAAATCTTTATTCATTTTCAAGAAAATAACTATAAAGTGCAGCACCTTCTGCAACGATCCAATCTGAATTTTTACAACATTTAAGCTTCTCTGGAGAAAACATTTCAGACAACAAATTTTTAATCATTGGCATTCGTGAACTTCCTCCAACTTGTACAACATAACCAATTTCATCTTTATGGAGATTTGCAGCTTTTAGGGCTTCATGAATAACATTCGTAATTCGAGTTGTAAATGAAGATGTCAAATCTTCAAATTCTTGCCGGGTAATATTTATTTGTTCTTCGATGGCACTATCAAAATCAGAAACATCTAACCTAAATTTGCATATTATTTGAAAAATTTGGAAAAAAACAACGATTTTACCAGTGATCTTCATAGGTTGAAAGATTATGTTTAATTTCTTGGCATTTTTGCATTAAAAAATAAGATTTATTGATTTTTGATACGTCAATTTTATATTGATGGCTTAAAATACCAGAAAATTGATTATAAAGCATTTTATCAAAATCTCTTCCACCGAGGTAATCGTTTCCATAATCACTCAGTTGGTGAATTTTTCCATCGATTGCTTCAACGACACAAACATCAATAGTTCCACCACCAAAATCGAAAATTAAAATTTTTGAATGCTCAGGAAGATGCACCTGCTTAAAATATGCAAATGCAGCAGCTATTGGTTCTGGAATGAAATGAGCTTTTTCCCATCCCGCCAGTTTAGCAGCCGTTAAAAGAGCTCCTTTTTGTTGATCAGAAAATGTTGAAGGAATTGCAATTACGGCTTCAGATAATTGCCTATTTTGATATTATATTATATATTAAATTTGTTTGGGAGTTGTGACATATGATGAAATTGGTAAGGAATTTAAACTAAAAAAACAATTACAGTAAATTAATAATAATAAATTAACATACGTTCCAACATTATCAACAAGTTGATTCGAATCATACAAAAAATATTTTTCCATGTCCTGATTAATGCCTTGGGTCACAAACATTTCTAATATATCAGAATTTGGAGAGCATACTGTAATCATTTCAGAGTATTGTAAATCATCAAGCCAATAAACGTATGTTGGAGAGGTTGTAGTTAAATCGATTACGGTAGATTTGGAAACAGATGTTAAAGTATATTCAACTAAAACACCGGAATTAGGGGTTGCAGTTTGGACATAGTATACTTCAATTTTGTTGCCAATTGTCATATATTTTTCATTTTTAGCTAATCTTAAAAGTTGTTATTTTTAAATTTGAATAATGTTAATTCTAATGTAATACAAAATTTCTTACTCATGATATTTGTTTTCATCTTTGTTGTATAATCGACTTTTTTTCAAAATCGAGTATCACCTGCCAACACCACTTTTTTAAAATGGTCGTATGGACTTGAAACTTTGGAAATAAGGTAAATTAGGTCCAAAAATAAGTATAAAGTAGGTTTCAGACCATGAAAAGGTCTAGATCCCGAGTTACAATACCCTACCTACCGTATACCCGGAAAAATCGAAATTTTAAGATATGGTCAAATTTGATAGTGGAATCGATAAAGGGACTTAAAATTAGTTTAGATTAAAATTTGGGAATTTTTAGACCACTGGGACCAATATGGCATCAACTTTAAATCACCAAAAATCTTTATGCCTATGTTAACTTTTTTTTTCACAGGCATGCCCTACGGGAGACTGTCCTTATAAAATCCGCCATTATTTTGCGGTTTTTTTGGTATAAAACTCATACTTGTGGCTAGAGGGGAACCCTGTCATTTCTCAAAAAAACTGCAAGAATCAACATCTCCAGGATCAACCTTGGGGCATATGTCATTAATGGGGTCAGATATTGACATATGGTGACTTACATGATGAAATAATATGTTAGTGGATTATGCTGGATGAGTTTCATGACATTTGAAGATGATTTCGAAATATGCCACCAATATGAAATTTCGAAATTTTGCAAAATCATACATTGACGTATTAATTCAAAAAATGTTAATTTTTCTTCAATTAAAAGGGAGAATGGGTGTTAACCATATAAAGTAGATCCCAAATTAGTATTTTAAAGCATTAAACACTAAATTTGATCAATTTTTGATTTTTGGGGATAATTCGAAAAATAGGTGTTTTTTGGTCAATTTTGGAGGTATTCCAAAATGGTAAAAATCATCATATATCAACTTTTTGTGCTTTTTACAATGAAATATAGCATGTCTAGAGTATTTATGCAAATTTTCAAGCAGTGGGAACCTCTAATTTCCATTTTGCAGCATTTTAAAAATGAGGCTATTAATGACCCACATATGTCCGTAAAAAACTCGTTTTCTCTATTTAAAACTATTTTAAACACATTTTTTATACTATTTGTGCAATATTTAACTAATATTAACCAATTGCAATAATAATTCCGACTTTAATGCGTTTTTTAAATTTTTGATTTTTTTCGAAATTTCAAAATTGTTGATTCTCTAATGATTGATGTCACATCTTAGCTCATGTAAAAATCAGAGTGATTTCTACAAATTAAACCATCAAAATATCTGTTTTTTACTTCTTCAAAGTCTTCGAAAAAGTTTTTTCTTTGTTTTTTGTGACTACTCTATTATTTTGAGCTAAGATGTGACATATGACATATGCCCCAAGGTTGATCCTGGAGATGTTGATTCTTGCAGTTTTTTTGAGAAATGACAGGGTTCCCCTCTAGCCACAAGTATGAGTTTTATACCAAAAAAACCGCAAAATAATGGCGGATTTTATAAGGACAGTCTCCCGTAGGGCATGCCTGTGAAAAAAAAAGTTAACATAGGCATAAAGATTTTTGGTGATTTAAAGTTGATGCCATATTGGTCCCAGTGGTCTAAAAATTCCCAAATTTTAAATCTAAACTAATTTTAAGTCCCTTTATCGATTCCACTATCAAATTTGACCATATCTTAAAATTTCGATTTTTCCGGGTATACGGTAGGTAGGGTATTGTAACTCGGGATCTAGACCTTTTCATGGTCTGAAACCTACTTTATACTTATTTTTGGACCTAATTTACCTTATTTCCAAAGTTTCAAGTCCATACGACCATTTTAAAAAAGTGGTGTTGGCACAATTTTTGATTTTTGCTCGATTTTGAAAAAAAGTCGATTGTATACGGTAACTGTAGAATTTGCATACAAACTATTAACAACAAAAACTGCAGCCATTTTATTTGCAAGTGTTGCATCATTCTCAAATTTATACAGTAAATATGATTTGTTTGGGGTTAAGGGTATTCCAGAAAAACTTGGAGAAACCATAATTCCACGTTGGCTCATTGTGTTATCTTTAACAATCGATAATGAATTGTCAGTAATAAGTTGAACATTAATTTGAGAAGAAAAAGTAATGCTCAAAGCATTCGTATAAAGGACAATATTTTTCCAATTTGTTGCTTCTGAGGTACTGAAATATAGACATATAAATTATTAAAAACTGTTACATTTTGTAACACAAATTACTTGAAACTCGCAAAAAATTGATTATTGGTGGCACTTTTGAGGAGGTAATTATCTCTTGCCTGGGGGCTTGTAATTGATCCAATTTGAATTTTTGGTAATTCTGTAGCTGATGCAAGAATAATTGTTTCACATTTTTTGCCAAGAACAGAAACATCGATACTGAAATTTGAAGATGAAGCAGAAGATGCTTCAAAAATATTATTGTTCCAACAACTTTGTTGAAGTTTTCTTCTAAACAATAATGTAGCATATGAATTGGAAGAGTAAAGAGCTTTAAAAATTGTAAAACAATTTGATTTTGAGGTAATACTTCTTGGGATTCGGACATCTGTTGTTGAAACTTTACTTGACAATAAACTAAAAGTATTGGATTTCAAAATTTGCATATTTTTCTGATTGAAACTTACTCCCCAATATAATTATAGTATCCATTGTAATCAAATAAATAAAAACTATTTAAATAATTTCCATTTGTAACAAACATTTCCAAAATGTCATCAGCTTCCGAGCATACTGTAAAATGTTCTCCGAATTTAAGATCATCTAACCAAAAAACATAATATAAATAATCTGAATGTAAGGTGACATTTGTTGGAATTGTTGGTGGAATTGTTGATCGGGTTGTTGGAGCTACTGTAGTTGTAGGGATTGCCAGCGGGGTTACAGTATATTCAATGTGAAAACTCAATTCCGAAAATGCTTGAGAAATGAGTTTAAAATTTGTGCCATTCGTAGATATCGTTTGATTTGCTTTTAATCTGTAACAAATGGTTATTAAATGATCAAAAAATTATAACTAACGTAAAATTTGCATTTTCATTCAAATTGTTAAAAACTACAGTATCATTAGCATCAATTTGTTTAACAGCTAGTTTGATATTAAACAGATTACTGTATCCTCGAAGAATGTACAAAACAACTGGAAGTTGAGTATAATTTCGAAATATTCCGCCATAACTTAAAGATGCAAAAATTCCATGATTTCCACTTTCTGTTAAATCAATGCTTACAGGTCTTTGACAACTTTGTGCGGTGATATTTAGGCTTTGATTTGATGGTACTGTAATCATTAAAGCAGGAGAAGAAAGTGTTGTTCCTTCCCAGCTATGTATATCACGGGATCTGAAATATCCCCAAAAAACTGTTATATGCTTTTATGCTTGAAAAATATTACTCAAAATAAACTTTTTGATTGACAGCACTTGATAATAGCTATTATTATTTGAAATAGAAGAAGCTAGAAGAGTCTTGAGTTGTATTATTGGTTCAAATTCTATTGAAGATAAAAGAGTTATTCCACAATTTCCATCAATGTTTGCAGTCATAGAAACGGTAGTATTGTAAAATTTATTTATTGAAAAGACATTGTTCGAATCAGCACAATTCTTTGAATGTGCTACAAAATTAAAGATATTTTTTAAAAAGGAAGTTTAAAACCACACCTTTTTGCATTCTAAAAAATATATGTATTATTTGTGACATTAATCCTGAATAAAGTGTGAAACATCCAGATTTTGATGCAATTTTTCGAGGATACCGACGATCCGAAGTTGTAATCACGGGAGAATTTAAACTAAAAACTGTGACATGACTAACAGGTAAAATTTGAATGTGCTTACTCTCCAATAAAATTTTCCATTTTATTAGAATCATAAAGAAGATATTGTCCATGCATTCCGTCAATGGATTCAGACATGAATAATTCCAAGGTATCATTTGGGGTCGAACAAATAACAAAAGCATCATTTTTTGCTAAACTTATTGTTTGCAAAAGATGATATGGCAGGGTTTCATTTAATAGTAAAACAGATAAAATATTTGGATTTGCAATTTTTTCGGCGTTGATGTACCAAAATTTTAAAGAATAACTATGATAGAAAGCAGCCGAAGGTGATCCAGATATAAATTGCAAAGAAACATTTGATGTTGTTGGAAATATTCGCAAATCAGAGCTGGATGAAAGCCATGTAAAATTGTCCATTTGTTTGCCATTTTCAGATAAAATCAAAAAATCATTTTCATTTATTGAAAATCCGAAGTACAAAGTGAAAAAGGAGGCATTACAGGTTTTGTCCAAGGATATCTGAAAACAGTTTTTAAGAACATAAGTCACTTTAAACAAGTCAAACCGTATAGTTGCATGACATGCTACTACAGTAATAATTTGTTTCAGATGTGGCGGTGATAATGTATGTTCTATTACAAGGTATTACAATATTTGAGGGTGCACATTCACATTCTATAAATATTTAGTTTAATTAATTATGCCAATCCTACATGTTATGTTTTAAATAAGTTATAATAGAATCTCGATGACTGATGTGTAACTCTTAATTTGAAAAAATTTTAATTTGTTATTCATTCTAATTAGGCTTGGAACAGTAGAGATTCAACCTAATGAGGAGGCCAAAAATCTATCCCATCGACATTATAGAGAAAACAAAAACTTTCTTATCATAGTTTGTTCAACAGTAAAACCAGCTTGTTGAGTATTTCCATCCGCTGTAAAATCCAAAACTGCATCAGTTACAGCCGAAGTTAAATAATAATAATCAAAAAGCTCAGGTTCATAAACTGAAATCCCAGTTGAAATTGTAAGTTTATCAACATTTGTTTCTATTAATAAATCATGATTTTCTGGGATTGTAAAGTGATGGCTGCAACTCTAAAAATCACACTCTATTTAAATTATTTTTTTAGCCATTATCAACAAACATCAAATGGTAAATATCCTAGTTCGTAATCCAAATTTGTAATATCCATCATATTTTCATTTGTTTCATTTTTACAAGATTTCTTTGGATTATCATTTGTAATATTTTTAACAACGGATACCAATGCAAAAAAGTCTGTTTTGACAGATTCGGTGGTGGTGTTGTAAGATAATGTAAAAGTACCACTTTCACTTCCCTGATATATTACTATCGGATTAAATGATGTTGATATTGAAATGTTAAAGCTGTAACTCTATAATATTCTAAATTCCCAATTACAAAAAAAACTTACACATTAATAATTTTTCCATCTGTTTCAAGCTGAAGTACGACAGAATCGACAATATCAAGATATTTAAATACAATCTTCAATAAATCGGTAGAATTAATTGAAAATGTCCAGTTACAATTATAATTGATGTAACTGGTGCTAAGATCATAGCTGGACGAAATTGGAATAATTCTGTCATTTTCAAGATTTATTACTTGGTTGGAAAATGGACATAAATTGTCTGATGCTAGAAATAAATATTTTTAAGTTTACCCATAACACATTAATGACTTACTGTATGCATATACAATTCCTTCAAAAGCTATCCATGAACCATAATAAAAATTATCATGTTGTTGAAATTCAAACATTAATGAAGAGTTCTCTGAAGGAAAAGTAAAATATCTATTTCCATCTATTCTTCTAAAAATTTGAAATTTTTCAAATTTCTCTGTTGCAAAAACTTACCCAACTTTTTCCTTTTCACTATTCCATATATCAAAATAAGGAGTTACTCCATTGAAAAGAACAAACCACAAATTTGAAGTACTGTTTTCCTGTAAAAATTATATTTTAAAAACAACAAAAAAGTAAAATTTTTTTTTGTGGGGATTTAAAAAAAAACTTACAGTATCAAAACGGGAATTGCAAGATTTCATTTCCCCCAAAGTTAAATTATACATTGTTTTAGGAAAATTTGGAGATCGAAAATATGTTACAGTATTTTCAACAATTGTGTAATTGTTAAAATTATTATTTGTAACAGAACATGTCGCATCATTATATGATAATTCAGATAAGCTTATTTTAATAAGTGATAAAAATATCACCAAAAAAATTATCATTTTTGATTTAAGCTCAAAAATTGCAATAATGAAAAAAACTTGAACATTTGTACCCTATATAAAGGTAGCCCAAAAATAGGTGCGACTTTTTTTTAGCATAAAACCACCACGATTTTTTAGTCTTTTAAGATCCCAAAAAATGGTTGTAAAATTTGAAGCTCTTTGAATGGGATGAATAATACCTCCCAAAAAGAACAATAAAATATATATTTGTTTTACCTGTCAAATACTAAAATTTTGTTTCGACTTTTGATTTATTTGTTCAATGATTTCTTTGACAATAAATATTAGAAACTCAACTTGTATTACCGTAATTGACACACCTTTAAAAGTTGTATTCCAACATTAGACTATAAATAAAAAGGGTTTGGCAGGGTTTTTTCCTGCAAAAAAGATGTAACTTTTGTAAAATGAAACATTATTTACACATAATTTTATGACTAAAAATGATGCTATTAGAAAAATTAGATGTAGAATCATAAAAGGAGAACAGAATCCAGAAATGATAGTCAGAGGTCATAAAAGCAGAAATACACTGGCTATAATTAAACAATGATTCATTTTTCAAAGATTTTGATGATGTTTTATATGCTTTAATTTCGTAAGTCAAAGTTTCCCATGAAAAATTTTAAGCAAAATTGGGTTACTGTAGAAATATTACTAAATTCTAAAGAAATCTGCAATAGATGTGGCAAAGAATATATATAAGCGTATAAGTTTATAGGCATGATACAATTAATAATTTTTCATCCTTTTATTGCTTCTTTGACAGTGATATTTTTGAAATCTCTTTTCCATATTTTTTTAAGCTTTTATTTTTATAAGCCAAATCTTAGAATTTCTCATTTTTGCAAACAAACATTTCTTTGTGTTTACTATAATATTATAGCTATAATGAGTCTCTCTCACACCTATGCCGGCATTTCATTTTTTTTTAAAAATGCATTTAGCCGACATTTTATTCGCGTCGAGACTTTTTTCCCCTATAAAAAATGAAATGCCGGCATTGTTCCAGTTATATAACAATGAAATTCAACTTATGTTTAGGATGATTTAAAATGTATAGTTGAATTACTAAAGTAAGAATAAATGATTCTCTTATTTACAACATTATTTAAATTGTTTAAATGTCTGACAAAAATAAAAGAAACGAATATTGTTTAAAGATTTTGTTTATGTCGTCGTCATTATTTTATTTGATCATTGAATCAATTACTGTGAACTCATTAATGTAGTTTTTTTAAGGTAATGAAAACATTTTTGTTCCGGTAATTGCTGCGGACTTTTGTCTTTTGAAATAAAAATTTATGTATTCTTTTCGAGTCGTTGAATTGCAAATTAGTTCACCGACTCGAAAAGCATCAATGGATTCATGTCATATAGTTTTTGTAATTTTTTCTTCAGAATCCGGATAATCAATTGGCCAATCTCAAGATTTGTTTTAGAAAAATATTATACATAAAAAACAGAACTTTATTTATCATTGTTTTCAAAACAAGCAAAAATTAAATAAAAAACAAGATTTCAATAATTACGATCGACTTTAATTTTGCAATTTGCTGTAATCATAAATTCATTTTCACTTTCAGGGAACATTTCAGCAATCAAATAATATTCATTTTTAATTTCTCGAGTAACACCAATTTGTCCATCATAAAAATAAATCAAATACCAATCAACGCCGGTTCGCTTTTCCAATGGACTTGGTTTTGATGGAAATTTTGCTTTAGGAAGCCACCAAATACGACCATTGCCAGCCGAATTTGCAGATAAGCCAACAGATTCAATATTTTCAATAAGAGTTTTATCATCAGGTGAAATTTTACCAGATAATGTTTGTCCATTGGCATTTGTTACAATAACTGAAACATATAATATGTAGCTATTACTTAAAAAAGACAAAATGAGACCTTTTTTCTTAAGACAGGCGTCATATAATATTTTGCTGACTTCATCATACGATTGAAAAATATAACTACGCAAAACTAAAAATACTTATACTATAATGAGGAAAACAAACGTTTAAAACTTACCAACAAATTCATGCAAAAAGCTTAATTTCATTTCAGTAAAATCAATATGAGGAAGAAATTGAGAGATTTCGGATTTGATGGCATCATTCAAATTATAATTTGCGTCTTCAGTTTTTTCTTTTTTAACCAAAGCTTGCTTTTCTGCCCAATTGAATACCTAAAAATATTAAAGCAATTAAAATGAAAGCAAAGGTAGAAACTTACAGCTTGAAATAAATCTTCTGGTGTAACTTTTTCCTTGCTTGCAGTAATAATTTCTATCACAGAAAGCTCATCCAAAAGTAAAAAATCATCTGTTAGAACAATGCTTCCAAAATGTTCTGCAGCATATTGTTTAGCAGAATTATGAAGTTCGGTCAAAGAATATTTCATAGCTAGTTTTAAGAAGGTAAAAACATTTGTAACATTTAATTCTGTGGTTGACATATAAGATTCACAGTATTTTTTGAAGCATTGAACTTGATAAAATTCAGCGATATCAACCATGGAATGAATATTTTCAGTTGTAAGTTGGCAATCACCAGAATACAAAAACGTCAAAAATTGATAAAATTCATCAAAGCTATAATCTTCAATTTTGATCAAATCATTCTTGGAAGTCCATCTTTCAGCGAGCATTGAATCAAATGTTTCCGAAACCAAATTCAACATGCATTTATGAGCATAAAGTAACTAAAACATACGCTACATTTTATTAGTCGCAAAACTTAAAAACATACCTTGCCATTGAAATCAAAAATAACATCAAATTTGCCAGTTTCAGGATTCTGAGACTTGAAGAAATCAAATCTTATACGATTTAATTCAACCAAACTTATATTAGCACCCATTTTAATTGAGAATTATTTGCTAAAATATAAAAGTTATAAATGAATGAAGTCGTCACAATAAAATTCGAATTAAAATTCGAGCTAACAGGTTGTTTACAATATTGTGAACAGCCATGCAATGTTTTATGCATTTTTTAATGGCACAGAACACTTTGCCAACATAATCAAAGGCAAAAATTTGATTCTCTAATTTAGATTAAATTTGTCAAAAGTATCAAAAATTTATGAACAAAGTAGTTATCCTTCAAATAAATGGAGAATGTTCGTTTGTTGGTTGGTTTGTCACTTTTTATTTTTTCATTCACAAAACGATAATTAAAAACGAGAAATTTGCATGCAACAGTAAACAGTGAGTTCAAACTTTGCCGTACAAATTGTGGTCTGACAAAATTTGCATGTGTTTGAAAAAAGTTGCAAGAATCTCGGGTGGCCGCCCTGCAGGGGCGGGCACCCCTAGTTCCTACCATAAAAGATGGTTCGTTTGTTGGTTTGTTAGTGCGTCATTAAAAACGGCAAAATGTGTCAATGCAAATGCGCATTATTTTGGACTTTAAAAAAAAAGAAATAGAAAAATTAGAATAAAAGAAACAAAGAAAATGTGTTGCTTTTTAATTTTTTATATGTTGGCTAGGCTAGTTTAAAAAAACTGTTTTTATTCATTTTCAAGAAAATAACTATAAAGTGCAGCATCTTCGGCAATGATCCAATCTGAATTTTTACAACATTTAAGTTTCTCTGGAGAAAACATTTCAGACAACAAATTTTTAATCATTGGCATTCGAGAACTTCCTCCAACTTGTACAACATAATCAATTTCATCTTTTTGAAGATTTGCAGCTTTTAAAGCTTCAAGAATAACATTCGTAATTCGAGTTGTAAATGATGAAGCCAAATCTTCAAATTCTTGCCGGGTAATATTTATTTGTTCTTCGATAGCACTATCAAAATCAGAAACATCTAACCTAAATTTGCATATTTAAGAAAAATCTTAAAAAGAAACAATTTTACCAATGATCCTCATAGGTTGAAAGATTATGTTTAATTTCTTGGCATTTTTGCATTAAAAAATAAGATTTATTGATTTTTGATACGTCAATTTTATATTGATGGCTTAAAATACCAGAAAATTGATTATAAAGCATTTTATCAAAATCTCTTCCACCAAGATAGTCATTTCCATAATCACTTAGCTGATGAATTTTTCCATCGATTGCTTGAACAACACAAACATCAATGGTTCCACCACCAAAATCGAAAATTAAAATTTTTGAATGCTCAGGAAGATGGACTTGCTTAAAATATGCAAATGCAGCAGCTATTGGTTCTTCTGAAATGAACTTTTTCCCATCCAGCCAGTTTAGCAGCCGTTGAAAGAGCTTCTTTTTGCTGCTCAGAAAATGTTGAAGGAATTGCAATTACTGCTTCAGATAATTGCCTATTTTGATATTGATCAAGTTTAAATTTGATATGTTTCAAAATATCAGCAGAAACTTCTTCAGGAGCTTTAAAAGCAATCCCCTTCGGTGTTTTTAACTCAATCGTTACACAATCTTCAACTTGATGAATTCTGAATGGCCAAATAGGATCTTTAGGAATATTTTCAAGATTTTTGCCAAGTAATCTTTTAACATCAAAAACTGTAGAAGATGCATAATTTCTGATCCGATCAATTACAGTTTTTCCACATTTTGGTTTATCTTCATCATATGCAACATAAGATGGCAGTGTTCGAAATCCCGTTGTTATATCCAATTCAACACAATCTGGACCCTGTGCTCGAATAACCGCCGCACAACATTCAGTTGTACCAAAATCGATTCCAACTGCATTTGAGGAGGAATTATATGTTGTAAAATTTGGTGGAATTGTATATGTATATTTTCTTTCACGTTTAATTTTAGGAGTATTCGAAGAAGTATTTTGTGTAATTTCAGCATTACCAACTATTTTATTTGCAAAAATAGATTTGCCTCTGAAAATTTTAATTGAAAATTTGCATAAATATATTTGATATTTACGTTATACGTTTATATACTACAAGTATCAAGTAAAAGCAAAATTCCAGTCCAATCAAAAGGACAGATATGTCGATAATAAATTTACATGAATCTTCAAAAAGATTAAAAATATTTTATATTAAAATAAATGTTTACTTACATCCATCAATGGTATTACAAAGTTGATGGTCGACGTTGCCAGATTGAGCAATAATCAAAATTTCGATTGCCAAAACAATTGGTACAACTTGAATAGCAATAACTATAATCTTGAAATTTCCACTATTTTTACAATTTTTACAAAAAAAAATTACCAAAACAACCATAACTAAATAGGTTTTTTTGGTTCGAGTTCGAGCAATTAGGAAAATAAATAATAATAAATAAAATACACCCTTTATTGGAATTCCTATAACAATTGCAAAAGCTTTTTGCTGTATTTTCATCTCAGAAAATAGAATAAAAATAAGTGGAATACTGATAAAACATTCAGTGTAATAACCAATTTGGAAAATGTAATTTACAATTACCAGAACTTTATTATTCATCTTTAAAAAATAATTAATTCAAACCAAAGAGAAACTTTAATTTTTTTAAAACAGGGGAAACATTTTTTTAAAAAAAGAACTGATATTTTATTGATTTTAGCTTGCATTCTTTCCTTCTTCTAAAATTTGTTATCAATTTTTGTGCTCTGCTAAAATACACAAATACCGGTTAAAGTCGTTATAATTTTTATTGTTTTGCGCTTAAAATTTTTAATCAAACATTTCATATGATGGTCCAAAACAAATATTTTACAGGAAAAAAATGAACTAAAAACAGTTAATTGTAATTTTTACATCAAAACACATACTGTATGTAAACACTGTATTTAAATATGGTGACTTTATTATCATTTTTTTCAAAACAAATAAAAGCAAAAATTTTAATAATCACAAGAAACTTCAATTTTGCAATTTGTTGTAACAACAAAATCATTTTCATTTTTAGGGAACATTTCAGCAATTAAATAATGTGAATCTGTTATTTCTCGAGTAACACCAATTGAACCACCGGAAAAATAAATCAAATACCAATCAACACCGATTCGCTTTTCCAATGGACTTGGTTCAGTCGGACGGTTTGCTTTTCAATTTTGATTGATTCATTCTTTGAAGTCCATCTTTCAGAAAGCATTGAATCAAAAGTTTCCGAAACCAAATTCAACATGTATTTGTGTGAGTAAAGGAGCTAAAGAATTATATTGTAATAATCATAAAATATTAAAAACGAAATAAAACATACTTTTCCATTGATATCAAAAATAACATCGAATTTTCCTGTTTCAGGATTTTGAAATTTGAATAAATTAAATCTTATAAGATTTAATTTAGCCATACTTTCATTAGCAACCATTTTAATTGAAAATTATTTGCTGAAATAAAAAAGTCAAATGAACTAAGTTTTTACAATGAAGTTCAAGCTATCAAATCGTTCAAAATGTTTTTGCGCTCGTTCACTGATGAATGGGGAACACTTTGCCAATTTTGTTCCACCACCAAAATTCAAAACAAGAATTTGCAAAAAAATTAATTTGTATATGCTAAATTTTTTCTGCGATTTTGATTTTTTTTACTTTTCAATTTAATTTAAAGTTGTTTGATAGATAGGCAAAACTAGGGTTGTCATGGGGTGGCGCGCCTGGGCGCGCCCGCCCGGGCGCGCCCGGGCGCAGAGGTGTTGTCGTCCGGGCGCGCCCAATGGTTGCGCCCGGTCCAAAATCCAAACGATGATAATTTTTTCCGAAAAGTTGACAAAAAACAAATTATTTCCTAATATAATTTTCATTTTTGAGCCAAAAAACGATAAATGGAACAATTAGCTATGTTGTCTTTAATTTTTAGCATGTGTTACAGTATTATGAGGATACTGTAACACATGTAATTTAAGAAATTCACGTTTTTTTATCTTTAAAAATAAGTAACGACAAAAATAAGTAAATTCATGCTTAAAAAATGCTATTTATAGCTAAAATACCCCTTTTTGGCATTTTTATACTGTACATATTAGTAAATTTGAATTTTGAGGTCACGGGCGCATGCGCCCAGGCGCGCCCACCTTTTTCGGAAAATCGGGCGCGCCAGCAACCCTAGGCAAAACCTAAAAAAAAAAAATATAATCTGGTATCGGTGTTAAAAGCGATTGTTACCATCGTATTCCTCATGTTTAAAAACCCTTATAAACAAACTTTCAGCTACCGTACTCTTCTAGAATTCGCGTCGGGACATTAATCACAAAACTTAGGTGTCCCAAAACTTTAGCCGAGGTACAAAAAAAATTGAAAACTCAATAGGAAAACATAAAATACTGTTTGGAGGTTGTTCAGCATGCTTAATTTAACTTATATGTGAAGAAAAAACGAAAAAATTTGTACTGGCATCGATTTGCCGCCAACTTGAAAATACCATTTTTGCCGTTTTTGGCGATTTTTACGTTCCTATAAAATGGCTCACAGTAAATTTTAGAAGATGCTACATATGCCATTTTGTAGCCCTTATCATACTAAACATGTCTACAAAGTTTCATGGCTCAATCTCAAACACCTGTCTCAAATCAGAATTTCAAAAATCCTAAAAAATGCAGAATTTTATCAAAAACACTGAAAAAAGGTGAAAATTGTGTTTTTCGAAAAAGTGCGTGAAGATGCACATTGGATATTAAGTTATAAAACTTGGTGGACTAAGTAACTTTAATATGGGCTACAAAATGGCATGCATGGTTTTCTCCAACAGTGTTTTCCCGCAGAGATATTAGCACCTGAAAAGTGCCAAAAACGGCAAAAATGGCATTTTCAAGTTGGCGGCAAATCGATGCCAGTACAAATTTTTTGGTTTTTTCTTCACAAATAAGTTAAATTAAGCATGCTGAACAACCTCCAAACAGTATTTTATGTTTTCCTATTGAGTTTTCAATTTTTTTTGTACCTCGGCTAAAGTTTTGGGACACCTAAGTTTTGTGATTAATGTCCCGACGCGAATTCTAGAAGAGTACGGTAGCTGAAAGTTTGTTTATAAGGGTTTTTAAACATGAGGAATACGATGGTAACAATCGCTTTTAACACCGATACCAGATTCTATCAGAATCCTTAAATTCTGAACCTCGGCTAAAGTTTTGGGACACACTTTATATATATATATTCTAAAAGAATATGCCTCTAAGGAAGTGAACCGTACAATAAAAACAGAAAGTAAAGGCAATTAATTTAATTTAAAACTTCTTTAAGTCTTTAAAGTTGATAAGTCATCAATCACAGCAGGAATCTCCAGGAAGTGTTCGTGAGCAACATCTGCATCCACCCATGGGACATGGGTTACAGCATGCCTAAAGTAAAAATTATCATAAGTAGATGTTATAAAAGCTTTTCCACAAACATAACTTAAAATAAAGAAACAAACGGAATTTTTCAAACCAAGGTTTTAATTTTTTTTAAGTTTAAAGACGGCAGTCAATAAGATTTAATTTTAAAGTCTTCTGTGCTCCTTGTTTTTTTAGCAAAGTTTTAAGTTTCTAATTTTTGATAACAAAAACGTAAAGACAAACAGTTGGTTAATCAAAAATTCATTGTTTTTGACTTCATTTTGCATTTTGCTGTTACTTTTTAGCATAAAGTTTTACTGAAGTCTCAGTTAGCCCTTTAAAGGAGGCGGCCCGGCATAGAAGAAGTTTTTTAATTAATGTCATCTGCCATGCAATGATCGAGAATGAACAAATTGATTGAAACAAAAACAAACGAATCATAAAGACCCCTTGAATTTTTAAAATTGAAATTTACAAGAAAAAACCTCACTCGACGAAGACGAGCATTCATGAAAGCATTTCCAGATTCAATATTTGTTTCAATTTCAGCAGCAGAAAATTGAACAATAATACAGACAGCAACAAGAATAATAAATGCAGTTTTCATGATGAGACAACGGTTAAAACCAAAACAAAATTAATTTGTGACTACACAAATGGTTTTAGTTTGCTTTTATAATACAAATAGTATGCAAAAAAGTCAACTGATGCAGGTCACAAAATTTGCAAAAGTGAACACGGGGTGGGATTAGGAGGGATTTGTCTCACCTATCACTTGTCACATGTAAGCGAAAAATTGGGGTCATGCGTAAAACATGAGGGGAAACAGAAAGAAAAAATAAAAGTGGAAATGTGTTTAACAAAGTTTTTAACTCAGATTGAAAATTAAAAAAGGTTGATCAAACTTCATTTTATTAATAATTTATAAGATAATTTTAGTACTCATGCAAAATATCATGAACGAAATGATAATATGGATTTCATAATGCCTATATTTATCAATGATTGAAACTTTTGCTAATATGCGTTCTACAAATATGTTGCCGTTTTACATCGTATAGAAACTGGGATTTCGCTAAATTTTATTGTTATAGATAAAATTATTAATAACAATTATTATTAATTAATAAAATTACAACCAGTTACAATTTATATAGGAGTAATACATTGAACTTCATTAACGGTATCCGTGCCCATTGGTTCTGTTAATTCCAATTCAGCATTATTGTTGCAGGTTAAAACTCTTGAAATTGTTGTTACACCATCAGAAAATCCTCGATCATCCCCGGAGAGCATCCACTAAAAGTTTTCATTTATTAAAAATTACAAAATCTAAAATTTTTACAAAATAAAATATATCTTGTCCCATGACTGGTGTGGTACAGGATACGGTAACTGTATTACATCCTTCAGCATTTTGTCCAGGAATTTGTGTCACAGGTCGATCTGTGCCGATTCCAGATCCTGTGATTACAGTAACTTGAGTGGCACAAGTTTGGCAGGCTATAACAATTAATAAGGTGCTGTAAATATTAAAACAGAATAATATTTACGTGGAATTGGTGGTGAAATACATTCAACTTGGTCAACAGTTGCAGACACTCCTGCCTCTGTTAAAACAAATTGTCCCATTTCATTGCATACCAAAGTTCGAGAAATTGTTGTAGTACCCGTTAACGTTCCTCGATCGGCTCCACCTGCTCTCCACTATAAATTTGCATAATTTTAGGATTTTTTGGTCCAAAATTTTTGAATCAAAAATTTGATAATTAAATACGTACACTTAGGAAAAGTTCTCTTCCCGGGGTTTGTGTCGTACAGGTTACGGTAACTGTTCGGCATCCATTTGCATTTGTGCCCGGTACTTGAGTTATTGGTTCATCATTTCCGACCCCTGATCCCGTAATCACTGCAACCACTAGGGCACATGTTGAACAAACTTAAACAATTGGATACTGTATGTTTTATAACACTTTAAAAATACCTAATGGTGAAACACATTCAACTTGATCCACCGTTGCTGGTGTTCCACCTTCAGTAAGCACATATTGTGCCATATCATTACACACTAAATTTCTTGTAAGTGTTGTTGTTGCCATTGAAATTGCTCTATCAGCCCCAGCAAATTTCCACTAAAAATACAATGACTATAATGATATGCGAATTTTTGATCTAACCAAATAAGAAAGTTGAGTGCCCGGAACTTCTGCTGTGCAAGTTACTGCCAATGTATCACAACCATTTGCATCTGTTCCCCCTACTTGTGTAACTGGTTCATTTTTACCTATTCCAGTTCCTGTGATTACAGTAACCTGTGCAGCACATGTTGAACAAACTGAAACAATGGGATACGGTATTTATTGTATTTATTATTTTTACCTGGTTCAACTGTTGCAGAAATACATTCAACTTGATCAACAACTCCCATCCCCATTGTATCTGGTTCAGTAAGGACAAATTGTCCCATATTATTACAAACTAAATTTCGAGTGATTGTTGTTGTTGCAGAAGAAGTACCCCTTTCAGCTCCTGCTAATTTCCACTAAAAAAAATTTATTTATCAGTTTTTTGATATTTTTCAATTTTATAAAATTACCAAATAGAATATTTCTGTGCCTGGTGTTTCAGCTGTGCAAGTGACAGCAACTGTTCGACACCCATTGGCATCTGTTCCAGGCACTTGAGTTATTGGTTCATCTTTGCCTGCACCAGATCCAGTAATTACGGCAACCTGTGCAGCACATGTTGAGCAAACTAAAACAACTGATTATGGTGTTGAAAGTGTTTATTTTTCTACCTGGGTCAACTGTTGCAGAAATACATTCAACTTGATCAACAACTCCCATTCCCATTGTATCTGGTTCAGTAAGAACAAATTGTCCCATATCGTTACAAACTAAATTTCGAGTGATTGTTGTTGTTGCAGATGAAGTTCCTCTTTCAACGCCTGCTAACTTCCACTGAAATTATCTTTCTGCTTTTATTAATCAACATTCTTATAATAGGTTTTGACACAGTATTTTTAGATTAAAAAACTTACCAAATAAAATATTTCTGTGCCAGGTGTTTCAGCTGTACAGGTTACAGCTACAGTTCGGCACCCAGTTGCATGTGTTCCAGGCACTTGGGTTATTGGTTCATCTTTTCCTGCACCAGAACCAGTGATCACGGCAACCTGCGCGGCACATGTTGAACAAACTAAACATTTTCGTATTCAAATTAGTAAAAAATTATATTTAGTTTGAACTGTTTGGTACCCCAAAAAAACTATTCGAATTTCTTTTAAGTTTTACCAACATTTTTGTTGTTGTTAAAAGTACCCCAAATAATCGAGTAAGAATGTCACAATTTTTTTCAAAGAAAATAATTTAATTTCTTTTACCTGGAGTTACTGGAGCGGAAATACATTCAACTTGATTTATAACTTCAGTGACCCCATTTTCAGTTAACGTTAAAGCGCCATTGGAATTACAAACAAGGGTTCGGGTGACGGTAGTTGGGGCTGATATCGTACCAAGATCAGCGCCATTATTGTACAGCTATAAATAAATTAATAAGCAGTAATAATATTTTTCAATAAAAAATTTCTAAACAAATTTGCATTTTTCAAACTTTGCATTGTCAAAGTGACAAAATGTTAAAAAATTGTAATCCCAGAAAAGTCAAAAATACTTACAAATAAATTAACTTCTTGTCCAGCATTTGGAGAAGTGCAGGTTACGGTAACTGTTCGACATCTATTTGCATTTGTTCCTGATATTTGGGTAACTGGTTGATCCGTGCCAGTCCCGGATCCAGTAATAACAGTAGCTTGTGAACATGTTGAACAAACTAAAATTTTATTTAATTAGACCTCATGAAAAACTCGATTTTTATTTTTAAAATTTTGTGATGTCCAGATTAAAGCATTTTTACCTAAAATCGGTGTCGTTGTTATCGGTGCAATGGTTGTTGTAATAGGGATATCACCTCCTCCACCGATTGTCATTCGCATACAAGAAGAACATATTTTAATATTTATAAATATCCATGTAACTAGAAAAAATATTTTAAACATTTTTAATAATACTGTAAATCAGTAAAAGATATCTCTGATAAAAATCAAAAAATTTAAATTTAAGAGAGAAAAGTTTTTGAAGATAAAATACACTAATTTTTATGTTGAATTAAATTTTAATGCCCGGAGGGTAATTTGGATCCCCTTCCTTTACAGGAATACATTTCAGAACATCGTGGGGTTGTTTAACTTTTTTGCATGTCAAAAAAAAATCGAAAAACAAATGATCATTTTTTTCTCGATCGGAGAAATTTTTTTTACGATTTTCCCGAAAATTATCTCTTATTTTTGCGGTAATTTATTTGATTGCGCAACATAAATTAAAAGGAATAATCACATAAAACGTTTTGACCTTATTTATTTTATTCCCATGGAAAAGATTAATGAAAATCTTCCGAAAACTACCGTATTACTTACAAAATGCGTTTGAATATACTCGAGAATAGTTTATCTTTCAAAATAGGCGATTTTCCTTTAAATACTAAAAATAAGATAAGAAAAATGGGATATCAAAAATGATCAAACTACAAACAAAATAGAAATGAACTGCGACAAAGAAAAACACAAATTTTAATAAAAAATATCACGTAATATAAAAAATATGACATTTACCTAAAATGAGTAAAAATGAAACTTTCAAAAGTAAATAAAATTAAAAGTTAAATTGAAAGCAAAAAATGTTCCAATTATTTTAATATATTTTTGTTCAAATCAGAACTGATTGAAATTACCATAAAAAATACTGACAATAAAAAAAATTACCCGAAAAATAAAAAGTTTGAAAAAAACCAGTTTTTAAAAAAAATAAATTTAGTTCGTTCAATGAAATATTTTTGCAATTGTTTAAAAAAAACTGTAATGCGATCTTTGAAAAAAGGTTAATCGTTAAGTGCGTGATTTTTTTAAAAAATAATTTTATGCATTTTTTCCGGTCATTTTCCTATCAATTAATTAATGTTCATCCTCTGGGAACTTCTTTTTTTTAAAACTAAACATTTGAACTTTCAAAAAGCGGTAAAATAAGGGTAATGAAAAATCCTTTTCAAAGAATAAAATAATGACATACAACATTTTGTGTTTTTCTAAGGCATTTTTATTACAGAAAAAAGAGATTTATGAAAAGCTAAAAATAGATTTACACCAGAAAAATGAAACAATAGGCAATATTTTGGTACCTTTAAATTTTAGTTGTTGAATAATTTAATTTTAAAATAAAATTGCATAAATTTTTATGTTTGAGATACAAAAATTAGCTTAAGAATACAGTCGGTATTTTAAAAGCAGTTTTTTTGCAAAAAAAAATACAAATTGCTAGAAAAAAAAGAAAAATTGGCCCTTAGAGAACAAATTTGTCAGCAGACGTTTTTTTTTCGAAAATTCTCGAAACTTTTTTTATTAGGAAAATTTGAACGTTTTTGAATCTCGACACGAAAACTTGCATTTTTTTCTGACTTCCAAAAAACAGACTTAAAATCATACCGGAATTGGGGGGTCAGAAAAAATGAGCTCGCCCACAGTTGGTCGCGTCATGCCGGCGGGTTTTTATGAGCTCAAAAGTTGAAAAAGTTTTTTCGGCGGCGCTTCGCGCCGCCGGGAAGTTTAATAGATCAAAGGGCGGCACGCTAACATCAAAGGGCGGCATGCTAACTTCAAAGGGCGGCATGCTAACTTCAAAGGGCGGCACACTAACATCAAAGGGCGGTACATTGACATCAAAGGGAAAAACTGTTTTAGCCTTTTTTACACTTTTGTGCATCCTGTTTTATGTTACTTACAACCTTTTAGAGTATATACCTTTTTTGTAGAGTATTTTTGCTAGTTAGCTTAACTTTTAACGATGTATCTTATCTAATTTTTACTATTTAAACATTTTCTAAAGAAATATTCACTTCATTTAAACCTGATTGTAGTTGTTTAAGTTTTTCTGGCAATGAATTATATCCTTTAATATTTGTTCATCAATCTATTTTCGAAAAATGCTTTATTGATTTTTAATTTTCGGTGCATAAGTTATTCCCAATTAATAGAGACAGATTATTTTAATTCAAATCTGACACAAGCGGAAATCGAGCTTTGTAGTACTCAAACATCAACTCGTAGCCTCACATCACAAAAATCAAAAGCCTTACCGTAAACATTCCCAACTTCAGATCGAGTTCGTATTTTGCCCATAAACTCGCCTAGTAGTTCTTGAATCTCCAAATTATTGGATGTTCATAAATGTTTTAGGGGGTTTTTGTGCGTATTTTCAAATTATTGTTAAATTAAAACTATTAGGATTCGGCATCTAATATTTTGATAATCATACCAACTTAAGGCCAGTATATGGGCAAAATATCAAGCTCTAACTCCGGCGTTTGTTGGGTATGTCTACGGTAAGTGTAAATGAACATTTTTCAAATGACGAGTTTATGGGTGAAATACGGAGCCTGAACTCGATCCGAAGTTGCGGATGTTTATGGTTAGGGACTGTCCAGATCTGACGTCGGGTAAAAAGTCAGAATTTTGAAACCCCCCTCCCCCTAAATCGGGTAGCGTCAGATTGGGCAAAAAATCCCCCTCCCCCTCACGTTAGATAAATCGTCAGATTTTTAAACAATTTTTAGAAACCAAAAACTCGAAATATTTTATTCTTAAACGAAATTTTTTTTAATTTTTAGCTTTACTAATACAATATTTAAAGCCTTAATTAGAAGTTAGAGGAAATGGTCGAAACGCCTCTACAGGTAAGTATAATCAAAGCTTTTCAGATTCAACATGAATATTTTTCAATTTTTATATTTATTTATTGATCTATGGCAAACCATTTGCATTTTTATCATTTTCTTTCGAACCCTCTAAAATTGCATTTCGTTTTTTTCGCAGTTTTCAAAGGAGCCCTCGAAAATGTAACCGTAATTTAATATCTTTTAAAAAAACCAAACTATATTTAATAAATGGCAGTTCAGGTTTAAAAAAATTCCAACATTAATGTGAACTTTCAAAAAAGCATTGTCAAAGTTGCAGTTTGAAGGTCATACACACAATATGGTTTTTGCTATTTATTTATTTCTATTTAAAAAATCTTAAAAGAAAGAAATTACAAATATTTTTATAATATTTATACCATTTAAACTTGATAAAAGATCATGTACTGATATTTTTTCCATGATAAATTATAACAAAAATCTACAAAAAAGTCAGTATTTTTCTGCTAATAGCATTGCTCTAATGTTTAAGTGCTGATCTTCTTGAAAGAGTTGTGGATTGGATATCGAAGAAGAAAACAAACTAAAAACTCTTAGCTTGAATTAACTTGATTAAAGCAGCAAATGTATGCATTGTAGTGAAAATTATTATGAAAGTCAATATTACCGGCAAAAGATCATGAAACAAAAAACGTCACATTAATAATGTGTGAAGATTAATGGATTCTAGTATCTCTACAATATGATAGTGGAGCAGCATGTATAATCATTAAACAAGTTTGCAACAAACTTGATAAACCAAAATCAGTACAAGCAAAACTTCATCTTCAAAAGAACAATTCCAACATTCCTGTTCATGGTCGATGGAAAGTAAAACTCGCGGGTCAAGAAAGATAGCAGTTAGTATTATTGTTGCCGGGAAAAAATTCGATTAAATTACTAAATATTCGAACTGAAGACAAATTACATGGGTCATGTAATCATTGGATTATGAAGCCTGGTGCTATTTCTGAATCAGAATTAGTTCCATTAACAGAATATATACGAAGGAATCACAAAGATGAAAGCTTTGTTTGTAAAATTCTTAAAAAGATTAAAAGTGCTCTTCAAGAACGTCAAAATAATTAGGGTGAAATTACGTTGGATCAATTTAATTTAAAGCTTAACAATTATATCAAAGTTCGAGAAGAAACACTTGAAACTTTTGGTAGAATTCGTGAAAAAGGAAAAACTGCGAGAAATACTCATTGTCTTCTTCATTCTAGTAAATAATTCCCATTATCTAAGGGAAGGTTTCATTTTGTTTGTGTAATAGTCTTAAAAATATCTAATGGCATACTGAAGAAATTTTAACCCTTACAGTTAACAAAATCTTAAAATCAATAGAAAAGATAAACTTTAATGCATTGCTTTTAGCAACAGACTTTTAAAAATTTACTTAAAATTGAAAGGGTCTAAAAAATTCTTACATATTTCTAAATTTTTGGGTCAAAATCAACATACTCCCCCCTTTGCCCATTTTTCGACCAACCGTCTTCGACGGTTGGTTGGTTGGGGGGGTCAGAATTCTTACCCCCTATTCCGGTATGCTTAAAATGCAACAACTTTTTTCGTACAGATGTTTTTCCTCTATCTTTCTTTTTCCACACTTTTTTTGAGAGCGAAGGCGAAGGTGTGTTTTTTATAAATAAGAAAAAAACAACAACAATTTTTTGATAAGACACGTTTGTTGTTGTTGTCTTGCTTGCTTATTTCTTTCTTTTTCTAGCAGTGTCATTTTTTGCTGTTTCTTTGGTTTTTTAATGCTTATAAAAAGTGGCTCTGTTGACCAAAAAGGAAAAAAATTGAAGTGTTCATTTTTTTAAATATTGATTTTTTTGCTTTCCAAAATCGGACATGTTTATTAAAAACTTGGTTACAACATCGCCATTTTTTTATTTTTGATGTTGCAAAAATCGTTTATCTTTGTTTTGTGCGATCTCTAAATCCCTTTTATTTCTCTTTTTCTCCTGGAATATAGTTTTTGTTTTTGTAAATCAGCAAGATTTTCGTGATCTTAATTATCAACTAATGTCGATTAATTATGTATTAGTAATTTTAACATAAAAGATTTTTTTAGATTCATTATAAAAAGATGGAATCAAATCCTCGCCGCGGAAAAGGATATTGGCAACGTCGTCGACAAGGTAAGAAACATGTTTTTTTAAATTTTTACAAATTAATTTTGTGTAATTAATAAATATAAACTTTTCAGCAAAGAAAGAAAAGCAAAATTCTCAATCAAATGCATCAAACAATGCCGATGGTCCAAATAATCCAAAGAAAAATTCTCGACCAAATTTCTCCAACGGTAATCCTTTCAACAATGGTCCAAATAATCCAAGAAAGAACAATGATAATTCTTTGTATGAAGGTGATGCCGATGTTACCGTTGTTGGAATTAAGGATACCCGACGTTGCGAGTATGTTTAACTTTAAACATTTTCTTTCTAACATTTTGTAATTATGCAAATATATATTTGATCATTTAGAAATTGGAATGAAATGGATTTTGATAAGCAATTGTTGAAGAATATCAAAGATTGTGGATATGTTAAGCCTCGAAAAGTTCAAGAAGTTGTACTTCCATATTTGGCAGAAGGTAAACATTTACAATTTTAAACATGTATAATATATATATAGAATATTATTCACAGATTCGTTTTAGGTTATGATATTGAGTGCCAAAGTGAAACAGGAACTGGAAAAACTGCTGCATATTTGATTCCGTTGATTGATAATTTGATTAAAGAAAAACAAGCTGCTGGAAAAGATGGATTAGATCCTGATGGTCCATACTGTGTTATTATTGCTCCTACAAGAGAATTTGTCCAACAAATTTATCAAGAAGCTATCAAGCTTACATACAGTATGTTTATCCGAAGCTTGTTACATAATTTGCATAAATTTTTAGAAACTGGGATTACTGTAGCTGCAGCATATGGTGGAGTTCGTGTAAAGAAGACCCTTAAAGATGTTTCAAAAGGTTGTAATATTCTTTGTGCATGTCTTGGTCGATTATTGAGTATTATGAAACATGATAATGCCAAATTCGAACATCTTAATATGTTAAATGTTAAGTATATCGTTATTGATGAAGCGGATCATTTTTTGTTGGAATATCGAAAAGTTGATCTTTTGAGTTTTTTCAATCATGAATTTCTTCCAAAAGTATGTTTTACAATTATTAATTTAAAATTGATAAAAAAAATATGTAATCAAATTTTTTTAATTTTTAGGATATCAAGCGTCAACTTCTTTTCTTTAGTGCCACTTTACAACTTCCACGTTTATGCCGACTTTCAAATGAATTTGTTGATCTTAAAAAGCGTGTTCATATCACCTCTGCTTTGGAAAGCAATCAACGAATCAAATATATCATTGATTTACCATATTCCTTTTTGAAGACTTCAGAATATGTATCCAACATTTGTTGCAGTTTATCTGCCGCTTGAACTTGGTTGCAGCTTTCACGCAATTCTGATTCAGTTTTATAATTGAATACTTTAATCCAATTTCGACCAAATAAAGATTCACCCGCTTTCACAACAACCACCCAAAGTAGCTTTGCTTCACCTTGAATCTCAACCATCACTTTGCTAACACCCAAAACATTGATCTTTTGATTGTAACTTCGAAGCTGTATGCTTGTTGGTTCCAACTTTGGAGAACCCAATTTTTCCCATACTTTTTCACTAACAACAGTTGTTGCAGCACCACTATCATGTTGAAAAGTAACTGGATATCCGTTAACTTTTGCATTGACCCAAGTAGGAGGTGGAATATCCAAATGTGGTTCTGATTGAAGAGATAAAACATCAAAGCTAAAATTACCTGGAATATCCACCGTAACATTTTGTTGTGTATAAGCATAATTATGTTCAGATGATTCTCCTTCAGATTTATCCTGAATAACGTTATGTTGTTTGTGATGGCGGAAGTTGCTATTTCTCTGAGGACCAGATTTAGCTTCAAAAGATTTCTTGCTTTTACAAACTTTTGCAAAATGACCTTTCTTGCTGCATTTGTTACAAGTTGCTTTACCAGCTGGACATCTTTCACGACCTTTTTGATGTGTACCACCACAATAACCACAACTGCTTCCTTTTCCAACAGTATTCATTGCAAAGGATTTAGCTCGATCATCCAGTTTAATTTCTTTTGCTGCTCCTCTGCTTTGCTCAAAACTAACTGCAAGCTTTCGAGTTACTTCAATATCCGTCAAATTATTCGATGGATTCATTAGGTATTGGCGAAGTTCATCACTTTGAAGACCACGAAGAATTGCTAAAACTCCATATTGTTGAGGTGTCATGTTTGTCATGTCACATCGACCCAACAGCTGAGACATATTTGAAATGTAATCTTGTACAGATTGACCAGGTTGTTGCTTTTCATTGAAAAGTTTAACTCTCAATGAAAAAAGATTTGGTGCAGAAGAACAATGATTTTTAATAACCGTTACCAATTCATCATAAGTTTTACTTTTTGGCTTTGCAGGGCTAACCCAATCATATATCTTTTCCAACATATCCAACCCAATATGCTGCAATAAACATGATGCTTTGTGTTCATCTGCGATACCTTTCGCTGTCATATACAGCTCCAATTGTACTTCCCAAATTTCAAATCTGACTTTTCCATTGTAAGCTGGAGGTGGCCAAACGTCGATCGTTTTAGCCATATCTTCTTCTGGATCACTGACACAGGATTTAAAGGAATTTGGCGATAAGGGGGACTGATTATCAGTATCTGATTGACCTTTTTCAACGGATGATATATCCTTTTCTTGCTCCAGCTTCTCGAATCACCACACTCTCGTTACCACTGAAGTAAACTAAGTTATCTTATTTACTTGTATTTGTTGTTAATGGATTAGTAGAAAGAAAAGAGAAGTTAATTTTAAGTTAAAGATTTATTTAGAAGACGCCACTTCACGAAGACCGCAAAGTTTTAATACAACGATGACAAAATATAAAAATGAGAGACAAGAAAAAACGACGAGAGAGAGAAACGTTAAAAGACATAATGCCAAAAGCATTTAAACCTTTTCAACTTCCATCTGAAGATGCAAAATTCTTATGCTTAACTAAACGAGTTTCAGATATTTCAGCCGCAAATTGCGGAAAATGTCCTCGAATTATGATTTTTGTTAATCGAAAGGTTTGTTTTAAGTTTGTTAAATTGATTAAATGTTTGATTTCAGGTATTCGCAGATACTTTAACAGAAAAACTTACCCTCGCTGGCTTTCCAGCCGTTGTTTTGCATTCCGATTATTCCCAAGATGAACGTGAAGAAGCTTTGTACAGTTTTAAAGATGGCGAAGCTGATGCAAGAATTTTGGTTTCTGTAAATGCATGTGGACGTGGAATTGATATTGCTGAAATGGATTATGTTTGTTTTTTACACATTTTTTCAATTGCAACAATAACATATTAATTTTAGGTAATTAATTACATTCTTCCTGTTGATGAACATACATTCATTCAAAGATGTGGTCGAACTGGACGAACAAAAAATGGTACTGCAATTAGCTTTTATGTTGAAGCTGATGATCGAGCTAGTGCTCCTTGGATTCGAAAAGTTCTTCAACGAGCTCAACATGATATTCCTGATTTCCTTCAACCAAATTCTATTGAAGCTTCGATGGCTAAACTTTCTGTAAAGTAATGAATTTTTTTTGTTGATTGTGTTGGAGTTAAAAGCATTTGTTTAAATTATCATTTTTATCAGTTTTTGTTTGTTGTTGTTTTTATTAAATTAATAAAATGTTTGTAAAAAATTGAAAACTTCTGAGTCATTTCAAAAATAACTGTGTAATTGATTGATTAATCATTAATCAGGCAATCCACGCTAAAAACAGTATCTTTAAAAACTTGAGAATTTGTTAACAGCTACGGTATAAATTTCCCAAACTTGATTAATTCAATTGAATGAAGCAGAAAAAAATTTAAAAAGAGGTTTTCATGTTGAAAATTATTTAATCTTGCGATGCTAAAAATTATCGAGCTTTAATTTTTCCATCTTCTTTTCCTTTTGAAGTTAAACTAAAATGTAAAATTATTTGTTTTAAATATTTTTTTAAAGTTTTTTATTTCGTTTTGTCGAAAGCAAAATCCCACAAAAAAGAATACAAAAAAATTTATTTGCTCGTGAAATTTTTCCAATTACATAATTAATTTTTATGAACAATTACGTATTACACATATTCTTTTAATTAATTAATTTATTGAATAAAAAAAGCAATAAGCGTAATTTTTTAATGCCAATAAAAGTTTAAAAAAACTTATGTGGAACTTTTTTTTGATGGAGCTGGAAAAAATTTATCCGTTTTTAGTGCTTTTCGAAACTTTAATAATTTTTACTGTAAATACAGTAATTTTTTGTATGTGTTTAAAATTGTTAATTACAAAAACAATTAAAACGAACATTTCTCCAACTTTGGTATTATTTATTTATTACCTGTTAATTTTATCGCTTGTGATGAATGCTTACTGTATTTACATATTTGCATTTTGGAGACCGTATGCAAATTTATACAACAAAAAGCTACTGTATATTATTGGATTTTTGCCATGGGCATTGTTAACTTCAAATCCAATTTTTGAATTTTGTTTTTGTTTCGAAAGATGTTTAGCAATTTGTTTTCCAACAAAATATAGTCCAACATGGAAAAGGAATATTTGTACTGTAGCCCTTATGGTACTGTACATTGGATTAATTGTTTGGGTTAATAATCTCTTTTATCTTCCTGATGACGAAATTATTGAAAATTGTTCATTTTTTACTTGCATTCTTTACAGTGTTCCAAATCGATATTTTTCTGAATTTAAAATTGTTATTTCTGTTATTAATGTTTTTGTTGCAGTTTTATTGATTTTTTTAATGAAATGTAAAACTTCGACAGCAGCATATTCGACAGGAAAAAAGAAAAATACTGTAATAATTGTTACCATTTTTATTACGGTTATATTTGAATTTTCACCGAATTTGATTGGAATTGTTATTATGAATGTAAGTTTATTAAACGAATGAAAGCAAATGTTTTCATGTTCTAATGGCGCAGTGGTTAGTGCAGCGGTTTTTTGAGCAAAGTTCATGGGTTCGATTCCCTCATGCGTTTTTTGATTAAAAAACACGTTGTAGTTTATTACTAATTAGTTTTTATGTTTTTAGTTCACTTCACATCAACTAACAGATTTTATTGGACCTTATCGAACAACAATCAGCTCAACAAGTTTATTAATCATTTTTGTTTTGTACAGCAAAATATTAAAAAAGCCTTCATCCAGTACTTCACATACTCAAACATTTAATACGGTACATATTATAGAAGCGTGGAAACGTAGAACCTCTCAAAATTGTACTTAGGTTTTGTATAGCTATAAAATAAAATATTTAATTAATAAGAATTAATTCAATAAATAATAATGTCAGGTCCAGGGAGATTAGTTCTTTTTATTCACATTAAGGGATTATTGGAATCTCATATTTTTAACATTTTAACAGTGGCACTAAAACAGTGTTAAATGAGAAGTTGCAGAATAACAATTTCGATTTTTTTGAAAGACACTATTTTAATTGGGGATATTTCAAGTTGTTACGAGCCAAATAAAAAGGCACGGAAAAGCGTCATTTTCATAAAAAGAAAAACCGAACTTGTAATCTAATATTCAAATCTTTAAAAATGCATATTTAGAATTAATGACTAAAAACCAAGCAGCTGAATATTTTTATAATATAATATATAACTAATATTCTTTAAAAGTCTTAATTTGAATTCAAGATGATTTCACCTGTTTTATAATTACAGTATCACTGAGGGGAAAGAGAATTAAAATTATAAAAACAGTTCAATGCGAAAAATTTAAAAAGTTTTCATAGTTCAAAAAAACAGAAAGATGGAAACATCAAAAATTTCTTTACCTTCCCCGGAATTTATTTCATTTTATTATTGGTTTTTGCAAATATCTTCCATTTTAACATGGTTAATTACGCCATTTTTATTTTATATAATTTTAACACAATCAAAGGGTATGAGCAATAATTATAAATGGTTTATTTTAAATCATTCATTTTGGAGTTTGATGCTTGAAACAATGATTGGCCTATTTAAGCCAATAATGTTTTTACCAGCTTTTGCCGGGATTCCATTATCTTTGATTAGTGAAAATGGAAGTTTTTACAAAACTACAACTGCAATATTTCTTGCTTTATTTTTTGGTTTAACTTATTTTGCATCATTGGTTTTAACAATTGGAAGCAGATATATCTCAACATTTTCGACATCGGCAAATGCCCTAAAGGGTTTAATAATTTTTGTTATTATTTGGTTGATCCTAGCATATCCATGTATCGTTTATGTTTAGTATTCTGCACTTTCAACAAATTCAAATATTGATGTGGCGGCATCTTTTGATGTCTTTTTTAAAACTTTTCAAGAGCCTTCACTTATCCTTCTTCCATTTGAATCTGTGAAATACATTGCATTTTTGGGTTTAACAATATTGTTTATTATTTTTATTGGTGGAATTACTATTATGCTAATTTTTATTTATCTTGTTCAAAAAAGTTATACTGCTTCAGTTACAAAAGTTCAACGATCCTTGATTATCAGTTCAGTTATTCAAATTTTGTTGTTTCAGCTTTGTTTAAATTTTCCAGTTTCTGCACTTTTTGCAATTGTCGCTTTTGAAATTCCGCATTCTTCAATTTTTGCCTGTTTGATTATTTCATTTTTATCCGCTCACAGCAGTTTGGAATTTCTTTCAACTTTATATTTTGTTTTACTGTATCGAAAATTTATTCAAAAACTTTTTTCAAAACCTAAAATTTCAAGCACTTCTGAAGTTTCTTCAATTCATCAATTTTTAAAGTTTAAAAAATTTAATCAGCAACATCCCCGAATTATTTCTTCTTAAGAATTCTTGGGGGGTTTTTAGGATGCTTTTGAAACCTATATTTCGTTATTTTTTAAATTTATGAATAAATTTAATACATTTTAAAAGGTTGAAGGAAAACAAAACCTTCAAAAATATCGTCATTTTTTGTACTTGTTTTTTAAAGGATTTTTTTAAAAATGAACTGATAACCTTTAAAATCACGCTTGTTTTTCACCTTTTTTATCAGCATATTTTTTTCAAAAATATAAATCGTTTAATTCCACCGATTATAAATACATACACCATCATTTTTAATTTTTTTTGCAAAAATGTTTGTTTTCTTTATATTTCTTTTTATATTTCCATATTTTTGCAAAAGTGGAAATCCATTGGAAGACGATATTATTTCAAATCCAATTCAAGTTTTTAAACGTCAAAATCAAGTTTTATTTGTTGTTAGCCAAAATTGTTCGAATGAAATGTATCAAAATCTGGTTCAAGGATTTGTTGCTTTGGAAGAGAAAGCAAAAGATACAACCACGAGAATCACAAATTTTATTACAAATTTGAGCTTTGGTGGAATTTATAATAATACTTTGAAACCGTTTGATTCGTTAGAATTTATTAGCAGTTGTTCAAATGTATGTTTTTAAAAATTTTTAAGGGCTTTCTTGGACAAGGACAAAATTTTAGTCTTTTAAAATTTTATTTTTTTAGTGCTTTGAGCTTTCAAAAGTTGAAAATGTTATCGAAGTTGCATCCATTTTTGCTGAACAAAACATAAACGTTAGTTTTTGTAAAATTTCATTATCATTAACATCATATTTTTTTACAGAAAACATGTCCCAAAGAAATCAAAAAGTACTACACGTTAATAGTTTCTGATCAATGTTTGATAAATCTTAACATAAATTTGAATGATGAATGTCCAGGAGATTTTCAACAAATTGGTTTAATGCTTCCCACAAAAGAAGATGTTGAAAAATGTAAAAAATTACAGCTTGAAAGTGCCAACCAAAATCAAAGTGACATTTTTCTAAAAATTTTTACCTACAATCAACAAGAAATCGATGGCATTTCTGATGACAGCATATCATATGTTGACGCAAATATAATTTATCATTCAACAATGGCATCATCAAAAATAAATTTATTTGTTTTTGTAAAGAATGAAATTCGAATAAAATATTATGCACTTTGGTGTAAATTAACTCGGTCAAAATTTGAAAGATGCATGAAAACGGGAGAGGAAAGTGCCATTGGACATTTTCAATTTGGCACAAATAATCAACAGCAGCAGCAACATGAAATGATAATGGCTGCACCATTGAATTTTGATAGTGCTGATGATTTAATAACTAATTACGGAATATTATTGAATCAAAGTTCAAAGCTTATTGAATTAGGATGTGAGAGGATTATGGAACATTTGACAAATTTGAATAAATTAGAACTTGATCAATCTGATGAGCAGTACAATGTTTTGGTTTTAGAAGATTCGCATTCAAAATGTTTGGAAGGATTCAGTTTGGAATGGAATAACACCAATGTAAGTTATTGTTGAATTTTCGAATTTGAATAAAGACCTTGAAGTGTAAAAATGAGTTCTTTTTGTCCTGATAGAGGTCATCCAGATATGAAAACATACAAAAATTGATCCTTTTTTACGTCTCCCTATATCTATCTCTTATGATATTCCTTTGATCTTGCCGCAACTACAAAATGATGTCATAATTGACCACCCCATCCCTCACTACATTTGCATAACTTGATATCTGGATGATACCAAATTGCCCATAATGTCAATCCGATTCGCTTAATTTTTTTGACAATTCAATGTGATCTTAATTTCTTTCCTGAATGATTTTTTTTATTTTTTAAAAAAAGATATTTTGATTATTTATCCAAAAATAATCAAAATATCTTTTTTAGAGACATCTAGAAATTATTGTAATTTATAATGACACAATTAAAAACGATTACACAAAATTTATTACCTTTCCAAAGAATAGCTTAAATCATTTAATTTTTTACAAAGATGATTGGGACACTGATTTCAATCTATATTGTGATTTTGATCCTTTGTGTACATCTGAAACAAAAATATTTGATGTTTCTGTGCATGAAAAACCTAAACCAGATTATCTTCCAATGATTTTAATTATCCTTGCTGCAATTATCTTTTTATTTCTTATTATTGCAGTTATCGTATATTTAAAAATGAAAAAATCTGCAAAAATTAGAAAAAATTGGATAAAAGAAAAAGTGGAAAAAGTTGCGGCGTTTGAAGTTAAAAATTTAAAAAATTCTAATCAATATTGGAGTTTTTTAATTGATAATCAGGATGTTTCTATTAATTACAATGAAATATTGGGAAGAGGTTCAAGAGCTACAGTATATCTTGGTAAGGGGAATTTAAAAACTGTAGAGATGATTATGTAAATTAATTTTTTAAATTTGACTAGTTTTACCAAAAATGCAGTTAAAAATTTTTATTAATAATTTGCATATTTAGCATATTACAGGCAGCCATTTCGACTGCTACCAAATCTCAAAGCTGCTGCAAAAGTGACAAAAAATGTAGAAAATTCAATTGACTCAGAATTTGTTGATGAATTAAATGCATTAAAAATTTTAAAAGATCATGGAAATATTGTATCCTTGATTGGTTGGACAATGTTTGGAGATGATACTGTAATTGTGACAGAACTCGCAGAATCAAATCTTTATGAATATATTCAAACTAATCGATATCATTCAAGTTTCATGAAATGGAGCCTTCAAATTTTATGGCAAATTTCATCTGCTCTGGAATATATTGCCGGCAAAGAACTAATTCATCGAGATGTTGCTTGTCGGAATATTTTAATGTTTAATAAAACTATCGCAAAATTAACAGATTTTGGACTTTGTTGCAAAGCAGATGAATCCGGGATTTTCAAGGACACAACCCACAGACTCTTTCCCCTAAAATGGCTTTCAATTGAAGCTTTAAATGATCGAATTTTCTCAGAAAAATCTGATATTTGGGCATTTGGGATTTTATGTTTTGAAGTATTTTCATATGGGGAAATCCCATATTCAACATTATCACATTCTGAAATGCTTGAATTTTTAGAAGTTGGAAATCGATTGCCAAAACCCGCGAATGTTGCTCCACATATTTATGATTTAGTACTTTTGTGTTGGAAAAAACAACCGCAAAATCGTCCAAATTTTTATGAAATTCGAAAAAATTTGGAAGTTGTCCTTGAATATGGCTATTTACCCTTGGATAAAAGTGCTTAAATTCGTATTGTTTTGTAAAATATTTTATATAAAAAATTGTGTAAAAATTTAAATTGGTTTTTTACAAATAAAATTTGACATATGAACATAACAAGCATAATTATAAAATTTTAACTGCATTCGTGGATGACATGGATTTTCAGTGTAAATATTTCCGCATTTTTGATGTCCTGGATTATCTGGTTCAAGAGGGGCCCAAAAATCTCGATGAATTGTATCATTATATGGACTTTTGTCAAGCCAAATCCAACTTTTATTGTTGTCAGGAGTGTAAAGCCCAATCCAAGTTTGAAAAATCGATAAACAAGAATTGAAATCCTTTTTCAAGGTATACGGTTTTACAAGGATTGTTGCAAAAATCATTTCTTGTTTTGAATGAATTGAAATTAAACGGGAATTTTCTTTTTATTTATTTATTATTTATTTATAACCTTTTATCTGTCACGCAGGACGAAAGGGGACATATTATGACACCAAAAATTAGTTAAACAAAGTGATAACAATTCAATACATTTTTTATTTGTGAATTTGGTGAAGTCATCCATCCATCGAGTAGGCGGTCTTCCAATTGGACGTTTTTTGTTTGGGATCCATTCAGTCAATTTTCGATTCCAGCGATCTTCAGGAAGTGTCATCAGCTTTTTGAGATAGTTCCATTTTCGTTTTCGAGCAGCTTGCACGATGTCTTTCAACTGGGTTCTTTCACGGAGCCAATCACGGGAATGATGATCTATCAGTCTTACATTTAGCATCCTTCTTTCCATTCTTCTTTGAGCAACTGCGAGTCTTGTTTCTTCAGTTTTTGTTAAGCACCAGGTTTCACATCCATATAGCATAGCAGGGAATACACATTGATTGAAATATTTTCTTTTCAGGTTCGCAGGGATTCTCCTAGAGATTAGAAGTTTCTTTGCTTTGTTGAAAGCATTCCATCCAGCGCTAATTCTTCTCGATATTTCTTTGGTGAATCTTCCGGGTTGAGATGGCCATTTGATAAGTTGCCCCAAATAAATAAATTCACTGACCTTTTCAACTTCTTGATTGTTCAGCAAAATAGTTTCATCTGGATCAGGAACATTTGCCATCCACTTGGTCTTCTCAATATTAATTTGTAATCCAACACGGCGACACTTTTCGGCAACTTGATCAAGCAATGATTGCACACCTTCCAGAGTTTGAGATAAAAGGACAATATCATCAGCAAAATCAAGATGACCCAGTATACTTCCATTTATATTTATGCCAGAGCTCCAGTTTACTTGATTCAGCGCATATTGTAGGGTAAGAATAAAGAGTAGAGGTGATAAAGTATCGCCTTGTCTTACTCCCTTTTGGATATTAACAGGAATAGACGAAGAACCTACGTTTACACTTGATGAACCATTGGCATATATAAGTTTTATAAGTTCAATATCACCAGGATCAACAGCAAATTCTTCCAGCGCATTCCAAATAGATTGAAGTTCAACAGAATCAAACGCTTTCTTAAAATCGATAAATACGGCATACATAGGCATATTGTATTCACGACCTTTCTCGAATAGTTGATTGAGAGAGTGAATGTGATCTACAGTTGAAAAACATCTTCGGAATCCAGCTTGTTGAGGAGGCAATGCACGGGAAGTTTCAACAGCAGCAGTAACTCGATTGGTAATTACACGAGTGATTAATTTGTAAAGAACTGGAAGCAATGAAATAGGACGGTAATTTCCAATATCAAGGCGGTTTCCTTTCTTGTACAACAGTATGGTCTTCGAATAGAAAAGTTCAGGTGGCATATTTTCTTCCTCGAATAATCCATGTAGAGCAGCAGCAAATCTATCAACGAAAGTTGATATTGTTGATTTGACTACTTTGGATGGAATGTTGTCGGCACCAGGGGCAGTATTTCCTTTCATACGTCGTGAAGCAGCAACTATTTCCGCAGTAGTTATTCTTTGGAGAGCAACATTTGGATCACGATCGTGCACAGGATTTCCAGCTTCAGACGAATAGAGGTCATTGTAGAAACGGGCGATTTCTTCCATAAGTTCAGCCACAGACTCAGTGATAGCACCATCGGTACGTTGAAGATGTATCATCTGATTCTGTTTTTGAACCATTTCAGATCTACCACGTTTAATACGATTTTCTTCTATCGCTTTCCCCATCACTTTCTCATAATACTTATCAAGATCAGCTTTGAAACACTTACGTATGAGCTTTGAAAGTTCAGCATATTCGATACGAGCACGAGCATCACCACGAATAGCATGATTCATTTGGCGTCGACGTTCCATCAGTTGTAGTGTTTCAGGAGACAGTCGAGCATGAATTGTTGGTTGATGAGCACATTCTTTTGCAGTTGACAGAAGAGCTTGTTTGATAAGATTGAGTTCAGCTTCAGGGGTTTCAGCAGTTGGTTGATATTGAAGTTTCAGTATCATAGATATAAGACATGGTATCTTTTCATATTCAGGTTTCACAAACGAAAATGGACGAGACCGACCTGCTCTAATGGGAAGACTTACGGTGGTTCGAACCATACGATGATCACTTCCTGATAATCTAGATATCACGTTGACGTCTTCTATGATATTTTTCTTCTTGGATAGCACATGATCGATTTCCTTCGTCACACTACGATCAGGTGAATGCCAGGTCCAACGGCGATTTCTTCCCTTTTTGAAAAACCCGTTCATGAGGTACAACTGATGTGCAACGCAAAATTGACACAAGAGTTCCCCTCTTTCACTACGAGTATCCCAGGAATACTTACCAATGTACCGTTCACCATTTTCACGAGGACCAGTGGAAGCGTTAAAATCACCCAGTACAATATCATATGTAGATGGACGAGCCAGAGATGAAGAGAGTTGATCCAGGAACATTTCATATTCATCTTCAGCACGACCACTTTGAGGGGCGTAGACCTGGGTAATCCGCAGAGTCTTTCCAGCCCGTAATTTCAAAAGTATTTGGATGATTCTGTCAGAGACATACTTCACACCAATAACTCGTTGATTCATTTCAGCTGAGATCAGCAATCCAGTTCCCGAGAAACGAGCATCCCCTGTTTTCCCACTATTATAAAGGTACTCACCAGAAGAAAGCCTTGAGCAAGTTTGTCCAGGTAACCATGTTTCCGCCAGTCCGAGCACGTCGAATTTTTTCAATTTTGAAAGTTCCATTTGAAGCGCCAATAGTCGATCATTTGATTGGATTGATTTGCAATTAAAAGTCATCACATTCATCCTTTTCATCAGTGGTGCCATAATCAGTCGAATAGCTACTTTCCAAAGTAGAAACTTTGTTGTACCCGCAACGGTACGGTGAAAGGAGTCCCCAAATCGTCACTATCGACGCAAACTTGCTATGCAAATTTACGAAGAATTATGTTTGGAGAGCGGCAGTCGAGAGACGACCGTCCCAAACACGCGTGCGAATGAAGAATGAATTTTCTTTTTGGCAAATAAAATCTGCAACGCTATGAGTTGTCGGGAAATTAAAAACTTTATATTGGAATCCAGTTTCATTGAAAGGGATCCAATCATTGGATGGAATAATTCGACCAATTTGGCAAATAAATGATTTTAGGTCAGAACATTTTGAAGTTTTCCATCTTTGTTCAACTGACTTTATTGCCGCACATCTTTGAGTTTCAGAATTCTCGGGTTGTTTAATATCCCATATAAGCCAACTTTCTGTGTATTGCAGGGCACTTCCATCGGTATATGTCCAATTTGCAGAATTATTCAAATTATTTGCTCCAATCCAAAATTCAGAAATTGATATATTCAAAGCTTTGGCTAAAAATAAATGTAAAATTTCAAAAAGAAAAAAATAAAGAAACAAACCGCTAAATAATGAGCCTTCTAAAATTTCATGAACAAAAGCTAAACGTCCCCCAAATTTTTTTCCACAAAAATCATCAGCATCAAACCAATTCATTTTTTCTTTTTCAAAAATATAACAATCCGATAGTGTTTCTTCACTCACAAATGCCCCCTCAGGGCATCTGTTGTTTGTTGTGCTGGTTACAAATGCAACTGCCAGGCAAAATTGTGCAAAAAGCGTCAACCACAACATTTTTTTAATTTTTAAAAAGAATCATTGATAAATTTTATTTTTGATTTTCGAAAAATTTTTTTAACCTTTTTTAAAATTTTAAAGCGTTATTTTGAAAAAATAAGGTCAAAAATTTAATACTTTTAAGCAGCTTACCTTTTTTTAACTTTATCATTGATAATTTTTGTTTACAATCACTTTATTTTTCTTAAAAACACATTTTAAACATACTCAACTTTTTAAATTTAAAAACAAGTTTTCCGCTTGTTTTGATCTATGACATTTTAGATTTATTGAAAATGCATGAAAACTTAAGATTTTTCAAATTTAGTGCAATGAAATTTTACTTGTTTTTAAATTTAGTTTACTTTAATTTTAACATGAATAATTTACGCAGCTTGAGGTTGCAGAAACATTTTTGGAGGTGATGAAGATGTTGTAGCAACACTGCTGGCAGAACAAAAATAAAAAGATGTATATGCTTTTCGAGTTGTTTTACTAAAATGTATTTTTGAGATATTACTCAACAATAATTAATTTGAATAATTAAAATTTGTTTAGTTACCTCATAATTAATAAGGAAATGCTTCCACTCCACGCAAATATGTCATACAAAATTGGTAAAATTGTATAAAAGAAGGCTGTGACAAAAGCATTTGAAGAAAAAAATATTCGATTAATATTGAATGAAATTCGTAATAATTGTGCAATAAAAATTACTACAGAAACATCTAAAAATTTGTTACTTTTCGAGCCCTGAGGGCAAGGCCGAAGACAGAAAAAAATTTCTGGGTAGGCATTTTCATTTCGGAGGGGGCACGGCTATGATCTTTTGCCGCTTTAACACGATCAAAGAACTTTCTCGGTTTTGGGGGCACGTGTCCCCCCTTTCTAAGGCCTTGCCTGAGGGCATGTCAAAAATACAATAAAACTTACAAAACAGAGTTTTTTCATTGACTGAAAACGAAGAATGTAGCTTTTTTCGAAGAACAAATTTTATCACAGATAAAACATTTAAAATTGCAGCTAAAAATGTTGTTGAAAAATAAATGATTAGCGACATGATTTGATAAATGTTTGCTGCAGTGGTACTTTTTAATGTAAAAACAACATTATTTTCAGAATAAAAATTTAAAACTGTTGGTTCAGTTAGTCTCCAAGAAATTGTTAAAAATGGTAAAAATATTAATAAAATTATGTAAATTTTTGAAGACCAAATTCTTTGATAATAAAGTGGAAACCAAATCAGAGAAAATCGATTAAAAGCTAAAAACACATGTCCCAAAAATTGCATCATGGTGACGTAAATGATAAAGTTAAAAACAGCTATTGGAAAATAATCAAGATTTTGGTACATTTCGGTAAAAAATGGTATCAACGAAATCTTTTGGGAAAAGGTCATCTGAAAATTTATGCAAATTTTTGTTTTAAACCATTTATAAGCATACAGCTGCAAAACATAAAAGATCAGCTGTAAGAGTAACTTTAAAAATGCCATAAAAGGGTCCTTTAAATTGAGTTTTCCGTTTTGCAATCAACAAAATTAGCATAGATAAATGAAAAGAATACAGTATTATTTCAACAATTAACAGAATCGTATAATATAAAGCCATCTTTTCAAAAGTCTGTTTTGTTTTAAATGAATATTTTGAGTAAAAGTCAACAATCTTTAAAGACCAGATGTAATTAAAAAATATTATTAATTAAAAATTTAATTCTTTTTCTTATTCACATATATGCTAATCAAGACGGAAATAATTTTGTTAATTACGGACTGTGTTTGTTAAACAACAAATTTACTGAAGTGAGAAAACAGTACTTTTGTAGTTAAAAAGCACTTTTTAAATGCCATTTATTTTTTAAAAAAATATGGTGGATTTTAATTTTGTGATAAAATTTGGCAATGCTCTAATGGATATTTATTTATTCGGGAAACACAAATGGATAATAAATAAGATGATCATAATAGAAGAATACTCTCAATAAAAAAAAATATACAAAAACAGAAACAAATGCATCAAACATAAATTTCTGAATAAATTTTAAAAAGAAAGAAATGGCAAAAAATTTCTGGAAGTATGCTTTTTTATGATAAAAAAGAAATCTTTGAAATTTTCAACATGAATTTGGCTTCAGAAAACATTCACGAAACCAAGCTAAAATTACAACTGCTAATAAAAAGAGAACAAAAAGAAGGAAATTTTTAGCACTGAAAGTTTCATTTTCTGTTTCAAAATAATATTTTTTTTCAAGTATCCGTAAATTATGGTTATATTTTCGAAATTCGTTATATTGACGAGAACATAATTTGTTGTACAAGTTTTCATTATATTCAGGGAAACTAAAAACTGGGAAAAGGTAATCAAGATTTCTAGCTTCAAAAATCTTATAATTTATTGCAACAATTTGATTTTGAAAATTTTGTGGCATTCCTTCACAGAATTTAAACATCAATTTTTTGTAGCTTTTTGTTTCCTAAAAAGTTATGTATAGAATATGCAATTAAATAATATAGTAAAATTACAGTTTTTTGTAAAACTTACCTTAATTTCGTTGAAGACGTACAAAATATCAAAACTTGTCGGAATGTCTTCTAATTCAAAAACTTCAATGTTTTCAAAATTTTTATGCCGTTCTATTTTCATCATTGTTTCATTTGTAAAATTTTTAGCATTGGCAGGAAATTTACTGAAAAAATAATTTGCATAATCATGATTAAATTAAAAATTGAAGAAAGAGACTCATTCTAACAAATTTATGCAAAATTTGAAAATGCGTTTTATCTTCTTTTTAGTCACTGGTAAATAAAAAAAGAACAATGCATATTTGCCTGATTATCAGTCGTGGGCGCAAAAAAATTTGTATGGACTGAAACTCCCCCTTTAACTTACTAATCAAAGACGCAAATCATGGAAAAACTTTTAAAAATAATTTCAAATGGAACCTCGGAAAAGTCGTCGTATTGAATTGTACATTCTGAGAAAATGCATTCTTCAACTTTTGGAATTAAAAAACAAAATTCTTCGTAAAAGAAAGTTTGATCGGAAAAATCCAACTTTTTTGCATCACATCGGAAAATTCTTGGAATTATTTCGGAAACAATGGAAGTTTCTCCGCCACTACCAATTTCAAAAATTCCAACAATCCAGATTTTTTCGGCATCATAAATTCTTATGTCAAAACCATCATTTCTGTAAGGATTATCGAAATTTGGAGGCATCAATTTTGAATCTTTGAAATGTTTAAGATTCCAGTCGTCGTAAGAATTTTCAATTTCTTTTAAGACCAAATATGATTTCTTTGAATAAAAATATTTACAGCTTTCGAGAAGTTTTTGATAAACTTTTGGAGATTCAGTATTTTTTAACAAATAATTAATTATTGGTTTCGGCAAAGAAAAATTTTGGGACTTTAATGTTCTCGAAAATTCTTTACAGTAAGCTTCTCGAACTTTTGGAATATAAAAATACTTAAAAATCTGTTTTACTTGTTTAAGACGCATTCCGTGAATTTGGGAACAACTATACCTGCAAAAAAAAGAAAAATTTGTATAGACTGTATAAACCGCTTGGATAGAACTGAATCAAGTTTGCCTTTTTTTGAAAAGAGGGATGGAAAGAAAAATGACTTTTGTTTGTCTGTAAGATTGTAACTGTATGATGAATTAAATAGAACATATGATAATTTAGGTAAGGCATTGCAAAGTCCGTCCTTTCTTAAAATATTTATCCCCCGTTAACCTCACTTATTTGACAGAGAAAACACAAATTTTGTAGTTTTAACTTAAATTTTTGAATGCCAATTATTTTTTAAAGAAATATGGTGATTTTAATTTTATGGCAACAATTTGGCAATGCTCTGATGGATATTCATTTATTTATTAAACGCAAACAAATAACAAATAATAAAATACGAAACAAAACCTGTATAGATAAATGCTCATAATAAAAAATAATAATTAAACAGAAACAGATGAATCAAACATAAATTTAAAATAAATTTTCTAAACATTTCATACAAAAAATGTCGGGAAGCATACTTTTCAAAAAAAATTTTAAAGGTTATTTTTCTTAGAAAAGTAAATAAGAAACGAAACGCAAAATGCAATAAGTATGACAGTAAAAGATAAAGCAGCTAAAACACTACAAACTTGAGTGACTGTACTTGGATGAAACTTTTTTTTAATTTTTCTACAATTATTATTATGTTCTTGAAAATGAGAATATTGACGAGAACGTAATTTCCTGTTCAAGTTTTCATTATATTCTGGAAAACTAAAAATTGGAAAAATGTAATCAAGATTTTTCTCCTTAAAAATTTCATCATTTATTGCAACAATTTGATTTTGTAAATTTAGTGGCATTCCTTCACAGAAGTCAAACATCAATTTTTTGCAGCTTTTTGTTTCCTATAAAGGTTGCATGAAATTTGCATAAATTATAGCACTATAAATTACCTTAATTTCGTTGTAGATGAAAGCAATATCGAAGCTTGTGGGAATTTCTTCTAATTCAAAAACTTCAATGTTTTCAAAATTTTTATGTTGTACTATTTTTAGCATTGTTTCATTTGTAAAATTTCTAGCATTGGCAGGAAATTTACTGAAAAAATAAGTTGCATAAGCATGCTTCATTCGAACTTCAAACTTACTAATCAAAGACGCAAATCATGGAAAAACTTTCAAAAATAATTTCAAATGGAACTTCGGAAAAGTCGTCGTATTGAATTGTACAGTTTGAAAAAATACATTCTTCAACTTTTGGAATTAAAAAACAAAATTCTTTGAAAAAGAAAGTTTGGTCAGACAATTCCAACCTTTTTGCATCACATCGAAAAATTCTTGGAATTATGCATGATACAATGTCAGTGTTCTCAGAACCCCCAATAAAAAGAGTTTCAACAATCCAAATTTTTTCAGCATCATAATTTCTGATGTCAAAACCATCAAATTTAAAGAGATCATTGTGATCAGGAGATTCAGATGTTGAATCACTTAAATGTTTAAGATTCCATTCGTCATAAGAATTTTTAATTTCTTTTAAAACCAAATACCATTTCTTTGAATAAAAATATTTACAGCTTTCGAGAAGTTTTTGATAAACTTTTGGAGATTCAGTATTTTTCAATAAATAATTAATTATTGGTTTCGGCAAACAAAAATCTTGGGATATTAATGTTCCCGAAAATTCTTTACAATAAGCTTCTCGAATTTTCGGAATATAAAAATATTTGGGAAAAAGATTCGTTCTGTCATTTCTATAAGATGTGTGAAGAAGTAGGTTGCTATTATACATAATTATATAGGCAAAAAAGATAAAATAAATTTGTTTTGTTTATCTTGCGCAAAACAAAAAGTGATTGAATCGATTTTGACCTTTTTAGAAAAAGATGGATGGAAAGAAAAATGGGTTGGGTGTGTGTGTTTGTAACCAAAACAAATCGGTTGAATGGCATATCTGATTGTTAAAGAAGGACATTGCTGTGTACCATCCTCTCTTAAAACATTTACTCATGTCTCAGGATATTCTTCGTGCAGCATAAAAAAATCACATGCGCCTTTCAATCATACAAATACATTACATTTTTCTTTTCATTTTTTCAAACAATTTTTCGCAGGACTGATTTGTGCTATTTTTTGTCTTATTTTTTATTTGGTATCTAAATTGATGTTGATAAAAATAACAGATTTCAACTGTCAAAATTCTCAATCATCTAGTGCTCATTTTTATAAAGCTTAAAATAGTGGAACAATAGAAACGTAAAAGTACATACTTTTCTTTTTCATTAAATCAAAACTTGATTGATGATCTTTAAGTTGTTAAATATTTGGTGTAAACATAAAACAAATATTGTTGCTGCAATAACAAAGTTAAAAAAAGATTACAAAAAAGAAAAAAAAACTTTGAAACATTTTGTTGTTTCTGTTTACAGCAAATAAAAAAATCATCAATTTTCGCAAAATTGTGTCACTTTTGTGTTTAAAATTTTTGCTTTATAAATACCTTTTTGTTTTAACAAAAACTTTTATTTTCTTCTTTTTTTCAATCACAAAGCTTTTTTATTTTCTTCTTCAAAAATGTCAGGAAAAGTTGTAATAATTACTGGAAGTTCATCGGGAATTGGACAAGCAACGGCGGTGTTATTTGCAAAATCTGGAGCATCTGTCACGATTCATGGCCGTTCAGAAGATGGAATAAAAAAGACAAAAGAAATGATTTTGCAATCTGGAATTTCAGAAGATAAAATTCATACTGTTCAAGGAAGCATCACAGATCCAAAAATTCAACAAACTTTAATTGAAGAAACTGTAAAAAAATTTGGAAAATTGGATATTTTAATTAATAATGCCGGAGGCATAAATATGCAAGAAAAGAATCAAAGATCCATGGAAGCATTGGATTATATTTTGGATTTGAATTTAAAAGCGTAAGTTTATTTATAGCTATAAAATTTAATGTATTACTGTAAAAATATTAACCAAAAATATTACTGTAGTGTTAGAATTATTACTGTCAGAAATATTACTGTAAAAAATATTACTGTTAAACAAGAACTGTTAAAAATAGTACTGTTAAAAATATTACCCAAAAAAATATTACTATAGAAAATATTAGTGATAGAAACATTAATGTAAAAAATGTTATCGTACAAAAAAAACTGTCATATGTCACAAATATTATTGTTAAAAACATTGTTTTAGAAATATTAGTGTTAAAAATATTACAGTAAAACAAAATAATTGAATTTTTAGGCCAATTGCCCTTACCGAACTTGCAATACCGTACCTTGAAAAAACAAAAGGTTGTATTTTGAATGTTTCGAGTATTTCCTCTGAAAAAGGCCAATCAATAATTCCATTTTATTCAATTTCAAAAGCTGGCCTTGACCATTTTGCCCGAAATTATGCAGCGATTTTAGCACCCCTTGGAATCAGGATTAATAATTTGAATCCGGGATTAACGGAAACTCCAGCCCTTAATCAAGCTGGAAATTCTGGGGAACAAATTCAAAAGGTTTGTCATGATTTCTGATGGTTATTAAATGATATGCAAATTTTTGCAGATGAAAGATTTTTATCTTTCCCAAATTCCACTTGGCCGAGCTGCGGCTTCTGAAGAAATGGCAGAATTTTTACTTTTTATGGCCTCCGAGAAAGCTTCCTACATGACTGGGCAGATGATTAAAGTTGACGGAGGAATGTTAATTCATTCACCTGCTATAAAATTTGATTAATTTTTTTAAATAATAGATTTTTATGTTTATTCTAGGACTTATAATTGTTTTCTTTAAAGAAATTCTGGAAAACTTTTGAATAAAAATTAGAAATTTTAAATTATTAAAGTTTATTCGCAAAATTAATATTTTTACAGTAATCAATATTACTCTGGTAAAAGAGTAAACCTATTTAATATACAAAACACGTATAAATAAAATATTATTTTACAATGATTTAATAGGTTGTCCGGCACTTAATCGATATAAATCCAAATGATAAACTGCTGCCATAATTGCATATGCGACATGTGGAATTGAAAGTCGAAATGCCATTTTATCAATATTTCGGTATGCCATTGCAAATGCAACTGCAGCCCCGGCAACCCCAACTTTTGCCATTGCAACATTTGCATGATTTTGTTTTGAGACTTCATTACCGTATACATTTGTAAGAAGGGCATGAACACCATAAAGTCCAATGGCAACTTTTGCTGGGGTACTTGCAAGACCTTAATATTATGCAAATTTAAAGCTTAAATGAACAAAAAATTTACATACCTGAACTTTTTTTAATAACCCGATAAGTAGCTAATCCAAGAGGGGCCAAAGTTAGGAAGGAAATGGTTGCATGAATTTTTGGATCTTGACTTGACCATGTTGGTTTTGTTGATTGCTATAATCAGATGTGAAAATCAGAAATTTACATAAAATTATGAAACAAACTTCAAAAAATTTGCGTAAATATCCCCCTTGTCCAGCTGATTTAAGTTCTGTAAGGCCGACACTGATTGGAATTGCAGAAATTAGGCCAACATTGATGTAATCAGCTTTTGTCCAAATTCTTGGATTTTTCGCAGCTTGTAATAATGAAGACATAATTGATTAATTAATTAAATTTCTGAAATTGGATAAAAAGAAAGTTTAAAAGTTACAGTATGCAATATCTGGTTTGACAAATTTGAATAATACGAGCAAAAGCAAGACTTTTTATTGAAAAATATGTGAACATCAGATAAAACACGAAATTTCCAAAAAAACATCAGAAAACTGGCCAGAACGAAAAAGAAGAACAACATTTATATACCCTACTTTTTTTGTCCTCTTTCATTTTTCATGTTGTGTTTCTTTGCGTTCGTTTATAAAAAAAACAACAACAAATTTTTTTAAAAAAGAAAGAGAAAGATTTCAGGAAAAATTAAAACACATTTTCGAAACAAAAATCCCAAAGTCCTATTTTCAGTTATTAGTTTAATAAAAATACATTGAAATTTTGAACATAGCTTTAGTTTTAAATTTATTTTCAATATTTAAAGTTTGAATAATACCAAAAAAGTATTCCAACTTTTTTTAGTTTGTTTTTTTTTTGTTTTTCTGCTTTTCAAAAGTCATTGCACACGGCGGAATTTTTAGGAAACAGAAAAAAATTTGCTCAAACTTTTGTTAGAATTTTTTTAGTTTTTTATATTTTTGCATGAAACTTTTCCAATACCTTCTCTTATATGTTTTCTACAATTCTAGTTTGACTCATGTTGATTGGAAGCATACCACTGGAGTTATGCCCCGCGAAAGGTGCGCGATCAAGTTTTTCACCTAAAATAACTTTTGTTAGAACTTTTTTGAAAATGCATATTTTAACTTAATTCTTTTTCTAAAATGTTCCCAACATTTATATCTATGATCCTAGTTTGAATTATCTTAATTGGAAGTAAAGCGGATGAGTACGCGCCGATCGAAAAAAGCGCTTATTTCCGATTTACAGGGAAAAAATTCCGCCGTGTGCAATCTATGGTTTTTTTCCTTTTCTCTTCAATCTTTGGTGCAAGTTTCCTTGTGTTTTTTGGTGTTCCATTTTCTTTTTGCATCTTTTTTTTTCAAAACTTAAAAAAAGAATAAAAAAATAACCTTTTTTAAAAAACTTTATTTGTTTGCAAAGAATGGTCAGCATTTTTAGAAGTTTTGCCCTAAGAGAAAGTTTGAACTGATAAAAAGTACTCCAACTGATGAGATCAAAATCACCGAAAAATTCTGACCTCAAATCATTTCGGTCCAATCATTTAACATGTCCCTTCTTCTAAACTTTATACTTATCATAAAATGTTTTTTAAACATTTCATTTTGACGTAAACTGAATTTTTTCAAAGAGATTTTTGATTGTATTATTATTTTAATTTTCAGACATCAGAAAAAAAAAGCTTTTTGCATTGCAGTGGTCACAATGTAAAATGTAATAAAGAAAAGAGTGTGGGAAATTTAAAAGAGGAAAATAGCAACATTTAGTCATTTCTTCATTTTTTGTTTCTTCTTTATTTGAATTTTTGATTATTAAAAAGAATACATCATACAATTTATTAATCAGAAATGTTTGGTAAAAACTTAATTTAATTTTGAACAATTTCTAATGTAAATGTGCGTGCACTGTAACATTAAAAACAAGCTTAATGATTTCTTTAAACTTACAAATATTCATTATACAATTCAATCAAACGAGGCAAAACTCCAATTTTGAGTTAAATTTTAGTGTTCATGAAAGGTTTAGTAACATCAATATTGATTTTTCAAAACACAACCACACAAGTTGTGTATACGATATGGTTTAAACTTTTAAATAAACCTGAACTTGAAAAAAATTACAACACTAGCTCCTTTTGTCGTTTATTGCAGCAATATTGCTTTGATAAAAAAAAGTCAATGCATTTTTTGTTAGCATGTCAAGAAAAATTTATTGAATGAACTTTTATATTAAAGAAGAGCACAAAAATCATGTCGTTGATTTTTGAGCTGCAGAACTGCAAGAAGGGGGGTTTTTTAAATTCGAAAGCAGGGGTTTTCCTTTTTTGTTAGCTGTTAATAAAAAATGTGGAAGCGAAAAAAAACATTTCTTTATTTTTTTATCTTACTCTTTTTTTGAATATTTGATTGTTTTAAAAGAATAAAAATAACTTTGAAAACCATGAGATGCAAATAAAAAAAATAATTGTCGTTAAAATTCGAGTATAGAATGCGATAACCACATTTTAAAAAGTAGAAAAAGTTTTTGAATACCAAAGTTCCCGATTATCAGACAAACTAAAAATCTTCACAGAAGCTTGAATATTTCGAATTTTAATCCTTTGATCTCAAATATCTTATCTTTTTCTTTATCTGAGGCCACCACTAGTTACTTCAATTAATTTGTTCACCTTACTTTTCCGTGAGAAATTTATTTAAACATTTAATAGCCAAGGTTTTTGCTTGAAAAGAATCAGGCAAGGCAAAGGCTATGAAGCATTCCTTTGCAAAAGTAACAAAGATGCAAATTTCTCAAGAACAGACAAAAGAAAAATAAGCATTGACAGTCAATTATGCAAATTTCACAAAGACACATAAAAGGGATGAAAAGAAAAAACATGTCATTTACACAGTTTTCAACTGTTTCAATCATGGCTCCTCCTGGAAATCAAAATAATTGAGAAAATTATTTTTAAAAAAAATCATACAGATGCAGAGCTTCAGAACTTGAATTTCACTCGATTCTGAAACTTTCAACGTTGGCACACTATCGTAACACAAAAAAGCAATTAAAAATACTTTTTTTTATTAATTATTTCAGCTTTAATGATTCATTAAATCATGTGCAATTCTGAGTAATTCTATTAATACTTAAAAAAGTTATAAAAGTTAATAGCTTGTTAAAATTCGTCAAGTGATCTTTAAAAAATGTAATTTTTATCATAAAAAATTTTATGTTTACAGAAATTCTAAACTACTGTTTTGTGAAATAAATTGTAATTTTCACCGAAAATGAACATTGAAAAATATTGCCAATTAGACAAAACATTGCATGAAGATATTATACTTTAGCTGAACAAAAATTTTGTAGGCTATATAAAAAATAACAAAAAAAGTTTTTTGTTTATTTCAGCAAAAATGATTCATTCAATTCAATCATGTGTGTAAGTACAGCTATTCTACGTAATTATTTCTTTAACATTTAATTATTAAAGTTTTTGCTTGTTAAAATGCGTCAACAAATTAATTTAAATTCATTGAAACAGAGGGTCATCGTTGTTTTTCTTTTAAATTTTCTTGCAAATTTTGTTGAAAGATGGCAGATATTTATTATACAGTATTATTAATAGCTGAGATATTTCTTTACACTTTTCATTTTTCAATGATAATTTTGTTATTTTTTAAACAAAATTCAACTTTTAAAGGAGCATTTTACAATATTTTCAGGGTTGTAATTGTTGCAGATTTATTAAGTTTTTTATCGGTAGGAAATTTGCATATTTTATTAAATAATAAATTAGGTTATAAAAATTTGCATAAAAATTACCAACGATTTTTAGATAGTAATAAATCAAAAATTACCTGGTATTCCTGAAATATCAACTTTTTACATAAATGGCAGTGCTACAATTTTACCAACAATTGCCTTGAATTATGCCGGATTTGTTGTAACTCTTCAATTTTGGGGTCATACTTTAATGGCCTTGAATAGATTCACGTTTATTTGGTTTCCATTAAAATATCAGGCAATCTGGAGGCAACATTGGTACACATTTATTCTATTTTTGTTGCCATTTTCAAGAATATTTTGGCAAATACAAGAATTTGCTGTTTATAAACCTGTTTCAAATGGAGGTGTTTCATTGGAATTTATCTCGGCAGAAGCAAATCAATTCTTCTTTGGCATGAGTACTGTACTTTATATTATTACAACATGTGCTGCAGCAATCTTAAATTTTTTGTCATTTATTAAATTTTATTTTTATAAACAAACAAATTCAAATTTGAATGTTAAAGAAAAACATTTATTAAGTATGGTACTTTAGTTAAAAGTATTTTGTTAAATCTTTAAAATTTTAGTTGTTTCATTCATAGTTTTTATTGCACAACTTTGGAGAACTTCTTACAATATTTCGAGATTATTATTTCCAACAAATATCGGAATCACAACATTTTATAGCACAATTTTACCAGTTACATATGACCTTTTTGCTTTATCTGGAAGTTTGTCATTGTTAGCCTTAAGGTAATATTTTTTTAAATAATGGTTACTGTATTTAAACATTGAAAGAATTTTTTTAGTAAATCGACTCGAAAAGAATATGCAACATTTTATTTTCCAAAAAAATATTTTAAATCTCATTTAATTGCTGCTTCTTCTTCGAATCCCACTCAACATCATCATCATCATATAACAGTGATCAAAGATTAAACCAAAATTATGCAAATTTTGCATGTTTACTTTTCGCAAAACATTAATATCTTTTATAATTTATAATTTATGTTTATAGTTAGGATTTTAAAGCATTGAAAATCGTATATCTTTGAAAAATGTTAATTTATTCTGTTTTTAGCTATATAATAAATCATTAAATAAAAAAAGAGTCATTAGATACAAACTTTGGTCAAGTTTTTCATTGTTCAAAGTGCACCTTTTAAATTCTTGCTCTCAAAAATAATTACTCATTTTAATTGCTTGCACAAAAAAATTTGTGCAACAAAAAAGAATAAATTCAATGACATAAAATATTTTACTATTTTGTTTTTCTAAAAATGGTTGATATTTATTTTACAGTATTATTAATAGCTGAAATATTTCTTTACACTTTTCATTTTTCAATGATAATTTTGTTATTTTTTAAACAAAATTCAACTTTTAAAGGAGCATTCTATAATATTTTCAGGGTTGTAATTGTTGCAGATTTGTTAAGCTTCGTATCGGTATGAAATTTGCATATTTTAACATTTTTTAATTAAATCATAAAAAATTTGCATAAAATTTGTCCAAAAAAATTTCAGATGGTAATAAATCAAAAACTACCATTGGCACCTCAAATTTTTTCATTATACATGAAAAACAACAAATTCTTTCCAACGATTGCTTTGAATTATGCCAGTTTTGTGGTTACAATTCAATTTGTTGGTCATACTTTAATGGCCCTAAATCGATTCACATTTATTTGGTTTCCATTAAAATATCCTTCAATTTGGAGAAAACATTGGTACACATTTGTTCTGTTTTTGATTCCAATTATAAGATTTATTTGGCAATTTGAATTTGCTATTTTTACTTATTCCTCCGATGGCGGTGTTTCCCTTTCTTACATCACTCCAGAAGCAAATAAATTTTTTTATTCTTTGAGTACTGTACTTTATATTATTACGACCTGTGCTGCAGCGATTTTAAATTTTTTGTCATTTATTAAATTTTATTTTTATAAACAAACAAATTCAAATTTGAATGTTAAAGAAAAACATTTGTTAAGTACGGTATTTTTTGTTAAAAATTACTTTTCTTAAATGTTTAAAATTTTAGTTGTTTCATTCATAGTTTTTATTGCACAAATTTGGAGAACTTCTTACAATATTTCTCAATTATTATTTCCAAAAAATATCGCAATCATAACATTTTATAATTCATTTTTACCCGTAACCTATGACCTTTTTGCCCTTTCTGGAAGTTTGTCATTGTTAGCTTTAAGGTAATATTTTATACAAATATTTCATATTTTTAATCTCACGACGGCACTTTTTAGTAAAACAACTCGAAAAGTTTATGCATCATTTTATTTTCCAAAAAAGTATTTTAAACCTCATATAATTGCTCCTTCATTTACGAATCCCACTCAACCTCAAGGCACAACAATTAAATAACTATTTTTTGTTTTTTTATATAATTTTTTATTCATTTTAGTTTTGTATGATGATGATATCAGCATTCATTGTGGGGGTTTTTTTATAGCTTTTATTAAAGAATCACGAATACAAATATGCATGAATAAATATAAAAAAATTTACGATATAAACCAAATAATTGAATTGATAACAAAAAAAATTGAAAAATACATAGCCGGGGTGGTAAAATAAATGAGAATAGATAAAAAAAACCAGAGACAACATAAAACGAAAAAATTGGATAAATAAACAAATTTCAATTTAACAGAAGAATTTGGTCGATATTCCCAAGAGTATAGTCTTATTAGTGCTTTAGCAAAGCCCTAATATGACCATACATAAACACGCACCCAGAATTCCCAAATTTACAATTTCAAAGAGGTTTCAGATATTCATAAAATACAGTAATCAAAAACAGAGAACAAAAAATTTTAAGTGTATAAAAAGAATGTTAATCGGAAAGAAATCAAAAAAAGATTTCCATTTTCACTTTAATCGAAAAAAAAGACATTTTAAAAGAACTTTCAAAAACTATTTAATATAAACCCACCCCGAGTATTAATTTATGCAACATAACTATGATTGTAAACTGGAAGATTTCCTCCATTGTAGGAAATGAGATTGGATAATTCCAAATATTTAATTTGGCCATTTGGATAACGTGGAATTTTAGAAGGGTATATCTTCTTCAAAATTTGATAGTTATTCATTCCTTTGAGAGCCAACTTATCACTTAAGTATATCGGGTGAGGAATAGAGATTGGCTTATTGCTAATTGGATGCAAGGAAGTGAGTTCCAAAATGAATTCTTGGATTTCTTGATTTTTTAAATTTAGATCATTTTCAAAGATCGTGTAAAGACCAGCTTTTGCAGTTCCCTTTGGAGCTTGATGGGGAATCTGAAATCGTAATAAACGTATATATATATATATATACCTCAAAAATTATTTTAATTTTACTTACGCAATAGAATTCATTGTATTCCCTTCGGCAACCAAAAGTAACAATACTTCGAGGAGGAAGGCTTTGCTTGAAACGATTATTTGGGACAAAAAAATGCCGGACTAAGCCTCTTTTAGTTACCAAGATATTCAAGAATTTTGTCTTTGCATGTTTGAAAAAATCATTGCACGCTTGTTTGATGGCATCCATTTCTGTAGGTATAACAGTGTTATATTGTGATTCAGAAATTCCGTCTCGAAGGACGACTACAGTATCAATGTATCGATTTGCTGATTTTTCAAGGAGTTGAAAAACATGTTGATGAAGCTGTTGTGGATCAATATCTTCCCGTGGTTTTCCATTATGAGATTCTTGAACGAAAACATTGCCAGAAAATACCAAAGAATCTTCTTCAAAACAATTGGCACAAATGCCCACAACAGAAAGAGCATAGGCTTTTTTATTTTTATCTCCAGATGTATCATGACAAACGTCAAGAGCAATAACAAGAACATTGCCTCGACTGAGATCAAGCCTAAAAAATAATGTAATTGTAGTTTTATACTGTATTAGATTTAAGAGTGAAAAAACTTACTTTTTAAAATTTACTTTATGATTTGAACCTCCTCCTTTTACATTTAATTGTTGAGTAAGAGTTTCAACAAAAGCATATTTAAAATTTGCAGCTTTTGCAGGAGTAATATGCTGGGTTGGAATAGACCAGGTTGTCTCAGCAAACTTTAATAAAGCATGAAAATCATTTTTGCTGTCTGTAACATAAACAGCAATTGTCTTTCGATTACGGTATCCCTTTAACATTTCAAAATCGCTCATGTTTTCAAAATTTTGTTGTTGGACGTATCTTGTTTCAGAAATGCGGCCACCTTTTTGACGCCATAATTTGACAATTTCTTGAATCATTGGTTTTGCTGCTTCTGGATCAGGTGAAATGACAAGAAGTTGATCAATTTGTGCCCCATTTAAATATTTATTATTTCCAAAATTGAATTTTCCATAATCATCAGATACAAGGCGGCGATTATTTGCAGCAATAATTTGAACTTTTTCAAGCCTACTAAATTTGCCTTCAGTCATATCATTTTCAATTTCAATTCCAAATTCACGAGTAACACGATTATTCATATTGAGAAGTTTAAACTGCTTTCCAATAGCTTCATATCTTTCATTCGGAGTCAGACAATTCATAAGAAGAAGTTCATTTTGAAGATAAGCAGATAATTTATATTTAGGAATATGTTGACAAGGACCACCTCTTGAAGCAGAATAAAATATTTTCTTTGAATTACTTAGTACAAGAACTGCTTGAGGTCCATGGGGGCTTTCAACAATATTAACCCCCTTATAATTTCCATTTCGAAGAGAATATTCATTTGTGAATCGAATTTCATCACTTTCACAAAAAAATCCAAATCCTGTTGCCTCAAATTTTCCACTTTCTAATGCATCATGAGAAAGAATAATTTCTAAAGCTTTCCGAATGTCGAAATTTCGAATATAACTTGAAAAATCAGCCAAATAAATTCGTCGAACACGTTTAATCGTAACTGTAATATATCCTCCACCAAGAGATCGACGTAAAAATGAATCATTTTCAATTCGAAGATCAACAACATCATCATTTAAAGGTGTTGAAGTCAAGAGGCAAGATTCAAAATATGCATAAATTCGGCCACGAAGGGGATGAAGCAATTTAAGGATGTCATGGCACTTTTTAATGTTTTCATTTCTATAAAAAAATTCAATTTAATGTTTATTGAAAATTGATTAAATTATTATTTACCCCTTTGTGAGTTTACGACGACGTTGATTGCTTGCAGCAGGAACATAAATAATTTCAACATAATTTTCATATGCACATGCATTTGGTTTTACATGGATATTATATTGAGAAGATAAGCACTAAAAGGGGAAAAAACGATATTTTGAGATTGATTTTTAATTAATAATTAACTTACTGTATTAGCCATTATTTGCTTGGACGTCCATGAACCACAAAATTATTGTAGAAGAAAGTTGAAATAAAGAGTACTCTGCAAAAAAAACATTTTTATCAAAATCAGAAATTTTCATAATCCATGACAAAAAATAATTATTTTAAAAGTGTTTTGTAATGCACGAGCAGGAATGATTAAAATACGGTAAATGGGCTGTCCAGATATTACGTCATCAGGAAGGGAAGGGGTAAATGACCGTGCCGCCTTTGATGTGCAGCAAAAAGTGCCTTTGATGTATGGGGGTAGGGCAGAATTTGATGATGACGTAATATCTGGACAGCTCCAAATTGGCCAAAAGTTCAAGTTTCTTTATATTTTAAAAAGACTACTATACTGAGGAAATTTGAGAAGAAAAATAAAAACTTATGATCCCCAAAATTGTTCCAAAGTCAAAAATATGGCACTTAAAATAGTAAAAGCATGTTTGAATTTTTAGGATAAAAACTTAGTTTTTAAATAAATAAACTATATTTTAATCCTACAGTAATTTAGCTGAAAGCTGGCAGCCTTTCATCTAATTAATGCGGTTCGAAGCAAAAAAAAATAGGGGAAAAGACGGCAAAAGAAATTATTACAAAATATGATGATGAAAGGTAATTTATTAATTAAAGGGAAACTATTTATTTAACTCATTTTTGTTGCGTGATAAGAAAACAGATATTAAGCTTCATCTTCAGACAACAAGAAACTCTCCTTAATTTGTATTGACATTTTTTTAGTTCGGGTTTTATGATTCAAATTGTTTATCATCTTTAAAGGCGCAAATCGATTTACAAAATAACACTTTCAAGCAATTTGACGAAGTTCCTTTAAAAGGTGGTACAACTTTGCAAACAATTTTGGTGAAATCTGTAGATTTTGTAATTTTTACGATGATAAGTTTTAAAAAGAAAAAATTACAAAATATACAGATATTGTGAAACTATGAGGAAAGATATAAATCATTCGAAAACTGAAAATGAAAGACAAAAAAGTTTAAAAATACGAATTTTTTTTTTTTGCGATGTGTTCGACAAATTATCGAGCAAAGAAGGGCAACCAAACTTCTCCGGCAGTTTATGATTATGAAATCCATTGAAAGAAAGAAATAAACGAATACATTAAAAATAAAAACTTAACGATATTTTGCCGCGCTATTTCAACACACACTTACATATGTGAAAGAAGAAAAGTTAAATGTGATGAATTCGGAAAAAAATATACATAAAAAACCACAACTAAAAGGAAGACATTTTTAGGCTAGTTTTTGTTTGCAACAAAATGGCAGCTACAGTATCCGCAAAACTACCAATGAAAAATTTCACGAAAAAGCCAAAAAGAAAGTGAAGGGGCCAGCTAAAGAAGGAAGGGGGAATAAAACTAAAAGCTAAAATAGAAGGAAAAGAAAAGAAAAGCGACTGCTCCAAACTTGGAGAATGACAGAATGAAGATTTTGGCTGATTTGGGGTGATATTTATATGGCCCAAAGCAACCAAGTTGGTAATGTCAAATCTACGCTCCACCTTTCCCAATCATCAATGGAAAGTGGATATGCACACAGTGGATCGGTGCCTGCGCAAAGCTCCGCCTTTCATCTTTTTTGGCAAATTTAAAAAGAGAGAAAGGCCAAAAGAAGAGAGAAACCAGATAGACAGCGATCGTGCCATCCTTCCAGCTGTCCCAAAGTTTTTTTTGGCGATGTTTCACTTTTATTTTTGGTTTTAACTTTTGAAAAAGGAAAAATGGTGGGAAAACGGATCGGTGACTAATCTGTAGACAACTAAAAAAACGAAGAAGGAAAAGAAGGTTCCGGAATAAATTCAAAGGAATAAACACCAAATTTACGAAATAGGGGAAAACGAAGAAAGAATTACAAAATAAAATAAGCAAGATAAATTCATTTTCTTCTTTTCGAACGTAAAAAATAAAAGGATGAATTGCAAATTTACTGTAACGTCGTCGTAATTGGGATTAATTAAAACTATGAAATTGCTCATTTAAATATCCACAAAATCCAGATGCGGTCACGTCAACGTAATGAAAGGGGCGCCTGCAATCACAAATATACATGTACCATGCTAAAGTCAAAGACAAAATTCTGGTGTCATTTAAATTTTTTACTTTTTGTTTTTTCAATTGTTTAAAAGCTGAATTCAGAATTTTTTAAAGCTATCTACAACTGTACCCACATTTTCCGGCTAAAAAAAAGCTTACAGTATCAAAAATTACTCCATTTTTATTTTTTTTAAAACGGGGTATTCAAAAGACAATAAAAATCAAAATATTAAAATTTATTCTTTCTTTCTACAAAAATTGGAAATTCAAATATCAACAACAAAAATATACAAAAAGTACATAAATTACGTAACACGATATCGACCAGTAGGTTGATGTCCACGATTAGAAGTTAGCTGTCGAAGAGATTCTTTGAAAATTCTGATTATTTCTTCTTTGGCACGACGAAGTGAAATTTCATCTCGAGCTTCAAGGAATAAATAAAGTTTTCGTTCACCATCTTTTGGCTCTTTTCCAGGTGGAATATGTGTGCCTTTTACAGATATTCCAACGTCTGCAAATTCTTGAATCTGGGCAATACTTTCCTAAAAAATATGCAAATTATTAAGTGTCAAATATTAAAAACTAAAACTTACTCTTGAACAAACACGGAATCGAAGCTGTTGTGGAAAATCATTAATTTCAAGTTCTTCTTCAAAATATTGTTGAACGGGAGCTTGCTCTTTTGGACGCGTTGAAGGAGTATAATTTAGTTTTTCATTCAATTTTGCAGCAAGTGCCAAAGCTTTTTGAGTTGCAGATTCTTCCAATGGGGCCGCCGCTTCACCTTTCATCACAGAAGTAGCAGTTTGAGAGAGGGCATTTGCATCTCCTTCAGCTGAAGTTGCAGCAGAAAGTCCAAGCTTATCTGCAACAGCTCGAGCCGCAGCAACTTTTGCATCAACTTCTGCATTTCCAGCTTTTGCACCACCACCAGTTCCACCGGCACTAACTTCAGCTCGCCGCTTTGTCTTGATCAAACTTCCCAGCACTGAATCAATATCTTCTTCATCTTCATTATTTTCAATTGAAGTAACAAGTTTTCGAAGCTTTCTTTCGTTATCAACTGCTTCATCTTCATCAGAATCATATTTGTACCCGGACCCAGTGTAACCACCTCCACCGGCATGAACTTCTATTCCTTGTGCCTTCATATCTTCTTTGAATTTATCCCACATTTGTTTCAGTGATTCTGGTGGAGTAACATCTGCAGTTTCAAAGGCTCGACAAACTTCTCCAGCATATTTTTCTTGACCTTCTGGAAGGATAAAAGTATAAGCATATCCTTTATTTCCAGCTCGACCAGTTCGTCCAACACGATGCACATAATCTTCATAATGATTTGGGCAATCATAATTCACAACAAGAATTAATTTCTTAACATCCAAGCCTCTTGCGGCAACAGAAGTAGCAATCAACAATTTTAAAGCACCTTGTTTGAAATCAATTAAAGCGGAATCTCGATCAGATTGATCAATGGCACCATGAAGTGGAGCACAATTATATCCACTTTTCATCAATTTTGAAACTAAATCATCTGCTTTTTCTTGCTTCTCAACAAATACAATCACACTTCCCTTCTCCCAAAATAGCCCAAGAAGTTCCAAAAGTTTAAAGTATTTTTGTTCTTCCGTTAAAATCATTGCATGTTGTTCAATATCTTTGCAGACAACACTTCGGCCACCAACTTGAATTTCAACTGGTTTATCCAAAACTTTTCTTGCTAAAGCTTCCATTGTTTTTGGGAAAGTTGCTGAGAACATGACAGTTTGTCGATCAGGTCGAATATTATTAATAATTTTCATTACTTGTGGTTCAAATCCCATATCAAACATTCGATCTGCTTCATCTAAGACAAGATATGTAATACGTCGAAGATTTGTTACTCGACCTAAAATTGATTAATTACTGTGATAAAGTATCCAAAGTAAATAAATACTTACCATTATTAGCGATCAACATATCAATCATTCGTCCAGGTGTACATACAACAATTTCAGCACCTTTTTTAAGATCTGCAATTTGTTCAGAAATTCCAACTCCACCATAAACACAAACAACTTCTAAATTCATTGGAGTTGCAAATTTCTTTGCTTCCCGCCAAGTTTGTAATGCAAGTTCTCTGGTAGGAGACATAATTAAAGCTAAAAAGATTACTGTAGTATCGTATATCTTGCAATATAATAACACTTACCAATAGGTCCATCCATTTCATCCAAAGGATCTTGATCTAATATATGCCGAAACATTGGTAATAAAAATGCTAAAGTTTTTCCGGAACCAGTTTTGGCAATACCAATTACATCACGACCAGATAAAATTGCAGGAATTGCTTGAGATTGAATTGGTGTTGGTTTTGTGTAATCAAGCCTAAAAATATAGTCATCATTAATAAAAATTAAATAACCTAAAAACTTACTTTTGTAAAATTTTCATTTCTGTTTTGCTTACCCCCGCATGAGCCCAAGAAAGAATTGGTTTTGGGCATTTTTGTCCTCGAACTTTAATTCCTTCATTTTCTTCTCGGTATTTTGCAACTTCTTTCTTGGTTAAATTCTTTACAGCATCAGCTTCATGATAAAAATCTTTTCGAAATGTTTTGTAATAAACTTTTTCATGATCAGTTTTTTGAAGGGATCTTCCTTTTGACATTAAAGAATTCGCAGCAGCTTCTATATCAAAATCATCAGCTTCAACATTTTCATGAACATCTTCACGTTCAATAATTTCACCAAGATTCCGACCGGGTCTTACTTCTTCTTCAACAACAATAATTCCATCGGAAGCAGCAGAAGGCTAAAAAAATTAATTTAATATCGGTGTGACTATCTAACAGTTAGAAAAAAGAATATTTTCTCTTAGTTTTACTTTTTAAAAGTTTAAAATAAAAACAATTAGATACGCTAAAATTTAGTTTGAAAACAATGTGTGATACTTAAAAGTTTATAATGTGTCTCGAAAAGGTCTAAGTACATTTGTTTAATTTGCACATAAGCTAAAGTAAGTAATTATTAAAATTATTAAAAACACATCCCCGAAGGTGAAAGGCCCATTAATGTCCGAATAAACTCATAAAAACACATACCTTTGATTTTGGTTTAACTTGTTCATTGATGGTTGCCATATATGCATCAAGAGGATCAATTTCTTCTTCCTCGTCCTCATCTCCATCTTCTTCCATCGTAACTTCAGCATCGCCACCATCCCCACTTCCCATTACAACATCAAAACCATCTTCCAAAGCTCTCTGCTCCAGCTCATCATCATCAATTAGCTCTTCCTTCTTTACTTTATCCTCTTTCTTTTCCTTTTCTTCATTATATTTATCACGCTTTTGCTTTTGTCGCCATTGTTCAGTTTCATCTCGGCGACGCATAATTGATAATTCAATTTCTTGTTGAGCTTTATTTCGATCTCCAGATGTAATTAAATCAGCAAGATTTACTCGATCTTCAATTTCTTCTTCAATACTTTCATGTGGAGATCTTGATCTTGAACGTTCTTTTCGTCGACGTTCATCTTTATCCCGACGACGACTAGACGAAGAAGATTCATCTTCACGACGTCGACGATCTCGGGAATCTCTTCGATCACGATCATCATCTCGGCTACTTCGTTTATCCCGTCGATCTGACATCCTTTTGAGATCTAAAAAAACACAGTAATTTAGTAATAAAAAAGTAATGGTAAAATAGAATCGCGAAATTGAATTTTAAAAAAACAGGAAATTTCGGAAAATTGAGAAACTTTTTTGAAATAAAAATTTTCAATGAGCACTTTTTTGGCATTCAGCGAACTTTTGCCAATATGTAAAAATTGAAAAAAAAATAGAAAAAATTCAGATTATAAGTTATATTATAATTTATAACTGTTTTTGTGTGTTTTGTTCTGGTTTATTTTTCTTAAAAATTACATTTCAAAATCTTAATAATTTTTTTTACTATTTGGAAAAATAGAAAGATTGATTCATGCAAAAAAATTTAAAATTGTCCAACCTTTATCATGGTGACGATGATGATGATGATGATGATGATGATGATGATGATGCCTTTCGCGTCTTTTAGAATCTCTTTTATCTGAATCCCGTCTATGCAAATCCCTTCTATCATCTCTTGATTCATTGGGATTAAACAATTTTTGTGATGCTTTGAATTGCATTACTTCTGACTTTCTTCTTTTGTCATCTTCTTGTTGTCGGGGGATTTCAAAGGAAGCAGAATTGCCGAAAACTGGTTGAAGGCTTTTCAGTGTTTTTTCAAATTTATTCTGTAAATAATCAAATTATTGATTTTATTTAAAAATAATGTTTTGTATATAACATTTTTCATTGTTAAAAATTCATTTGAATTTTCTGAAGCAGCTTCAACAGAATTTTCATATGCTGCAATATGAAGGGAAAGGGTGCTGCCATTTTTGGCATATGAATTTTTGTTATTATTCTTCCATCGCTTTTCTTTTTGATCTTCAGAATCTTCAGAAAGATTCAGAGTTTTGAATGGTTTTGAAGTTTGAATACTTAAAAAATGCTTATCACTTTTTGATTGTGACTGATTAAAATCAGTGAAACCTGATAAACAAGTAGAGAATGCAGTTTTTTAAGAAATTTTCGCATTATTAAGATTTATCTTTTAAAACGTTAAAAACAGCAAATTTCATAATAATAATATTTCAAAAAACCTCGATCTTTTTTTATTTTTTACCAGTAATTTTTCTTTCATTTTCAATGGGATTGCTTTTAATTTGAAATTGGTTATTTGACAAACATTTGTGATCTTCATTTAAATTAAAATTACTGTATAGGTCATTGCCGATGAAGCTCGCACAAGCATTTGAATTGTCTTGAAAGTCCACATCTTTTGTTGCCATCTCAAAAATCATAAAAAAGATTTATTTCAAAAAGCTATGTTTAAAAAAACACTCAAAAACAATTAATGAAAAAATAATTACAAAAATTTGTTAAATTCAGGTGGCCATTTTTATGATAAAGAAAATAATTTTAAATTTCATAAATAAAATGATAAATTCTTTTTTGTTACTTTTTAGAAGAAACAAACTTTTCTAAGAAAAAATAAGAATGATGCAATAAACAAAGAATGCTAAAAAGCTTTTTTTAATTTAAATAAATTTTTTTTATAATTTTTTTATTCCCAAAAAAATATATATATCAATTTACGCCTTTTATTTATTCAAATAAAATACACATATCTTTAAACTAAAATTGGTAAATCGAAAGCCATATTTACAATTTTTCCTTCGGCAATTTCTTTTCCAATTTGTTCAAAATGTTTTAGAAATTCTTTGATGAAATGATCGGTTTCACGTTTGTTGCTGGTATCCATTAATCCGTAGGTTGCATCCTGATGGGATTTTGCAGAATTCCATTTTCCAGCTTGAACCAATTGAGTTGCAGCCGCCATAATTTGCATACGAGTATCGTCAATGGCATTTTCGGTGGCACTTTGGATATTGAGTTTTAGGATTTTCTTTGCAATATCTGTTTCAGCTGCCGCAGGTCGGGAAAGGCCAATGCCATCGGTGAAGCCGGATTTAATAGCGGATATCATTCCCGGGACAGTTCGAAATCCGCCCGTGATGAAAACAGTCGTATGCGGAATATACGGTTTAATTTGGCGGGCAAATTCAGAGAAATATCCTTCTCGATTTTTTGTTGGAAGACTTTTACAAGTATCAATTCCAGGATTTTCAAAATTCCCGCCAGATAATTCAATAAAATCAAATCCAACTTTCTAAAAAGTGGATTACAGTAATCGGATTAGGCTGTAAAAAGATAACCTCAAATTCTTGGCACATCCAAGCTGCTTCTTCAACACTTAAACCTTCATTCTCAAATTCAACTGAATTCATTTTTATTCCAACAATGAATCCAGTTTCAACAGGAACAGCTTCACTAAAAAAATTTGCATATTTACATAAAATTAGCATAGATGTCTTTAAAAAAACTACCGTATAGCTCGATAAACTTCTAAAACAATTCTAATCCGATTTTCCCGACTTCCACCGTATTCATCTATTCTTTTATTACTTTTTGGAGACATAAATTGTGCCAACAAAAATCCATTTGCTCCATGAATTTCGACTCCATCAAATCCGGTTTCATACAAAAAATGAGCAGCATATGCAAATTTTTTAACGACAAGCGTTTGAATCTCTTCAATGCTTAACGGAATCGGCTTTCCAAAATCCATTCCAACTTTTTTGGAATCAACTTGGACGTCTGAAGCTGAATACGGATGAGGATTGAAAAGGGTTGTGGTTTGACTTCCACACTAAAAAATATTTTGTCAAATTTGCATAAATGAATGATTACAAACATGACTAATTTGTCCAATAATTAAACTTCCATCAACTTTTGCCGCGGCAGAAACATCTCGAAATGCTTGTCGTCGTTCATGGTTGTTTAAACTTTCTTCAATAATAACATTTCCAGCACCTTCTAAGTGATCCTAAAAGATTATAAGATTTGCATATTTATGGACGGACAAATTATGAAAATGTTTTAAAGTTCAATATTTATCCCCCTTCAGAGGATTGGGCCATTCCCAACAAAAAGTGCCATGTTGGGCTGACCCGTGATTACTGAGAAGCAAGCTTCTTCAAGCAATCGGAATCCCAAAAATTAATTAACCACTGCGTGATACTTAATAAGTATCGTATAGTTGGTTAAAACTATAAGAACAGAAACTAAACAATTGATCTTAGCCAATAGGCCGAGAAGCGATAATTTTGAAAAGAATCGAAAAAACATAAATACAAATTTTCAAAGGGAAGGGACAGGGAGGTGGAGAAAGAAAGCAGACAACCAAAGACATGCACTCTCTCTTGCTAAAAGTTTTATTTTGATAAAAAAAATAAGTTTATAAAATTTTTTGATAAAAATGCAAGAATATTTTTTTATATCTCAAATGCCAGATAAATAAAGTTGCCAAAAGCATACAATATCAATCATAATATTTCCAGTTAAAATAGTCCCAAATCCACCATGTCCAAATTTATCATACAAATTTACATATTGCTCTGTTGGAATTCCAGTTTTCTGCAAATTTCCATCCACCCATGAACTTAATCTTTCTGACATTGCTCCCTAAAATTTTTGTTATCCAAGTTTAATAAAATATGCAAATTTTATTCATTACTTTTAGAAGTCGATTTTTAGCAACTCGACGACTTGTTCGAAATTTTACCGGTTCATTTAAAATATCTGGACATATCGGTTTTTCTACAGGATAGCGTTTAAACATGCTTTTTTGTAGAAAAAATAAAAGTTAAAATTTAACAAATAAAAACTTTGACAAAGAAAACCTTTGTTAAAAATGCTTTAAGTTTTTTTTGAGATAGATGAATGTACTTCAAAGTGTTTTTCTTTTTTCTACTTTTTTTGTTTACTTTTACGCTGCAAAAATATGCTTCTTCTTTTCTGTAAGCTTGAAACAACATGACTTAAAAATATTTTATTTTGAACAAAAAAATAATGTTTTGTGTCGGTATTTTTTTTATTATTTGTAAACTTGATTTTGTAATTTCTTTTTTTACATGGATTTTTTTCGAATTTGTTTTCTAAAAAAAACCCTTTTTGATATCTGTAATATTCGATGCTTGTCTTCTCTAAAAATAAATTATACCTGTTGAAAAAATGTAAAAAGCTTATTTATTAAAAGCTTACGAAAACCCGTGTTTGACAATGATTAATGGTTTTTGTTTATTTTGAGTAAATACAAATAATACCCTTCCTTAAATTTAGTTTAAAAAATGGCTTTTGCAATTCAGTAAATTTTGGATAAGTGCAAATGTTAAAAAACATATTAGAAGGATTTTAAAATACAATTTTATTCTTCCATTTAAAAATTAAAGTGCTTTTAAAAATACAAAAATTCAATAAAATGCATAAATTTAAAGACAAAAATAAACACCGAGGAATGATTAAAAATTAAATGAAGAGAAAGTATTGCCTCAAAAGATAAAAATTATACAACAATTTTAAGCTGCAACTTTTTCACACAACTGTTCAGGGGTATAATTAAAGACGCCATAAAGTGGTTTTCCAGTTTTTGCCAAAGCGACCAATTCTTCGGCATATTTTTGAACAGCTTCTCTAAAATGTTCTTCAACTTTTTCATTTGACATATCCATAATCCCGGTATTGATATCCACATTTGGATTATATGGAGTTTGTTGGGCTTGCCACATTTGAGTATTTGATGCAATATTTGAAATTGCAAAATCTTGATCAAATGGATTTATCAAAGCTGATTGAACTTGACCAGAAAGAACTTTGGCAGGGAAATCTGTAAAATTTGCATATGGTAAGAAAGGTTACGGTATTTAATAGGATTTACCAATCTCAGCAGTTATTGGTCGGCCAATTCCAATCCCGTCTGTAACGCCATCTTCAATAGCTTTGACCATTCCTGGCACAGTTCTAAATCCACCAGTAAGATAGACAACAGTCTTCTGAAGTTGGGGTCGAATTTCTTTTGCAAATTGAAGGAAGAATGCTTCACGATTTTTTGTGGAATCGGATAAATGTGAAAATGCTAATTTTTCAATTGTTCCACCAGATAGCTCAATAAAATCAAATCCAACTCTCTAAAATAGATTAAAATGGATTTCATATATCTCTGATATGGATATATCTTACCTCATATTCTTTACACATCACAACTGCTTCATTGCATTTTAGGCCTTTTTCTTGGAATTCAACAGAATTCATTTTAATTCCGATAATGAAGCCAGTTTCAGCAGGAATTTCTTTTCGAATTGCTTCATAAATTTCAAGATTTAAGCGAACTCGATTTTCAAGAGATCCACCATATTGATCAGTTCGATGATTGGTGGTTTCAGAAATGAATTGGGCAAGAAGATAGCCATGAGCAGAATGAATTTCAATTCCATCAAAGCCTATAAAAATTTGCATAATTAGTTTAGTCTTGTTTACGGTAATTTATAAGTTTGTTCTTGATTAGATACTGTATCTGATTACCGTAATCTTTTACCAAGGTTAACAAACTTTTTCAATTACAGTATCCATTTTGTGATAGTATGCAAATTTGTAAATCTTTTGAACTTTATCTTCATCTTGGACAAAAGCTTTAAGAGTTTCTCAAATTTGCATATTATCAAATATTTGATACGGTAAAGATAACTCATATAACGGTAATTTTTAACAATATAAAATCCTTACCAGCATCTTTACAAAACTTTGCAGCAAAAACAAAGTGATCAATTACCAATGGTTTGATTTCTTCCAACTTTAAAGGTCTTGGCTTTCCAAAACCATATCCCCTCCGGGTAGCCATTAACTGAACATCTGAAGCCGAAATTGGTTCTTCACATAAAAATTGTGGAGTTTGTCTTCCAGCATTTGAAAGCTGGGCAAGAGCCAAAACGCCAGGATCAGATTTCATTGCCTTTGCAAGATTTGAAAAAGCTTCTCGACGTTCTGGGGAATTAAGGGATGGATCAATAATAGCATTTCCAGCAGCTTCAAGATGAATTTTATCAACCATAATGTTTCCAGTAAAAATCATCCCAAATCCGCCATGACTAAATTTTTGATACATATTGCATAATTGTGGAGTTGGAAGTCCAGATTTTGAAGGGTCTCCATGAACATAGGTGGAAACACGTTCCGTTAAAGCTGCCTAAAGGGATGGAAATTAGAAGATTTGAAGTCTTTTTATATTTATTAAAATTGTCGACCTCTTATATTGGTAAATTAATCTATCTTTAACAGTTTAGCAAACTAATTTTTTTAGCACGGTATTGAATTATATGGAAAACTTGTCCGTCGATTTTGAGTTAAAATTAGAAGTCAAGGTCTTTGATACCGTGTTGTAATATGCAAATTTGCAATTCCTAGAAACCAATCATCTGTGTTAACATTTTTTAATGAAAAAACTATATTAGTAAAATCAGGTTTCAAGTTTTGCAAATTTGCATATTACAACATAGGGTTTAACAATATGAAGTCCAACTTTTAATCCATTAAGAATCTTCAACCTCACTTAATTATTCTAATTAATTCTTAAAAATATCAATCAATAAAGATTATTTTACCTACCTTTAAGAATCGGTTTCTTGCAACCCGACCACTTGTTGAAAATTTTAATTTTTCTCCCAAAATTGCTGGAGATACCGTTGCAGAAACAGGTAGTCGACGAGCCATTTTAGCTTTAATAAAAAATATTTTTAATAACAAGACAAAATTCAAAACAGGGAAAACTGAAAGAAAGGTACTCTTCGATGTGGCTTATTTATAGTATTTGTCTTGTCTGCTAAAAAATGAATGTTTTATGCTCATGTATTTTTTTGTGGTTGTTACCAAAGATACACACATATACCCCAACATAAAGAAAGAGAAAGACACAACCTTCAAATACAAAATATAAAGTATTTTTTAGTGTTGTTTTTGTTCAATGGAGTTTTATTCTTCTTTCTATTCAACGAAGAAAAGAAGCAGAGATTAAAAAACACCATCAATTTTAACGAAGAAAAAGAGGGTGTACTTTTAGTGTGTTGTTGTTATTATTACGAATGTTGTTTGCTAATTTTTAAATTCTTTAACAATCAAAAAATAACAAACAAAAATTTTGAACTTGTTGTACTCAATGCGTCCCTTTTTTTTCTACTTCCTGGCACCCATAAAAAATGTATTCAAAAAGCAAACTTGGGCGGAAAACTAAAAGCAAAAGTTGAAACTGATAAGCGTATGATAATTTTTAAAAGCTGGAGTTGAAATTATTTTACCTTTAAAAACTTGCAATTTTTTTAGTTTCAAAAATTTAGTAAAATACCAACTAAAAATTTGCATAATTTTTAAGTTTTTCCATTGCCAAAAATTTTTTAATGGAGCAAAAAAAAGTCAAAAGAAAACATGACGGAGCAAAAAAAAGTCAAAAGAAAAACATTACAAAAATCTGTATCTCCCACGGAGATAATTTGTCTTCACATTATTCCACGATATTGAATCTGCAGAAAAAATATACCAATATTTCGTTTTAATAAAACTATTTTGATGTTTTTTAAAAATTTTAATAACTAAATTTTAAATTTTTTAACACAATGTTTTTCCAAAAACAAAAAATTGAAAAATATTCACATTTTTTCTCTTCCCTGAAAATCAGGGATTTGCTTGTCCGATGTGATATTTTTTCTTTGTCGTTTGCAACAACTCTTCTCTCTTTTTTTTTTCTTTGTTCGTGTTCGAATTTATTTGTCATCCAAGTTTTTTTTCTCTTTTATTTTTGACTTAAAAATAACAACGATATACATTGGATTTTATTGATTCTAAGATTATACAAATACATATATTTTTGTAATTATTAACTGATATATATTTATAGTGTTTAATTAAGAAGCAAGAAATATGGCAGATCCTGTTGCAGCGTTTTTAGAACGAGAATCCAATATGTTTGGTGATTTGGATGATGAACGTATGTTTACATTGTTATAACATGTATAATGTATAATATTAATATCCTTTTTTAGCAGTAGCCGCTGAACAACAACAACCTGCTGCCGCAGCAGCAGCAGAGATCCCGCAAATTGAAGTTGCTCCATTTCAAGCCAATGGAATTGTAAATGGTAATAATGATTCAGGCGTTGATTTAGCCGCTTTCATCGAGTCCAATCATGCTACTCCTGCTCCAATTATTACAAATGGCCGTTCAATTTCTCCTTCTGCTTCTGAGCGATCTGATGGTGAACCTATTTTTCAAGCTCGTCCGGATGTTGAGCCTGAATCTGTAACAAAATGGCGTAAAGAATATGATGATAAGTTGACAAAACTTGGTGAGTCATTCATTGGTTTTTGGATTTTGCAATGTGGCTATTTTTCGGAAATTATTGTTGTCGTTCTACTTAAAAGCAAGGTTTTGTACTGTTATTTTTTGAGTACAGTTGTTGTGGATAAAATTGTGGAAAGATTAATCATACAAGAAGACACTTGCTCTTACCAGTGTTGCTGCTGTATAAATCTTACTTTTAATCGTTCATGCTGTTATATATAATGGTTGTCTACAAAACTCTTTCCCCAAACATAGCCACACTGCTTTTGTTTATATCATTGTTCATAATGTTTATGTTATTGATCCTCTTCTTTTTTTTAGATAGTGAAGAACAAAAAGTATTGAAAGATTTGAAAGAACAAGCTAAAAAAGAACTTGCTGATTTTGAAAAGAAACGAGCAGCAGATTTGGAGAATCGTAAAAAAGTTAATCGTGAGAAGCAAGTTGAATTCTTGAAGAATGTTGAAAAAGCTAGTGCTGGAGTTTTATGGCAAAGAATTGCAAAGGTAGTTGAAAATGATGAAAGAACTCCTAAGAATCCAATTGATACTGATCGAATGAGACAGCTGTTACTCCAATGTAAAGATGGTGGCCCAAAACCCGTTAATGGCGCCCATTAAATTAAACAATAATATTTAATTTATGCAAAGAACTTTCATATTTATTTTTTTCTAAGAAAGAAAGATGATATTTACTTTTATTATTATTACTATTATCGTTCGTGGATGTCCAAGAATAATATTGTTATATGCTTTTGTAATAACAATTTCTGTATGTTATTTCCACTGTGTCTGTTTTATTTCACTTTTTATTTTTAATGTTGTGGTATATATCTTTCTTTTAAAAATTATTATTTATTTGTCCACTTTTCGGAGTATATCTGTTTCCATAATAAAAAACTGATTTTGCCATTTTTATTGTTTAATACAATCTGCAAAATGTGTAAGGGTTTTAACTTTTTTTAGTTTGAAAGCCTACAGTATCCAACCGTTGCTTCAGATTTGATAAATTTTTGCTAATTTTCTTTGTTTTCTTTAGTTCAAGAAATATTGTTGGGCATAAAATTACTGTATTTTTATTTTTAGTTGTAACAAATAGGAAAACATCTTCGAACGTTGTAATTGCTTTAGTAAAAGTTTATTACCCGTTTAAATTTAATATTGCAGAAACAACAAATGTATAAATACAATTAAAGCAGACACAATTTTTACCACCCATCATTTTCTTAATCTTCTCCACTTGAATAACTATCATAACCATTTGCTTCATTTTCATGATATTCATAAAAATCTCCATTATCACCCGTATATCCTTCAGTTGGCTCTTTGATTTTTAATCTTGTAAAATTTGGTAATGGATTCCATGATTGAAATTCTTGTTGTAGGCGATCTTCAAAATCATGTTGTCGATTAACAAACGTAATATTAAATCTTGCAGATGGTGTCAACTTTGTCTAAAGTATCATCAATAACATTTAAAATAGAATTTAAAAAACTTACTTTAATAAATTCCAAATATAAATCAAGATCAATTCGGCCATCTAAGAATGTCAAGAAAAAAGACGACAGTTTTCTTTTGAATGGAATTAAATTGAGTTTAAACATTGTATCAGGTGTTACATGACAACCATGTAAACTAAAACATTTTATGCTAATTTTTCAAAAACTATCCCTAAATAAACTTACTCAATTTCATCAACATTTGGAACTTCAGCTAATAAATCTTCAAGCGGCACCTTTTTATCTTTTTCATCAGTAATAAGAACCAAATCAAGCATCAACTTTTTAAGATTTCCTAATTTCGTTAAAGTTTTGTAAAGATCAAATTTAATTCCAATTGTTGAGATACATAAAACACGAATGTTGCATTTATAAATCTTTGATAAAAGTTCGTGAATAAATTTTTCACTGCAAATTTCAATCCCTTCTTTGATGATTAAGCTTTTAACATTTTCCAAAAGTTCTGTTCCAGGCATTGAGAATTTTGAGGAATTATTTACAAATTCAATTTCTTGGAAAGCATTGAGATTAACTCTTTGAAAAATGGCATACGGTAATTTGAGATGGAAAAGTTTACAACTTTTTTGTAACTTTTCAATAAGATTTGAACTTGCATTTTTCATTACATAAGAGATTAATGAATTACGGAAAGTTTCATGGAATCGTTTTTGTTGATTAACTATAACGCGTTTTGTGAGAAACTGTAGCATGGGGTGGCACAGTTGCAAAAAGTATTTCAGATTTGGCTATAAATTTGTATATATAGGTAATCGAGGGCGTAGAATCCGAATTTTTCATTTTCAGGGGTCGTTATTCTGCTCATTTTTGAGATACGTCCAATATCGCTGATATTGATGCCATTTTGTTAGTTGTTAAGTTCGGACATTGAAAGTGGTACCATTCGATGCGTCTCGTCAAGCTACACTAGAATCATGCAAAATTTATTAAAATAACTTAATTTTTGAGGGCGTTTGACCCCTTTAAAGGTCGCAAAAAATGGTTTTTTGACGTTTTGACCCTTTCACCACATGGCACTGGAAAAATTTTATTGCAGATTCGGATTCTACGACCTCGAATACCCCTGACTACATACAGCATATGTTGTAAAAATGGACCTTCCGCATTTGGGAATTCAACAAAAAAGCTGAAAAACTGTAAAATCAATATCTCAAACATCATAAAAAAATCAGAACTTTTGAAATATGTTAGGAATCATTATCCGGTGACTTGCATTATAAAATATGATATATTTGGAACATTTTGGGGAGGTTTCAGTTCACCAACATCGATTCTAGAGATTTGGGATCAATGAAAAATATTGATTTAGAGTAATATGGCATTCGAAATGTAAAAAATCGCAAAAATGGTTTTCTCCTACAGAATCATGTTTTTTATGCTTTATTAATTTAAACTACATATATCTGCAACAGATAAACCCATAAACACTGAAATTTGGAGCAATTAGGGGTTTTTACGAATTTTTAAAAATATCTCATTTTTGGTCATTTTTCATGATTTTCGGATTTCACAAAATAGGTTAGATATGAACTTTTTTGATGGTTTACCATGAAATATATGCTAAATAAAAATTTTGGGCAAAGTTTCAACCCTGTAAGCCAACATTCGACCACCTGGGGATAATTATAAATTTTGGGTATTTCTGCTATAACATGGGTCACGAAAATCACTACTTTTCTTTACCATTATTGCCAGATTAGTAGTTTATAGCATTTTTCATGTGATATTTAAAATGCTTAATATGTCAGATTGCTTAAAAGAAGCAAAACTGATTTCTGGCAATTGTTTTCTGAAACAGTGAATTTTCAAAATTTTAAAATTATTTAAAAGTATATTTTCTGCATTACATTTTATCCACTGACCCTTCCATGTATATACCATACAAGTAGAAACGTTAAATATCACATGAAAAATGCTATAAACTACTAATCTGGCAATAATGGTAAAGAAAAGTAGTGATTTTCGTGACCCATGTTATAGCAGAAATACCCAAAATTTATAATTATCCCCAGGTGGTCGAATGTTGGCTTACAGGGTTGAAACTTTGCCCAAAATTTTTATTTAGCATATATTTCATGGTAAACCATCAAAAAAGTTCATATCTAACCTATTTTGTGAAATCCGAAAATCATGAAAAATGACCAAAAATGAGATATTTTTAAAAATTCGTAAAAACCCCTAATTGCTCCAAATTTCAGTGTTTATGGGTTTATCTGTTGCAGATATATGTAGTTTAAATTAATAAAGCATAAAAAACATGATTCTGTAGGAGAAAACCATTTTTGCGATTTTTTACATTTCGAATGCCATATTACTCTAAATCAATATTTTTCATTGATCCCAAATCTCTAGAATCGATGTTGGTGAACTGAAACCTCCCCAAAATGTTCCAAATATATCATATTTTATAATGCAAGTCACCGGATAATGATTCCTAACATATTTCAAAAGTTCTGATTTTTTTATGATGTTTGAGATATTGATTTTACAGTTTTTCAGCTTTTTTGTTGAATTCCCAAATGCGGAAGGTCCATTTTTACAACATATGCTGTATGTAGTCAGGGGTATTCGAGGTCGTAGAATCCGAATCTGCAATAAAATTTTTCCAGTGCCATGTGGTGAAAGGGTCAAAACGTCAAAAAACCATTTTTTGCGACCTTTAAAGGGGTCAAACGCCCTCAAAAATTAAGTTATTTTAATAAATTTTGCATGATTCTAGTGTAGCTTGACGAGACGCATCGAATGGTACCACTTTCAATGTCCGAACTTAACAACTAACAAAATGGCATCAATATCAGCGATATTGGACGTATCTCAAAAATGAGCAGAATAACGACCCCTGAAAATGAAAAATTCGGATTCTACGCCCTCGATTACCTATATATACAAATTTATAGCCAAATCTGAAATACTTTTTGCAACTGTGCCATACTGATCTCGAAAAACTACATTTTCTCACAAAATGCGTTCTACTTTTCCTTTATCATCCCCAACACCTTCATTGATATACTTTTTGAGCAATTTTTGTCGTTTCCGAAATAATTCTTTCTGATTTTTCTTCTTCAATTCTGCAATTTTTTCTTTGATTTTTCTAAAATATTTAAAATACCTTAATTATACAGTAATATTTAAAAAGAACATACCCAATCCAAGTTTTATAAAATGGTAAAATACATGAAATTTGATCCAAAAAGCGGCCAACTTTTTTCATGAACATTTCTACAGGAAATTTTTGATAAACTTCTTCAACACCATTTTCATCACGAATTTTATCATCTGTTAGCTTGTGATCAATACTATAAAATCACAAACTTAGAAACTTATCATACATAATATTAATAAGGACACTTACATCAAATTGATTAAACTTTCTCGAAATTCTTTATTAATTAGAGGTGCATGTAAAATCTGAAAAGTTCAAACAAATAATATTTACCAACAAAAATAATAAATAAAACAAACCAATAATTCTTGACAAAGTAATAATTCGCTAACAGCTTCATTCAATACATCAATATTCTTGTTTTGTATCCATAAAATGCTATGAACTTGATACATCTGATATCTAAATACAATCATTAATAAAAAATAAAACTAAAACTACATTTTTACTTACTTCGGAGTCTTACACAAATGATCAGCAATAAGAGGATTATCAAATAAATCTGATAATAGCTTCTTCAAATTTTCTTGATTCAAGTCTTCATGTTCATGACCCAATCGAGTCATAATAGCTTTGACAACTTCGTCTTGCATTTTACAGCATAGAAGCTAAAAAACGAGCAAGAAATAATAAACGTATCAAAAAACGATGTTAAAAAATGTATGTTCATTTTTGTTGAAGAGCTCATGAAAAAAAGAACACTGAAACATTTGTGCGATGTTGACAAAGGTGTTCCCTCATATTTCTTTGGCATTTTTTTGCGAATGGTGCAAATTTAAAAAAGAGATCCTGCTTTATGTATTTTGATGTTTTTAGAATGTATCTTTAACAGAAAGTATGATATAGATTCTGATTAATCTCTAGCTCGCATCTGTATCTAATATATTTCGCAACATTTTGTTGTTTTAATTAAGACTCTTATTTATTAAAATTTTATTAATATAAATTAACAAAAAAATTACTGTAATTTTGTTTTTATCCGTATGATTGATAGTAATATGGATTTTGTTGCTGCTGTTGCTGTTGTCCGTAATTGTATTGAGAAGGATAATACTGTTGATTACTGTATTGATTACCGTAATATTGTGGATATTGTTGTTGTTGCTGTTGGCCATAATAATTTTGTCCATATCCACTTGAACAGTAATAATAGAAATTTGTATCAGAACGGCACCGATAATCACTCCAATAAGACATTCCTTGGCAGCACCATCCTGCACCGCTGCTGCTACCGTATGAATTACCGTATCCTCCATAACCACCGTATCCTCGATATCGTCGTCGCCAAAACCAATTACTACTTCCTGAATCACTTCCACCATGATCGCTATGATCTCCACCGCTGCCTGCATTGAAATGACAGTAATAATGGTAAAGTGGTAAAATACCGTAACCTACCTCCACTATAATGGTCATGATAATGATCATGGTGATCATGATGATCATGATGGTCATGATGATCATGTCCACCATGATCATGATCTCCATGATCATGGCCGCCGTGATCGTGTCCTCCATGATCCCCGTGATCACATTGTACAAATATTACTGTAAATTTAAATTTTTGCATATTATTTTTTAATAATTTTTTACCTGTAAATCCAATCAAAAATAAACAAATTAAAAATTTCATTTTTCTTCAAAAAACCTAAATGAAACTAAATTTGTTCAAAAAATTGACAGTCTTTTTATTGTTCTAATTTTTTCTCCCAACCTTTATTTTTTTGACGTCATTTTAAAAGGGGTCAAACAATAAACTTGTTTTGTTTTGATTTTTGTTGTAAAAACCCATTAATTAATTACATCACGAGAAAACACTGTCGACCATATTTTTGCAATTGTCTAATTTTAGAAACTCTTTTTTTCAAGATCAAATGTTTGTTGTCCTTTTTTTCTTTTCTTTTTTAATTTGATAAATTTGATCAAAAAAAAACAACAGTTTTCAATTCTGAATTCTGTCAGAAGCAAAAAATGGAACAGAATTTTTAAAAATTCAACATTTAGATTTTCTGAAAGATTACATTCAAAAATTTATTTATCGAACCTTAACTATAAAAACCTATGTTTCATTTTTATCAGTTTTCAGTTCTTTAAAAAGCTAAACACAGTAATCTAAATTTTGAAAAATAATCCTAAAATGGTGAAGTTAAAATTTTCTGTTTTGACTCTCGGCAGTGTGCCGAAAAAACTTACAAGCAAATATAAAAATATGCAAATTTTTCGCTATCGTTGGTATTCTTTTCTAAATTACCGTAATGCAATAAATATCTGATTCACTAAAAATTATACTTTCAAAAATTTTGATCATAATAAATTAAATTATATGTATAAAAAATTTTTGTAAAGAAAATGTTAATAAAATTTTAGAAAAAGTAACCATGAAGTAAATTTTTTTTATTTGATTAATTTAAAATTTATTGCAATAAGATCAAAAGGTACAACATATATTATAAATATGAATAATTTAAATATGAAGCATGTCATTCGTATTAATTATTGAAAAATTTAAGCTGAAAAAATTCAGCTGTTTTTTCTTTGCGTTCCAAATTATAACTGAAAATTTTATATCAAAGATATTTTTTGTCTTCAGTTGTTTCCTTCCACTAAGATTAAATAAGTTAATGTAATTTCGTTTAACATTTTTTATAATAAAATTTAAGCTTTCAAGAATCAATGTTTGGCTTTATTACATTTTTGGTGCCATTCACCATTTTCTTTCTTGAGGTTGGAAAAGTTGCTTTTTGAATCAAAAATTTTGTTGCTGAAATAAACTCAAATATGTAAAATGCTACTGTAGTTGTTGTGTGGAAAAGTTAAAATAAATGTATAAATTTTGCTCAAACAAAAAGTGCAAACTTTTTTCATTACACACAGTTACAGTAAGAAAATACGACGTTTTCCAGTTTTTAAAATTTAAATTCATTTTTGCTCTTTTCTTTCTTAACAATTTTCGTACATTTTTAAACATTTGACCTATGTTTTAATTATTATTATTATTAAATTAAGAAATCATGCATAAAATCTTTTAAATTTAATTAAACAAAAAAAAACTATTTAAACATCTTTTTTGACGTATTTAAATAATTTTTTTCTTCCGTTCATTGTTATTCATGTTTAACAAATGTTTTTACTTTAGACGGAACTTTTAAAAACGTAATTATTAAAAATTTCCTGCTTCAAAAACAAAAATCGACCGTAAATTTCTTAAAACCGATAAATTTCAATATTTTAAAATTTTGATGGCTGTAAAATTTCGTTTTTGTTCTTTTTTACAGCTATCCTGTAATCGAGATTTTTGCTATTTTACATATTTTTTAGCATAAATAACTAATTAAATAATTTTACAGCTTTGTTATTTCCAAGACATACTTTAATTTAGTCTACAAAAACTTAACGGCATATCTCTCCTGACATTTCAGCAGCTTTTCCCAACCATGACTCTGATGTTAAAACTTCTTCGATTAAATGATATGATTGCTCCAATCTTTGCTATCATTGCTAACATTCTATTACTGTACCTCATTCTTACTGTTAATAAATTAAATATGAAACAAATAAGTTTTGTTTTAATTCCAAACTGTATCCTTGATATTGCTTTAGCTGTAATGACATTTTCAATGGCACCTGTAAGTTTTTTGCCATCTGTTTTTATAAAAAATTAATTTGCATATTTAAGCTTGTTTTTGCAAAAGATCGAAATGTGTATGTCATTGTTGGAAGTCCATTCAGTTCATTCGGATTCACGGTTGGAAGTATTTTGATGCATCTTTGTTCTGCAATTATGATCACAAATATGATAGCAGTTTGTATTCCATTTTATTTGAGATATTTAGTAATTTGTCAGTAAGTGCATTTTGTTATATGGTGGATTACAGTAGCAAAAATATTTGAATTACAGTTTCCCTTATTTCTTGATTTTCAGGTTTCTAAACTAAAGTCAATAAACCTGAAAATCAGGTATTTCGGTAGTTGAAGAGGGGGAATTCATAAAACCTTTGTTAAAACTTTTAATTAATATAATTTTTGCTAGAACCAGACATTACCTAAAATAATTATTACTGTAATTTTGAAACAATTAAGATTTTAATTTTAATTGAATTTAATTAATTCTAACTTAACAATATTAAAAACTGTAGGAGTTTTTGTCTAGACTGAACTTCGAAACAAAATTTGTATACAAATCTTCTTCTTTGTTGTCACCAGTTTGTGCCGAAAATTGTTCAATCATTTGACGTTTAATATTAGCATCAATAGGTCGAGGATTTTGTTCATGTGAAATTGAAACATTTCTTTGAATTCCAGTTGAATCTTCTTCTTTGTTCTCATCTTTTCCGAAAAACATTTTCAAAATCAATGGAAGAATATATCGTTTAAGTATTTCCCAAAGAAGTGCACCAGTACCATTACAAATTCCAGCACCAATTGTTTCTCCGGTAAATCCAAAGTAACCCTCGATTCGGATTTCAATAATAATCTTGGGTTGTTCAATTGACTTTTGGCATAATTCATTAAATTTTTGAAAAATCACATCCTTTGAAGATGAACGCAATCTTTTGATCAAATTTAGAATCTTCAGAGATTCTGTTTCATTGAATCATTCTCAAATATTTGGATTCTCAAATATTTATTAATTCAATATGAGTATTGAAACTTTGAAAAAAGAATTGAAAGATGCTCGTGGTGCTATTTCAGAAAAATCAAAATATGGTATTTTAAATTTTATTGATTCCTTGAAAGCTGAAAATGATCGATTAAAAACTGAAATTCAAATGAAAGAAAAAATTATTAGTGCTAAAGATGATATGATTCAAACTCAAGCTGTTTGTATTGTAACTCAAAAAGATCTCATTGAAACTCAAAAATTATTGATCGAAAAACAACCTGAAAATTATCGACAATTTCCAACTGAATCAATTAATACTGTAAACCTTAATGCTGAAGAAAAAGAACGAAAAAGATGTATTGTCATTGCTCGATTTCCGGAATCAACAAAAGAAACTCCATCAGAAAGAATGGCTGATGATACTGCAAATGTCAAACGATTAATCGATGAAATGAAAGTTGAAGCATGTGTTGTTGAAACTTTCCGTATGGGAACTATTAAAGAAAAGAAAGCTGGTGAAAAAGGTGTTAAACCTCAACCTCGACTCTTAAAAGTTAGGCTCCAAACCAGTGCTCAAGCCAAAGCTATTCTCTCAAATGCAAAAAATATTAAAGATTCATCTTCATTCAAAGATAAGAAAATTCTACTTCGGAAATCCTTGTCTGCTGAACAACGCAAATTTGAAAATGATTTATTCAAAAAGCAACAAGCTCGTGTTCAAGAACTACAACAGTCAAATCGCCATCAAGAATATACGATTTATGCTGGTAAAATCTGCATCAAAGTTGTTGATAAGAAACCTGAAGTTATTCGTGATCCATTAAATGAATTGAAATACTCTAAAGTATCTGCTCCAAGTGCTCCTACATCTCCTCTCAATACTTCTCAAAGCTTTCATTCAAGCCTCTCAACGCCAAGTGGAAAAAATTAGGTCGGTTGAAAATTTGAATATTAATTGTATTAGTAGATTAGGTTTTTTAAATTCATTTTCATTGTATCCTTTTATTCTTAACTTTAAGCTTTTTAATGCCAGAAGTCTCTCTAAAAAAGAAACCTTTTTGATTTCCACTCTAAAAACCTATCCAAATTCAATTTTTTGTGTTACGGAAACTTTTTTAAATTCCAAAAATGTTTCTTTTAATGACAATTCAACTCTTGTCGGAGACTCTAATTTTATTGTTGTTCGAGCTGATAGATCCAATTCGAAAAAGTCTCGGGGTGGAGGTGTTTGCGCCTTCATTCCAAAACATCTTCCTTTTACGGTTAGAAAAAGTCCTTCTATCAAAAATATTGAATATCTTGTTTTGGACATCTTTTTCGGAACTTTTTCTTTCACTTTAATTGTCACATATATCCCTCCAGATATCCAAACGGATACTGTAAGAGATTTTTGTGAACTTCTTTTATCTTTACAATCTAACTCTTCTTCTGATATTCTTCTTGTTGGGGATTTTAACATGCCAGAAATTAACTGGGAAACCAAGTCAAGTAATTTTTTGAAAGAAAAATTATTTCTTGATTTTCTTTTTGAATCTGGGATGTCAAATTCCGTAACAATTCCAACCAGAAAAGAAAATATCCTGGATCTTGTCATTTCAAATTTTCCACAAAATATTTTTAACGTTTCTACAGATCCAGGATTTTTCGGCTCTGATCATAATGTTGTTAATTTTTCCTTGAAATGTTCTGATAATCCTCCTCAAAAACCTTCTCTTTCTTTTAAAAACTTTAAAAAAGCCGATTTTTTATCCATGAACTTTTTCTTTTTTGAACAAAAATGGGAATTTTTGGACCAAAAAAACATTACTGTAGATCAGGCTTGTTCTCAATTTTGTAAAATTGTTAATGAAGCGATCTCTCTTTTCGTTAAAACTGTCTCTCTTTCTTCTGAGGATAAGATATCTCCAAAAATGAGATCTATGATCAACTTTCAGAAATCTTTACCAAAAACAGCAGCAAATTTTAAAACCATTTCACTTATCTCTAAAAAGTTAAATAAATTATCAATTCAGGAAAAACGAGAAAAAGAAAAAAATATTTTGAAAAAATACGGTAGCAAAGGCATTTTTAATCATCTTGCCAAATACCTCAAAAACGACTCGTCAATTCCTGCAATTTCGACTGAATCAAAAACTTTATTTTCGGATTTTGAAAAAACTGCTGTTTTCGGTAAAAATTTTTTAAATAATTTTCATTCTGAAAAATCACCAATTTTTGAGGACTGTTTTCCTGTTAAAGATAGCTCTCTCTCTTTTCTTACTGTAGAACAATGTAAGGAATTCCTTCAAAAACTTAAACCAAAATGTAACACTTCACCCGATGGAATTCCTTATATTGTTCTTAAAAAATGTTTTTTAACTTTAGCAAAACCTATTACTAAAATTATCAATTTATCTTTTTTGCAATCTCAGGTTCCTGAAATATGGAAAATTTCTCATGTAATTCCTATTTTTAAAAAAGGTGACAAACACCTTGCTTCCAATTATCGTCCTATCTCTTTAAATTGTTCTTTATCTATGATTCCTCAAAAAATTGTAATAGATTTTTTGAATGATTTCTTTTCTAAAAATAATCTTATTCCTCCATGCCAACATGGTTTTACAAAATCTAAATCTGTCACAACTCAATTAGTTGAGACTTTTGATTTTATCACCTCCAAAGCTGAAAAAAATATTTCTGTTGATATAATTTATTTTGATGTTAAAAAAGCTTTCGATAGAATGAAACATTTTTTACTTTTTCGAAAACTCAAAAATGCAAATGTTCCAAATTCTATCATTGCTTGGATTCAAGCTTTTCTCTCTAACCGAAAATTTAGGGTCAAAATTGGGGATTCTCTTTCTGATTCTTTTGATGCAAATTCTGGGGTTCCACAAGGATCTAAGCTCGGGCCAATTTTATTTCTATTTTTCATTTCCGATCTTATTTCTTTTTGTGAAACTCCAGAAGTTGAAAACAAACTCTTTGCTGATGATTTAAAAGCTTTTTCTTCAAATTTATCTTTAACAAATCCTCCACTTCAAATTTTCCTTGGAAAACTTGAAATATGGATGGATCAAAATGAGCTTGAGATTGCTATCGAAAAATGCAATGTTCTACATTGTCTTCCAGATAAAAATCCAAGAATTTCTTATTTTTTGAAAAATCAAAAACTACCAAATAATCAAAATTCCCTCCGGGATCTTGGTTTAATCGTTTCGGATGATTTGAGCTGGAAAGCTCATATCAAAACTATTTCAAAAAAAGCTCTATCTCGTCTTTTTATTCTTTTCAAATCTCTTAAATCTCATTCTCCAAAACTCTTGCTTCATATGTACCAATCTTATGTTCGTCCTTTGGTTGAATTTTCGACACCTGTCTTTAATCCAACCCAAGTTTATTTGATTGATAAATTAGAAAAAGTCCAAAAAGTAGCTCTAAAACTTATTTTTCTCAGATCTCGTGAACTTCGTCCTCATTTTAATGCTCCATACGAAGAAAAACTTGAAATGTTAGGTATTGAATCTTTAGAAATTCGAAGAAATAAGTTTGATCTTATTTTTTTGAATGATTATCTTTCGGGAAAAATAAATTGTAAATTGGATCTATCAGTTCGAACTTCAAAAACTAGAGGATCTTCCAAAAAACTGGAAATTCCAAACTCTAAAAAAGTCATTAAAAGAAACTTTTTTATTTTTAGAACTGTTTCCAAATACACAAAACTACCACGTCATTTACAATATACCACCCCCAATCTTTTTAAGAGAGGCATTATGGCATTAAAAGTTTAAAGTTTTGAAAAATTGTTTGAATTGTATTTTTTTTAACAATGTAAACTTTTATTGTTGAAACTGAATTTTAAAAATTTTATTTTTCTTTTGTTTGTACATATATGTAAATTTTTTATTGTTTTCCTTTTTTTTTTTATTGTATGATTTTGTTTGTTTTCTTTTTTATCATGTGTTAGAGCATGAAATAAATTATTTATGAACGCAATCTTTTGATCAAATTTAGAATCTTCAGAGATTCTGTTTCATTGAAACAGTTTCTAAATATAATTTTTAACGACTTCAAAAAAAATGAAAAACTAACGTATCAATTTTTACTGGATCAGCAGCAACAAATTTGCAGCTGTTCATAAAAGTCTAAAAGTTAGATGAAAATTTTAATTTCCTAGATATTCTAAATAACTTACAAAAAAAGCTAAGAAAGCACAGAACTTCAAATTCATTTTCAAGCTGAAAATATAAAGGAAAATACAAAACGGAAGTTAAACAAAACCGAACGCGTGATATAAAGCGGTAAATAAAAGTTTTAAAAATAAAACTAAAAAATTTGAGATCGGCTAACCTTTTTTGTTTGTTAATTTATTGTTTTACTTTTTTTAATAAAAAGTTTTGTTATTACGAAAATCCTTCTTTTTTGGACATAAAATAACAATTTTGTGTTTGCAACACTTATATAATTAAATATTTAATATCAAAAAAGCTATAAAAAAATTTGCACCCAATGGGAATCGAACCTTCGAGTGAAAGAGCAAAAAGCGATCGCGTTAACCACTGGACTACAAGGTCCAACGAAGACCGTTCCAACTTTGTGAGTGAGTTAAAAACGTGCGTTTTCGTTTTTCGTTAAAAGTGCCGCGAAAATTTTTCGAAATCGAAAATTTTTTCCTACCAATAAATGAGTCATGAAAAAAGGAACATTTTGAGAAAAAAAAATTTTTGCGGACCCGAATTCTTGGGGTACTTTTCCCAGTTTGAAATTTTAAAAATGCGAAATTTTCGTGCTGGGACCGTCAATAAAAATTCCAGCAGATCAGTATTGTAGCCCTGATCAAGGGCTTTCCGGAGATACCTCATTTATAGAAAACGGATAAAAACTGAGGTCAGGAACCGCGTCGGAGCAGCCCTGCACCGGACACCAAAAATTTTTTTTGATCACACCTCCTTGACCCCTAAGGATACTACATGCCAAATTTCAGCTTCCTAAACCCATTTTGAAATTTTTGATCGATCGCCCTCTCCTCGATTTTTTCAGAAATCGAGTTGTATAAATTATCTTCTTCAATGACTTTTGTCTTTTTTGAACCTTAATAAAAGTCTGTAAAATAGTTAAATCCCAAAATTAAAATTTTAGTGACACAATAATAAAATGGAAACATATTCTCCGGCCATATGCATTCTTGTTAATTGTATGTTGTGCAATTTTTGGGCTAATGTCATGGTGTTTCCCGCCAATTTTGAACCTGACAGAAACATACATTCAGGCAACACAAACAGAATTTTGGTTAGATGAATACAGTAATGGACCTGTTTTTGTTGCATCGAAAATTGTGAGGATTTATTTAATTTTTACGTTTTTATTAAACATTTATTTTAGGATACCGTATCATTTATTGTACCGTATAGTTTTATATTTGCGATCACTTCAATCAGTTATGGCCTGGTAATATATTTTTGTATTCGAATTGGTAAAACTTTACAAACTCATATTACTCATTATTCTGGTTCAAAAATTTTGAGCAAACAATTACACAAAACTTTGATCATTCAGGTTTGTTTTTTTATTAAAAGTTTCAAAACTCATATGCTAATTTCAGGCAATCGGCCCACTTTTTATCGCTAATATCCCTGTGGCATCTTTGTTAATTATCACTTTTTTAAAAATTGAAAATGCAAATATTTCTTTGTCACTTTCATTTTTTCTTGGATGGATTTCGTTGGTGAATCCGATCGCGGCTATGACCGTAATAACACCGTATCGGGCAAAGTTGAAACGAGTTTTCGGACTCACTGGAATTTCTTCAATTGCACCAACTCATTCTTCAATGGCCGGAGAACGAAAACCAAAGATTCAAATTTATCGATTAAAAGTTCCGTCTTCTATTTAATCCTATTTATATAATTTATTAAATTCAATTAAATCTAAAAACTTTTATAAAGTTCTTTATTTGTTTGCTTTAATTTTTTGCTTTTTGAACTTTAATTTGAAAGTCAACCTTTTTTTATGAGTTTTTGCAAAAGAAAAAGATTAAAGGAAATTGGAAATTGCTAATATTTATTTAGAGTTCAAGTTTTATATCAAATAAAATTAAGATTGTGTCATGAGATTTTGAGCATCAAAATTGTAGCTTGAAAATACATTATTACTCACAGTGATCCCAAACGTAGGAAAAAAGGAACTAGAAATGGCCGCAACGAAAAAAAGGACAAACAATAGAAACTTTTGCTCTCTCGCGCTTTTTTTTTAAAAAAAGAAAAATCACGATTCAGCTTCTTCTTTTTTTTGCGAATCCGTTTGTGTTAAAGTAATCGCTTAGAATTTGCAAAATTAGATAAAGGACATCCTAAGGAATACGAGGATACCTTTGGTTAAGCGATATCATCAAAATTAAAAATAGGGCTAGCTGAAATGTGACGGATTTTTGGTGCAAAAACAGGCGTTTTTTGCACAAAAAAAGCGAGAGAGCGTGCGTCCGTCTTTTTCTTTTTTGTGCCGTTTCTTGTTACAAAAAAAATCACTGTGTACTGTAAGAAAGTGTATTTTGAGAGGCTCATTGGAATTCTCAGTTTTGGAATGTAGAAAAATAAAATGAAAAATCTCCAAAAATATCTTCAAATTTTTATGACAAAAGTTACAGTATCCTTCAGACCTGGGCATAGGGGTGCGAACAATTTTGGGATTTTGCGGGACCCAAAACATCGTAAGGGGGGACCCTTTGGATTTAAAAAAAGTTGTAGTGTTTTTTATCCTTTCATGACACAATTGATAGTTTCTTTAATTAGCCAAAAACTTAATTCCGCCTTTGAATTTTTATCTCCTGTTTTTTTCTTAGTTAATAAGTAATATCAAAAATTATGCAATAAAAATAGTATTTTTAAATAAATCAGATAAAGTCTAAATGAAGATTATTAGGTTACCGCTCCTTTTGCTGAAACTGTCACAAAATTGTGGATGACAAAAACTATAGTCATATTTGGAGCAGTTTCTGTTAGCAATTTTACCATCAAAAATAACTTTTTAGCCAAGTGGTACTAAAATGAGTTGGTACTAAAATGAAACATTTTTGGTACTAAAATGAACGGTACTAAAATGAGATACCGCCATTATTTTTAGTAAATATTCAACCATAAAATATTAATGACAGTTTCAGCTCCAGAAGCATCATAAACGCCATTTGAGCTTTAACAGTTTTATTTAAAATGCAATTTTTAGGATTTCAGTAATGTTGAAAATATTTGGTTATTTAATCTTTAAAGTTAAAAAAGATATTGGGTTAATGACATCATCTCCATTTCAACGTGTCCATTACAATTAGCAAGCTTCCCCCTTTTAGCTATCTGTATCATCCATTATACTACAACACAATCAACACAAAAAGCCACCTTCCCCCACGATTTTTTCTGTCGGAAGGTGGCTTTTTGTGCTGTAATAGATTGTGTTATATTTTAATAAATTTTTCTCTTCAACATTTAAATTCTTGAACAAGGGGTAAATCTTTTTTCATCCAAACTTTTTGTTAATTTTACAATGCTTTTTAATTTATGTCTGGTGAAAAATAATCAGTTTAAGCGATAGGCATTCTGTTTCAATCTTTCGAATTATAAATGTTCGCATTGGTTACGGTTGGATCAAACCTACATCCAAAGCATTAGTTTTAAGCTAATAGTAATCTCGCTTTAAAACTTGATGGTGTCAATGAAAAATGTGATGCTTCAAAAATTTGTGTGAACATGTACTTGTTCCCAATAAGCTGATGCCCGTGGCAGTAAACTAAATTCTAGAGACTTCACAAATGAAGCTGTTTGAAGAGTTGAAGCTATTGGAGTTCCTTCTCAAAAGATTATGATTGTTGAAAAATATTGGAAGAAACATTAAAAATCTCCTTGATTTTTCATGCATTTATGGGTTGGATCAACTTGTTATTTTTACAACTCTAGAAAATAAGATTTAGGTTTAACTTTTTCAAATAATTTCTTGATAAAAATATAATCGACTTTTTTTCAAAATCGAGTAACCCTGTTCACTGGCACTTTTTTAAAATGATCCTATGGACTTGTAACTTTGCATATAAGGTCAAGATAGTCTAAAAATGATATTGGCAAGGTTTCAAGTCATGAAAATGTCAAGATTTCGAGTTACAGTACCCCACCTACCGTATACCCGGAAAAATTGAAATTTCAAGATATGGTCAAAATACAACAAACGATCATATTATACTAAACTTCATTTCTAATTTGTTTTATCATAACTAAACTTTATTAAATTAAAAGGATGTGAGGCAAATTTTGCAATATGGCTTGCATCCTTTGCAAAATGGCTGCAATAAAAACAAAAAAAAACACTGCAAAAGCAGAAAAACAGATTTCTTTATGCGGTGACACATACCGAAAAAAACTACTTAGCTTGCTTATATTTCTCTATTAGCTAATATATACCGTAATTGAAAATAAAAGAAACTTTCAAAAAATCTTCTTCCTTTCTTCTTTTTTTATTTTTTTTCCTTCTCTTTTTCTTTATTTTCTCTATTTTTCTAATTTTTTTGCGGGACCCAAAACGTTTTGGCTGCGGGACGCGGGACCCAAGGTGCGAATTTCGCCCCTATTCGCCCACCTTGCCCAGGTGTGGTATCCTTAACCGTGCTTATAATGATTCTGTAAGTGTGTTTTTGGAAATATACAAATTAGAATCGTATTGTAATTTATTGCGATTTTCTAATTTGCATAACTAAAAGTGGATGTAATTTTTTGGGATTTTAAAATTTGCATAATTAAGAGTGGATGTAATTATAAAAAGTTGAAACAAGATAAATTTACAGACATAAAAAATGGCATCTAATGCATTCCACTTTCGAAAACAAAAATTAAAAAAATAATAATTAAATTCTTCAAACCTTACCAGCAAAAATACAAACTTGAACATTGTTTTAAAAGTTTTCACATTTACCTTAAGCAAAAGAATACGGTACATAAAAAATATATTTGCAAAAAAACATTACGTGTTTTTCATCTTTAAACAATTTATGACTCATTTTCAATCTCTGATAAAAAGAACAAAAATGACGTGGGACCAGTGATTCCAAAACAAAAAGAAAAACGTTTTTTCTTTTGTTTGCACTGTTTTTTCTTCATTTTGATCCGCTTCTTTTTGCTTTTTTCTTCTTAATTTTTTGTTCCAAATTTGTTACAAAAATGATTCAAGTTTGTTTTAACAATTTTTGTGTAAACTTTGAAGCCAGCTTTTTCAAAAATGAAAGAAAGCAATCTTTTGTTGAAAAGAAAAAGCGCACCTTTTTTCATTGCATTTGAAAAGCTTAAGAAAAATCTAAAAATATCTAATATGATTTTCGTATATAAAAGCCGGAAAAAAAGTTTTTTGATACTTTTATTTATCTTAAAAATTTATTTATTTAAATAAAAAAATATCTTTGTTAATTAAAAAAACATGTTAGAAAATAATAAAAGAAATTCAGTTGCTGCAACTTCTACAGTATTCTTTTCTGAAGAGGAAGAAGTTGATAAAAATAGAATTTTTAATGCTTCGGATTCTGAAATAAGATCAGCAATTTGGGGACCGTATTATTGGATGTCACTTTTATCGCTGCAATTATCTCCAAAATTGGAGTCAAAAGCCTTAAATGCGATAACATGGTTTCCAGCAGTAATTTTTATGATAATTTATTTTATTCGAAAAATTTATTTATTGGTTCAAATGGCTGGGGCAATTGTAGGTTACTGTAATTGTTAGAGTTTTTAGGTCTAACATTTTTTGATTTTCGAAATTCTGTGAAAAATTTGAATAAAATGATTAATTTTAGATGTTATCCACAAATTTTGCTTATACTACCATATTCTTTTTTTCTGCCCTTCATTCATTTATTGCTTCAATGACTTTGGCGACCTACAAAAAAATTAATTATCACCAAATTACTGTAGAAAAATTGAAACATTCATCTCGGAATAAGGTAAATAATTACCATATAATTACCGTAAACTTTAATATAATGACAAATTTTAAGATCCGTAAATGTTCAATAATTGAATTCTTGATCCAACTCATTGTCATTGTTCTAATCATGGGTCCAGCAATTTTATCAGTAATTGAAAATTATGTCATGTTTGATCAAGATTTAACGGATTTAAGAAATCGTGATCCACCTGTTCCATCAAATGAAACAGCAACGTTCAGGTTTTTAAAAAACATTTTTTTTGAAAATGATAAAAATTTGCATAAATTTTATAGAAGTTCAATGTTTGGCGGAAAATTTTTGTATTTTATTGATGGAATAATTATAATTTGGGGTGCATTTTTGAGTACCTGCGCTTTGTTGACGTATTTATTAGCAAATCGGGCAATTTGTCGACAATATGATTATTTTAATCAAAAATTAAAGAAACATATTGAATGCGGGGCTATTAAGGTAGTAATTTTTAAAAATTTGAATAAACTTTAACAAAAGTGATAGGAATTGTCACATAAATGTGACAGATATGTGACAGATAGTGTCACGTATTTGTGGCAGATATCCAGTTTGTCACAAATTCGTGACACATTTTGTTTATGCATATCTTTCTTCGAATTAAAAAACATTTAAAAAATCCGAAATCAAAGTGTCACTTATTTATGTGACATTTTTTAAATATAATGTGACATTGTTAAACTATGCAATACAGTAAAAGTATTAAAATTTTTAGAATTTTACAATTATGAAATCATTTGAAAATCAATTAATCGATCTTCTTCAAACTGCTGCTTTTATCACAAACAATGCTTCTATTCTAATTGATCTCACATTCATTTGTGGCCTCTATTTTCATATCACTTCACAATTTGCCCTTAGAGCTTTTCAACATTCGTTTCAAACTATTCAACTTGCGTTATTTGCACTTTGGTTTGGGCAATCTTTTCTCATGATCGTTTTATCACTTGGTCGACCGTCTGCTCTAAGATCTTTGGTAAATTTTTTTCAATTTCTTTCAGTTTTTTGTAGTCTCTTTTTATATATTTTTTTAAAAAGATTAAAGGTAAGCCGATTAAATAAACAAACACAGAAAGAATAAAGTTTGCATAAAAAATTGCAAAAAATACCCGTTTTTCTAATAGATTAAATTTTTAAGATGAAAGAAACGAATGAAATGTTACTGCTGGAACAGAGAATTTGGAATGATGATGCCGGAATTCGAGAAATTGCAAATAATATGTCTTACAAAATTCAAAATACCGATTATGCTTCAAAAGGCATGACCCCAATCAAAGCTGGAGCAATCAGTGTTACCTTGGTTTGTTTTTTTTGTCAATAAATAATGATTAAATGATACTTTTTAGATATTCTTGTTAACTCCATTTCTTGTAAATATTTTGGCAAATTTTAAGTATATTCCTAGTTATCAACAATAATAAATATAATTGTAATTTCTGTTTTCTGTTTTAAATATGCATTTGATACAGTACCTTGGTTTAAAAAATATACCAAAGACCTAAAGTGGTAAAAAATTAATCAATGTCATTTTCATCCTCTATGAAGAAAATGAAGAAATTTCCTTCAATTTCCTATGTTTCAAAGTTTAAAAAAATAACTGTGCCATGAATATCTCAAAGTTCCAATATCCTTTAAAGTTTTAAAATTGTAATTAATTTAACAGAAAATGAGTCACACTATGCAATAAACTAAATTTAATTTACATAAAAATGTTATTGAATTTCGGATTCAAATTTTTAGACTTTATATAATATGAAAATGTAAAAATTTTAATCCAATTATGCAATTTTAATTTGTCTTTAGTTTGATTATTACATCATTATCAAAGGTAATTTTAAGAAAAAGTATACTGCATTTTGATAAGCTTATTTAACTTTTGATACTTTAATAAATAGGTTGAAATTTTATGTTCGCCGACTTTTTCGTAGAATTGCATCCAAACAAATTTCGTGATAGATAATTATGATTTTTTATGATGTTTAAGAAATGGTTTTTTTTTTGATTGCAGACTACAGGTTGTACTTTCTTAGAAACACACAAAACCGTCACAAAGACCTTTGTTTTTTTTTTAGATTTCTAGAAAAATAATTTAAGTGTTTACATGCTGTATTTATTTTATGGCACTTTTTTTATCTTAAAAGTAAATGTCACATAATAAATTTGACATTTGAAAAATACAGTATACACATACATACTTATTATGGCAAAAATAAAGACCTTTGTTTAAAAAAAGTTGTTAAGTGCCACTTTTTATTTTTAACAAAAAATAAGTCTATTTTTGCAAATTTTTAGTTTTTTCGAGTCAAAGGTTATCCACAGTATTCGATACTTTGTTTATAATTTTTATTTTTCTTTAATAAAAAAAAATTAAATAACAAAATCATTGAAATTATGCAGAAAAATAAAGGGTGCAAAATGCAAAATTAAAATAAATAAATAAATATTCATTAAGCATTTATTTTCTTAAATATAATATTTTATTGTTTTTGAAACTGCCACAATTTGCAAACAGTCATGTACTCAAAATCATCCAAACTTGCAAAAATCATAACTGAAAAACGCAACTATTTTTTTTCTATTCTACGTTATTAAAAGAGGAGAAGTTTAATTTTTATTCAAATCTGATTTATATAAGCATAAATGCATATAAAAGTTTACTATTATATAAGACTTAATGTTCAAATTCTTCTAATTGAATTTTTCTAAACATTTTTCAGAAAACTTTAATGATATTTTTAAACAATTTTAATCATATAATTTAATAATGGAATTGAATGTATTGTATAATGTCTATAAAAACGTATCATTCTTTCCAAGAAATATATGTAAAATAAATAAAAAGTTTTTTAATGCTTTAAATTGTTTAAAATTATTCAAACTGAGTATTCATTTTGAAAAATTATCCTAAAATTATTGCTTTTTGGAATAAATTGGTATTATTATTTTTCAACAGTATATTAATTTAATTTTTGCATTCAAAATTTTAATCAATTTTGTTCACATTAAAGGAGGAGATCCATCGTGAATAAACTTTTTTTACAAAAATCAGGGACTCATTGGAGTTGCTTTTTTCTTTCTTTTTTTGCAGCTGCAGTAAAGAAAAAAACAAGCTCCAATGAAGGTGCTTTCGCGCCGAGACACTGCAATCAAAGTTGCGTATAAAAAGTTTATTCACGATGGGTCTCGTCCTTTAAAATTTTATAATCTAAATGATAAAAAAGGGCCCCAATTTGTATAAACTATTTTTTTTAACCAAAAAAATTTAGCATTAGAAATTTCTTTTGAAACACTACAAAAAGATGTGTCTCAGTTTTGTTTGTCTCAACTTTTGATTAAAAATATAATAAAAATAATTCTCGGTATTAAAAAGAAAGTTTTAGGTTTTAACCCTTCTTCATGTGTACCGGTTATTTGAAGGCCACCAAGAATTACAAAAAAATATATATCATGAAATTTCCATCCTATCAATCAAATGAGAAAACTACAGCTGTTAGAAAAAAAAGAAATGACCTTCCGGAGGGCAAGACAAAAAGGGTAAAAACTATTTTTGATTGTTTAAAATGTGATTGATGTTTGTTGCAAGTTTAAAATAAACAATAAAAACGCGTGCAACTAGGGTTGTCATGGGGTGGCGCGCCCGGGCGCAGAGGTGTTGTCGTCCGGGCGCGCCCGATGGTTGCGCCCGGTCCAAAATCCAAATGATGGTAATTTTTTCCGAAAAATTGACATAACAATAAATTATTTTCTTATATAATTTTCATTTTTAAGTCAAAAAACGATAAGTTGAACAATTAGCTATGTTTTCTTTAATTTTTAGCATGTGTTACAGTATCCTGAGGATACTGTAACACATGTAATTTAAAAAATTCACGTTTTTTTATCTTTAAAAATTAGTAACGACAAAAATAAGTAAATTCATGCTTAAATAATGCTATTTATAGCTAAAATACCCCTTTTTGGCATTTTTATACTGTACATATTAGTAAATTTGAATTTTGAGTTCACGGGCGCATGCGCCCAGGCGCGCCCACCTTTTTCGGAAAATCGGGCGCGCCAGCAACCCTACGTGCAACTGATTGAAATGAAAGAAAAAGAAGCAGAAAGACAATAAAATTGCAAATGTAATTGTTTCAATTTATGGTGTTACAGTAAAAAATTTCACTATTCTTGACAGTAAATATTGGAAAATTCTAAATGGATTAAATTTCTTTTTGCTGAACTTTTTCAAAAACTCATTTTAAAAATAAACTCATATTTTTGCATAAAAGAAACTGAAAAGCATTTTAATTAAATTTGTTCAATGTTTAGTATTTTAGAAGTTGCTTCAAAATCTTTATTTTTACTAATAAACTAAGACCACAATCAAGGTGAAAAACATAATAAAATGTAAATTTGCATTATTTTTTAAAAAATTATTTTAACAGAAAAAATGACAATTTTAATCAAATATCAACTTCAACAAAAGGATTTGATTGAAAATTCGGTTCAAACATTGAATGAGTATGGACAGCACTGGAATTGACAGTATTCTTTGCATTTGAAGTTTTTGTTATCACAAGTATTGAGGCAATTATCAGAGCATTCAGATGAACATTGAATTTGTTGACGAAGGAATCGAAGGGGGGATTTGATTGCATCAGTTTCGCCAGATTTGAGCATTGATTCAGCAGGAGCAACAACAACAGGTTTTCCAGGGCAATTACAGGTGTGTATATAACACTGTTGTCGGCATTCAAGATCTTGCCCACAGGTGTCATTACATTCCATTTTGCATTCTTCTGTGCATTCACCTAAATCATATATGTACGTTTGTTATTCTTTTTTTTTAAAAAGTTAATTGCTTACCATTGTTTGGGATGTATTCAATTGAAATCTTGAGTTTTCCACCAGTATCTAAATTTGCATATACAATTTTTTTAGTAATCAAAAAAACTTACTTTTAAATGGAACAGACATTAATGCAGAATCAACATACACAACAACCACAATTAAAAAAATAGCAAACAAAATCTTTGACATTTTTTATCACAGGATTAAACAACCGGGTTTTTTCTGTGATTTTAAAATTTTACTTTTTGTGTATTTATACGATTTATTTGCTGTTGACGTTTTTCTTTGAATAGTTTTATTACAATTGTAGCATGATATTTTCCCCCGTTGTTGTGTTGTGTATTCTTTTCTTTTCTTTTTGTAAAATGACCTTCAAACAACCGGTATTCTTGATTAAAAATTTTCTTAAATAAAATTTTTCTTTCTTTTTTTTTAAATTTTAAAATATTAATTTCTTGTATTTGTATCCCAGGAAAAAAAATACGCAATTTATTGTTACAAAAAGTATTCAAAAAAAAATCATTTATGTTTTACACTATTTGAATAATATATATTTGTAGAAACTGAAGGTGGATTTTGAGCCTTTAAAAGTTGGGAGTCATTTTCAACTTTGTTGGAAAATCTGGCAATCATTTTTCGAAGAGTTTTTCGATATGTTGGAATAAATAAAAGCATTAAAAGAGATGCAAGCGTGGGATTAAAATCTACAATTAATTGATCATTGATTGCAGTAACAGTTTCGATAAAATTAATTAAAGCCCGTGAAACACTTTTGGAATCGCTGTTTCGCATGAATCCAAAAACTGCATATACTGTACTTGTAAGCATCGAAATGAAAGAAAGTGTCATAGGTAATAGTGACAAATAAAAAAAGCCCTCTAATTCGAGTGTTGCGTGACTCTAAAAATAGATGTTTATTACTTTACCACAAATAAAAATTATACCGGTATTTTTCGATATTTTAAGATAACCTGTACAGCAAAAAATGCCAAGGTAACATGAATTAAACTTGATAAAACTTGAATAAAAGAAAATATTGCATCAAATAAGTACGTTGAAATCAATAAATCTGAGCGAAAAAGTCGAATGGAAAAAATCGCTGTACCAAAAGCACCTAAAAAGATTATAGTTTGGCGGGGAACGGAGGGAGGTTAAATGAACAATAATTCAGAGAAACAAGAAACCTACTAATAAAAAGATAATAATATTTTAACAATGAATCTTTAAAATATCTTTTATATTTTAAAGGGAATGTACAGGCGCAATAAATATTTGCACGATGAAAAGCTAAAAGCAGTGGCAAAACGTAAAAATAAAATGTTCGTTCAAGAAGATTTTTAACTGTACTTAGAACATAATATGATTCTAAAAGACATTTATGATTGTATTTTATAATATTGTTTTAAAATTTACTCGGATAAGTAATACTGACAGGACGAAAGATTCTTGGGGGTGTAACGGATTCATCAAGTTGACATAAAATGTTTGATTCCCAAGTGTTCATCCATGTAATTTTATATAATTGAAAAACAATGCTGATTAAACATAAAATTAATTGGATTCCAATGTAAAATGAACAAAATAATTTTAATGCATAACTTTTATTCTGAAACTCGAGTTAATAATAATATTCAAAAAAATTAAGGTTAAAAAATTTACATTTTTCCTTTGATTGATGTACAAAACAAATAAAAGCAATATAATAGCGAACCCGTGGCATGCTGCAACAAATTCTTTGCTTATTAATAAGTTGGTGATAATCTCTGAAACAATTATCTCTGCCGGGACCACCGTTGCAGATGAAATGGTTGTCGTCGTTGAAGCATTTTTCAAAGCCTGATATTTTTGTAAAATATCCAATGGACAATCTATAGCAGAATAAGGAGGAAGCAAATTTGGCATCTTCGGATACTAAAAACTTTGACTATGAAGCACATGTATGGTATGCTATTTCAATTCAGTGGTGATATTTAACTTCAAATGGCACGTAAAACAACGCAATGTTAAAAAAGGAATTCTTTGTTTTAACGCGTCAAAGATTAAGATTCTTCAACCACAAAAAAAACTATTTAACTACTTCAAGAATATAAAAAAATCTATTAACAATATTCAAAAAAACATTTTCGATCAAAAAACCCTAACATAGAACTATGGATTACGGTAGGAATTAAACTTTTATATTTTGGCTTTAAGCGTTGTTACAAAAATCTGGGTTTATTTTGGATGCATTTATTCTTGTGCCCTACCTAAACTTTAGGTCCTAAACAACCACTTTCTTTCTTTAGAAAAGTATGAGTTTCAATTTCCTAAAAAAATAAATATTAAATAATAAGAAACTTTTAAAAAAATCATGACCTAGCTTATTTTGGGGACTTCTTGGCATACAATGTTTGAGTCCGAAATTTTGGTCCATGTAATTTTACTAGGATAAGACCTTCCACGATTGACAATCCCTGAATTTTCGTAGTTTTTACTTCCGATTTTAATTATGGATATTTAAAAACTACATATATCTTAAATATATTACTCATGTCAAACAGGAAAAAATCGTTTTAAATGCATTAACCTTAATTTTTCCCAAAGCAACAAGGGATTTTTATTAAATTTTAACAAAATTAAATTTTCTATAATTATGTTATAAATGTAGTAACTTTTCAATAAAATTATATGCAAAAGTTTCCTCACTTAAAAGTTTTTAAACCTTTTCTTAAAAGAACCTCGTCACTCATATTTTTATATTTTTTAAAAAAAAGAAGAACAAATTTGCTTCGAACAAGCAAAAGCGAAACTGAAAAAAAGCTTGAAGAATACTGGTATTTTGTATGGGTTTGAATGTGTTAAAAAAAGGAATATAATTCCATAGAATTAAATTGTTTTCTTTAAAATTTAAATTTGAAATAAAGAAACAAAGAAACTTCTTGTTTGTTACATCTTTTCGTTTCTGGAAAGTGGCATTTCTCAAGCTGTAATTATTTAAACTTGTGTAAACAGTTTTCAAATTTTACATAAATTATATGGAAGCAACTTGGAAAAATGGGAGTGTCAAAGAAAAAGTTACAGTAACTTTTGTCTTATTTCTTTGAGACTAAACATTTACACAGTACTCATTTAAAAAAAAAGTTGAATGGCTACAAACTTTTTTAAAAACTGGAAAAAACTTGTTGACGAAATTGTGCAACAATAACAAAAAATAATAATAATATGAAATTAGTGATTGCAGCCTCCGCTGTTTTTTACTTTTTCTTTAAAAGTTTGTAGCATTTTGGTTTTCTTTTTTACACAAATTTTAAAAAATGGATGGAAAGTGATACTGTAATGCTGTGGTGGATAAAGATAAATTTTAGCCAATCATTGACATGAAAATTTAAAAAAACCCAAATTTTTAGTCCAGAAAGTTAAATACTGTATTTTGCTATGCTCAACAACAACAAAAAAAGGATCATCTGCACCTAAATTATCAAATATATTTGACATAAATTTTGCTTTTGAAAATGGCTACAGTATGTTTGATTTAAATTTTTGAAATAATTGCATTGTTTCTGGATAACATTTAAAACTTATCACCTAAAAAAATATTTCACTAAAAGTATAAGAAAATTTTCACTTTTGTAATGTAAAAGCAAATTCTTGAAGCATTTTGAAAAATGTCTTAGAATAAGAAACATCGCAACAAAAAATATTTAAGAGTATTAAAAAAATTTGTCTTTAATTTCCAAAATGTTGTTATTAAAATACAATGTCTTAAATGGATTTGAAATTTAAAAGATTGAACATTTTCAAATTCTTTCGTTTTATTGTAATGAAAAAAAAATATAAATATATTTCAAAAAATAGCCAAAGTAGAAGTTTTGAAATGATGTGAAAGTGAAATATGTAAATTCTGTTTTTCATTGTTTGTAATAAAATCTTAAATTTGCATTCAAAATTTTTATTTGATTTTAAAAGAAAGCAGTGGCCACTGCATATTAAAAAGCAGATAATGATTTTCAACAATACATTAAAAAAAGCAAAAAGCAATAAATGGTTTTGTTGAAAATTCAGTTCAAACATTGAATGAGTATGGACAGCACTTGAATTGACAGTATGCTTTGCATTTGAAGCTTTTGTTATCACAAGTATTGAGGCAATTATCAGAGCATTCAGATGAACATTGAATTTGTTGACGAAGGAATCGAAGGGGGGATTTGCTTGCATCAGTTTCACCAGATTTTAGCATTGATTCAGCAGGAGCAACATCAACTTTTCCAGGGCAATCGCAAGTGTGGATGTAACATTGTTGTCGGCATTCAAGATCATCTCCGCATGTGTCATTACAACCCATTTTGCATTCTACCGTGCATTCACCTGAAATATATGTATGTGTATTTTTTCATTCTTTTCTTTTTAATCTAAATCATTACCCAATGAAGATCCGCCACCAGCAATGTTGATATGGATGCTAATACCACGATCTAAAAAAACACAAAACATTTTATATTTTATTCATAAAATTTTATAAAATTACTACTCATTGGAATTCAAGCTGCATAAATTGTTCCAATCAAACAAATTGAAACCAACAATCCGAAAAGTTGACTTGCCATTTTCAAAGATCAGGACTTGAAAACTTGACTTGCTGAAAGTGAATAACCTCCGGGTTTTTATACTATAATTTTCTACGTTGGAAAAGATTCATTAAAATCACGAGAATTACAAGGATAATGGGGGACACCAATTATAAAATTTTCAAAAATATAATTTTTTCAATAGGGAACAATAGTTTTATTGTATTTTTTTGTATTGTGTGATTTATCTTTGTTATTATTTTTAAGCAAAATATGACTGGTCCAAAATAAAACTATTCTGTACCAATTTTTTAACAATAAAAACTAAAAACCAAGAAACAATCAAAAATAAATGTATTGTTTCGCATTGTCAAATATTTTAGTATAATTTATTTTAAGAAAAACTTTTTCTCGTGATAAAACATTCTGTTGGCATTGTTGTGATTTAAGCCTGTGAGAAAACTTGTTTTTTTGCCAAATTTATTCGAAAATATTGAACTATAATTTTAATGCCATAAAGGAAGACAACAGAAAAGTGTGCTGAATATGTAATTTAAAAAGGCATCTCTTATTTTAATACTATATCATTATTATTATTAACTTTTTGATATTGATAATTTTACGTGCCTCTAATAATCGGTAAGAAATTTTGTTTGACATTTTATTATAATAAATTATATAGAAAAAAATTGGGAATAAAAAAAGTTTTCTGAGAAAAAGACAACGTCGTAACTTTTTTTGTTGGAGTAATAATTAAGACAGTACAGTACACACTTTTTTTAAAAAGCATTAAAAGACTACAAAGTTTTCAATAACCTAAGGGAACATTTATGTTGTTAAAGAAACTTTCAAAGCCAATGATTACGGTATAAAAAATAAAGAGTATTTTAGCATCTTTGATAATTTGTCTTTTATTTTTATAAAAAATATTAAAATTTGAAGGTTATTAGTCAAAAACCTTTTTTTGTGAAAGGACTTCTGTATAACAAAACTTCAAATATGTAAATTTATTAAATAAATATTTGAAAATTTTTATGATCATGAATAAGTCATAAAAAACAATTAATCAAATTTTACAAAGACATATTGAAAACGGAAGAGGATTTATAAATGTGTTTTGAAATGTTCCGACACAAAAATGGCTAATTTGAAGAAACATTCAAAAAGAAATCTTTTTCTTAAATAATTTAAGTTAAATTTTTTAAACATTTTTGTTACAGTATCTTCTTTACAAAATCAAATTCACGTTTAAACTTTGATTTTGAAAGAGAACTCTTCATTTGATATAAATGCAAATTTAAAACAATTAGTTTACTCAAATGTTACAAATATTTTAGCATAAAAAATATATCCTTATTAAAAATTTTCAATTAAAAATTAATATTTATTAAAATAACACTTATTTGATTGCACCTTTTTGTATAATTCAACAATGGTGATTTACGGGAATGAAAACAACCAACTTATCATTTAAAAAAAAGTCATACTTTGCATTTTTTCGACGAATAAACTCCCACTAAAGAAATTTTGCTTTTTATTGTAACATTTATGGAAAAGTGCTCAGTTAAATAATTATAAACTGCTCACCCACAAAACACTTGTCTTTTATCTAATTAAAACATATTTATTTTTGCAGTTTTACTATTTTCTGCACATTCGAGAATTCGTTAGATTTTTCTGTTGATAAAAAGACTAAAATCAATTATCAATATTTAAAAATGCTAACCCCAGTAATCTAAATTATATGTAACTCGATGTTGCGTTTGAAGGAGTCAAAAATCTTTTTAAAGACCGTTAACCTTTGATATTCCAGATGGTTCTCAAAAATGTAGCATTTAATGGAACGTGTTTTTGAAATAAGAAAACACGTTCCATTAAAAGAAATTAAGCAGAAATATAAACAATAAAATTTTGCAAAAAACTCTGAGCAATAACAAATATCTCTATTCTTAAATGCTACACAACAAACTAAAAACGGATGTTTACATTTAAAATTTCAAACATTTTTGTCTTATCTGTTTTCACAAGAACCTTGTTTTTTTTATCATTTAATCAATACGAAGCATAACAAATTTGTATTATTCAAAGTTTTTTCTTTTTTTATTTTGAATCAAAAAATGGTTGTAAGTATTGCAGCAGATCCATGGGCAAAAAATTTATGTATTTTTGATTCTGAAAAACAAAAATATGAAACAAAAGTTTGTAATATTATTGGTAAATGTTTGTTCTTAAAAATTAAAAAATTTTAATAATTTTTTTAGTTCGAGAATGGGAAATTAATAAAATTGAAGAATATTTTGAAAATATTACTCAATTAATAAGCAAACCAATTGAAGACTTTTATTTAATTTTAAATTGGGAATATTACAATGAAATTCTTAAAAAGTTTTTTGAGGTTTCCCAAAAATTTAAGATTAAGCGATTCAAAATTATCAGTGAATTTCATGCTTGCGGAATTGGAGCCCTAAAATATATTTCTGGCATTTACACATATTTATTGATTTTTGATTGCTACCGTACCCAGATTATGTGTACCATGTGGAAATTAGAAAACAATGCAAAATCGAAAATTAGCGTATTCAAATTTTTTTGCCAAACTCGAACATCTCGTGATTCAACAATTGAAGATATAAAAAAGTTGTTTAACAAAATTAATCCTGTCCAAGACAGATTGACGGCAATTGTTGTATTCTATTTTGATGAATATGATTCTGTTGATATTCTTCAACACGCTTTTAACGGTATCCCTTCTAAAATCTTCTTTGAAAATGCCGCAAACGGACTTTTCAATATTTTAACAACAATTCAAAGACGAACAAAAAATGAAATTCTTTTTGATATTTTGCCAATGTTGAATCGTTCCATTGAAATTAAATTTGATGATTACTTTATTGAATCTTTGAAACTTGATTGTGCTTTACCTTTTCAAAATCAATACAATTTGATGCCAAATGAGTACAGTACGCGCTTAAAAGTAAATTTTAATTTAATTATCTTAATGGTTGCGGCGGTAATTTTATAATCCCTGATTTTCAGGTTTGTGAAGCACAAACCTGGCATTCAGGGTCTTTTTGTCGAGACAGTTCCATTTAAATTTATTTTCGTTACGAGACCCAAAAAGGAAAATATGAAACACTCGCCTTTTTAAAAAATGATTATTTCAGGTTTATGAAGACGGAACATTAACCCAATCGATAAATGTCCCAGCAAGAAATACCTCAACTATCTTGTATTGAAAAATCGATGTAAATGCAATTTTTACTTTGAGATTAAAAAGAAAATCCGAAAGAGTCATTTCTTTCAAGCCTCTTCGAACTTCTTTGCCATTAAAAAATACAACATTTAAAATTCCAACAAAACTTTCAAAATACAACAAAAATTTGAATGCCGTTGGAATTGATTTAGGAAGTGCCGAATGTTGTGCCTATGTTTTTCGACATCATGGTCCCGATGGGGTTGTTTTGGACCCGGTAACAAATCAAAGGACTTTGCCATCCTATGTTGCCATTGATGAGCTGAATAATCCCTGCGGGCAAAATGTTATAAATCGAATGGAAACAAAACCACAATTTTCTGCCTTTGATGTTAAGCGATTGATGGGAAAGGAATTAAATGAAATTATTCGGGATCCCCTCTGGCCATATGATATTATTAATTATTGTGAACAAATTTATTGCTTATTTGATAAAGAAAATATTCCAGGAATAAAATCTACTGTTCATATTTCGGCATGCCTTTTAAAGCATATCAAAAAAATGATTGATGAATATCAGGGCACTTTTTCAAAGGAGGCAGTGGTTACGGTGCCATCGGCATTTACGGCAAAACAAAAAGATGCAACAATTGATGCCGCAAATATTGCAGGTTGGCATACTGTAACACTTTTGCCTGAGCCAATTGCTGCTTTGATTGCATATTCATATGAAACAGAAATTCCAAATGGCACAACTGTTTTGGCATTTGATTGCGGGGATGGCACAACTGATATTTGCATTGCAAAAATATTTAATTCTAATATTGAAATTTTAATTGATAACGGAAATTCGCTAATTGCCGGAAGGGAATTTGATAAAATTCTTATAAATTATTTTGGGAATGTACTTAAAGATGTTTATGCAAATGATGTATTTAGCAGTAACAAAAAATTTCGAATAATGAGAAAATGCCGTGAAATTAAACATATTTTAACAATCGAGGAAGAAACGGTGCAAGTTTTATAAACTTTTTAATTTAAAATGGGGAATATGCAAATTTTCAAGTACTTCAGATTTGAAAATTTGCATAAATCTTTAATCAGTGAAATGAGAGTTGTTGATTTTAGGCTGCATGTTGATGACTTTGTTTTTGACAGTAATGATATTCTACCAATTACAAGATCGGAATTTGAAAGAATGTCAACCCAATTAATACATCATGGACAAATGATTATTGATGAAACATTGGCAAAAGCCAATCTAAAAAGGGATAACATTGATATAGTTTTTCAAGTTGGTGGAGGATGTCGAATGCCAATGATTAAACAAATGTTGGCACAAATATTTCAAAATTCAAAACATCACTGCAGTATTCACCCTGAAGAACTTGTCGCGAAAGGGGCTGCTTTATATGCATATGAAATGAAGACTGTAAAAAGGTAAAAAACAGTTATATGTTTGTCGAAATGTGTAATTTTGATGATTTATTGTGTACATATTTTTTATTGTCATTTTTACTCTCACTTTTATTTTACTTTTTGTGATAAAAACAATCGATGAAAATCACCGGTATCTTTATTTATACAACAAAAATTTAAATAAAAACACGCTAACTATATTGATTTAATATGATTATTCAAATTACATCTATGTACAAAATTTACAAAAATTCCAAAAATTACGATCAATCATAAATTAATTTGTGCCGTTGTTGTCGCATCTTCTTGAGCATAAGGTGATCGACGACGATTCCTTGATGTTGATGATGATGCTGAAGGGGCACCAGCTGTTGTAATTGCAATACAAATTAAAACAACAATAAAAAATAGGAATGCTAACAAAAGATACGGTACCATACTAGTAATAATATTATGAAATTTTTGAAGGGTTGAAGTAACATTAAAAGCTGGAAAATTTTCAGGTGTTGATAAAATTAATGTTGAATTATCAGTGGATACGGTAGTTGTGATATGCTGATTTTTATCAGCAAAAATTGTTGATAAAATTTGTGATAAAGTGATAACAAAAAATTTATTGATATTTGAATCCATATTCATTTTGAAAAAAATTAGAATAATAAAAAAATAAAAATCTTATAAGAAAACTGCTGAAGCTGAAGCCCCTGAATGGTTGTCCATGGCAACGACAAAGTCGTTTTCAATTTTGCCATTGCCATTTTTGGCAACAAACAAAAAAATCTGCCATGGCATAAACAACAAAAATAATGTCTTCAATTTCATGTAAGTTTTCTTTTTTTAATTATCTTTTTTAACAAATTATTATTACTTTTAAGCCCCAAAAAATCTTCCAACGAATGCTGAATTGCTTGAACTAATTAAAAAACAGGATGACGTAATCGAAGAACTTTCCATACAACTTGAAGCTGCAACTTTGGCACAAAAAAATGAAAGTGAAAGTGACGAAAATGAAATTTCTGAAGCATTATCAGTGAATCAAAAATTATTGATTGAAATGAAAAATAAACTTAAAGAATCCGTGGAAATTATGGAACAACTTCAAGTTAGTTTTCTTTTAGGGGATAATTTGCATAAATATTTGATATTTAAGGAGAAGAATACTTCGTTAAGCATGGAGATTAAACAACTTCGAGAAACTCAACTTGGATTTTCTCCAGCAAGTGAATCATTGTTTGAAATGCATAATTTATTGGAGAATGAAAGAGAAGAAATGAAAAGGATTCAAGATGAATTATTTGGGGTTAAAAGAAGTGAGCAAAAGAAAGATGGAATGATTAAAGATCTCGAAAGTGAAGTAAGTTCAGCATTTTAAGGATTCTATCAATCCAAAATATTCGAAATTTACATACCTTCACATCGAAAACGAAAATTGAAAACACGGAATTTCGACAATTTAAAAAAAAGCTTTTTGAAACGCAATTATGCAAATTTTCTTGTTTCATTAGACTTTCCTGAAAATTTGCATAATTGAGAGTTCCAAATATCAAAACTAAAAGAATTAGAAATTAGTTTCTTCGTTCAATTTCGACCGAGACTTATTGAATTAAAATTTTTATTTAAATTTTTCATTTTTAGCTTGAAAGAACTCGAAGAATAACAGAAAAAATGAGTGATGAAATGAAAAAGAAAATTGAAGATTTGTTGAAAGAAGTCGGAGATAAAAGTACAGAAAGAAATGCCGCTTTGATGGATAAGAAAGAAGCTGAAGAAAGGTTAGAAGCTTTGGAAGAAAATTGCAGATTAAAAACAAACCTGTTGGAAGAACATTGCAAAAAGCTTCAATCTGAAATTGGAATTTTAACAAAAAAGAAAATATTTTTGAATGAAAGAATTCGAAATTTATCGGAAGAAATGGCAATTTTGAGGCAAAAGGTTTGTAAAAGATGGAGATGAATGATTTTTTGATAAGGCCGCCTTTGATCTTTTAACGATTGAGGTAAAAGATCAAAGGCGGCTTACGGATTTCAGAATGGGCACAAACCTGCAACGACCTTTAAATTTATAGTTTAAAAATGTTAAATAAAATCGCATATTTTAGTTAATTGACTCAGATTTTGATTATTTCGGGGATGACGAAGTTAAAGCTTTAATCAAAGAACAAAAAGCAATTATTGAATCTACGAGAGCTGAAAATGCAGCATTGAAAGATGAAATAAGAAAATTCAAGAGTGTAAAAAAGTTAGCCTTTTTACCATTAATGTTTTTCGCGAAAACTATTGTTTATGCAAATTTTAGTTATCAACAAAAACATAGCAAAGAACGTCGACGAGCAGTTGATGAATTGATTGATAAATATTTGTTAAAGTTGTAATGCCATTGTTTTTGTTTGACTTCAAATATGCAAATTTTGTTTAGTTTAATAAAATTTTAAAAGTTTAAATTTGAAATGTCTCGTCTTTTTTTGTTCTAATTTTATTTGAAGTTTCAAAAAATTCATTTAAATTTTTAAAAACCCTTAAAATTAAAAGCATTGTTTTTGCAAAAATTTCATTAATTAAAAGTTTGAATCTTTTCATTCCTTTTCTTTCCTCCAAAAAAAATAGAATCAAAAGAAGCAATTAAAAAAGGGATGTTTGATTGAAGCAGCAACGGTTTTTGGAGTCCGGAATCAATTTCTTTTTATCAGTGCTAAAAAACCATTAAAATTGTTTTACCAGAAAAAAGCCAGGAAAGAGTCATAAAAAATTTTGAAAGTTTGAAGAAGGAGAAAAAAATTCTGATAAAAAGCATTCAATTTTTGTACGAAGTGGTCACTTTTTTTTGTGTGTTTTTCCAAAAACGGAAAAATTGTACAAAAAAAATATAATTATGAGGCACGTGTTTTTGATTTCGGCGTTGATCATTGGATTGAATGCTTTTGCATTACCAAAACATTCTGAAGAATATGTGACTTATCAAGGGTAAGATTTAGGATTTCATATATCCCCTATGATCCTTATCATTAACTCATTTAGATATTCCGTTATCCGAGTTATCCCACATACAGATGATCAAATGGCACTTGTTCAAAAACTTAGTGAAACATTGAAGCATGACGTAAGCCTCTTTTTATATCAAACCGGATATATCAAATCCCAAACAATTTAGTTTGATTTCTGGAAGCCCCCAACCAAGCTCAATAAACCTGTTGACATCTTTTCTCCACCAACAATGACCCGAAAATTAATTGTCCATTTAAAAAAGGGCAGTTTAATGCCAGTCACAAAAATTCGGGATTTCGGAAAGTAAGTTATCCCATTTATTACTGTATCTGGATTACTGTAATCCCTTTAGGCGAGTATCTGAAGCTCAAATGGATGTTGCTTCTTATCAATCCACAGCTGACATTGATCCTGATAGTTTTGATTTTTATAAATATCATCCATTTGCTGATGTAATGATTTTACCAATCATTGGCAAAATTTATGCAAATTTTGAATATTTTAGATTATGGGATATATCCAGGCTGTAGCCGCAAAATATCCATCATTTGTAAATATCACAAGCATTGGAAAATCCTTGGAACAAAGAGATGTTCAACTTTTAAAAGTTAGCTTATGAGAAAGAAAATTTGCATAAATTGTTAATTTTTTAGATCGGATATCCAAGTAGCACAGCAAAGAATGCCCTTTTCATTGATGCAGGAATTCATGCCCGTGAATGGATTGCCCCGGCTACAGCTTTATATGCTATTAATCAAGTAAGGCTTTAAAAATTTGCATAAATTTCTTAACATTTGAATGTTCCAGTGGGTAACAAATTCATCTTTCACCGATTTGTTGAAAGCCATTGATATTTATGTTGCACCTTCGATCAATCCAGATGGATATGAATATTCTCGAACAAAAGATCGTAATTGGCGTAAGTCACGTTCTGGTCCCCGGCAAGGATGTTATGGAGCAGATTTAAATCGAAATTTCGCTTTTAAATGGATGGTAGCTGGAGCTTCAACAAATCCATGCAGGTACATATTTACAGTACCACCTCAAAATACAGTAACCCAAAAATCATATATTTTTAGTGAAACCTATGCAGGTCCATCAGCCTTTTCAGAAATTGAAGCTCAACATTTAAGTGATTTCCTTGTCCCACATAACAATACCATTAAAGCATATTTAACCCTTCATTCATATGGTGAAGATATCCTTTATCCATGGGGATATGCTACTGGACAATATCCACCAGATGTTAATGACCTCATTGCCTTAGGGCATGAAATGTATAATGCCATTAAAGCTGTCCATGGAACTGAATACACTGTTGGAGATTCTGGAGATGCCCTTTGTAAGTGGAGGGGATTTCATATATCCATCTTTTATCCACTTTTTTTAGATCCGGCTTCTGGAGCTTCTGATGACTACAGTAAAAGTATTGGAATTAAATATGTTTATACCGTTGAATTACGCCCTGGGGATGGTGATAATGATGATGATGAATGGTAAGCATTGTTTAAATCAAGGGATATATGAAATCCATAAAATTGAAAATTTTAGGTATGGCTTTGATCTTCCCGCAAAATTCATCAAACCCACCGCTGAAGAAACTTTCCCAGCTTTGATGGCTGCAGCAAATCGCGTTCAAAATGGTCCATTTTAAGTGCCTTTATGAAAAATTATCTTTAGCAAATATGCAAATTTTTTGAATAAAAATATTTTTAGCAATCTTTAATTTTGTAAGAAAAAATGCATCTTAAAAAGTCATTGCAACGTAATCATAAAAAAAATTTTTGTTCATTGATGTTTTCACTTTTTTACTCATGAAAAAAACTAGTTTCAAGGGTTTAAATTTTAACTAAAAAAACGGGAGATAAAATTTGAAATGAACCACAAAGAAAAAAATACCAGTCTTTTTTGCAATTTTTTTGGTTTCCGTTAACCGTTGTTTGAACTTCATCATTTTTGTTGTGGGAGAAAAACGTAATAGTTTTAATTTATAAATGTCTCAATTTTTTTATTAATGAAGTATGTTTTGTATTTTCTTGACCTTTACATTTGCAGTTATTAATTTGTCGTGATCTTTTCATTTTGTCCTAAAATTTTTAAAAAATTAGTTAAAAATGTAAAAATTTATCAATTGATATTGCTTAAGAGTAAATAATTTATTAACCGTGACCGGAAAACAATTGATTTTATATTTTTTGTAGCTTTTTACACACATAGTAAAAGGTGGCATTTAAAAATAAAACAGTAAAAACAACACAAAATCCGATACTTTTGTTGTTTACGTTTCTCCTTTTTTTCAAATATAAATGCTTACTTAAAGGTATATTTTTGGTACATTTCTGCTTATGAAAATACTCAACGTGATTACTGTAATCTACCGTAATTTTGACTTTGTAAATTTTTGAACGCTTTTTTCCTTCTTATTGAAAATTTTTTAAAATATGAATTTCTTATAATCGTTTTTGGTAATTTTAATATAGTTTTATTAATTAATTTTTTTCCAGGGGTAATTTTTCACATCTCCATCAACACCCAAAAACAATGAATTCTTCAACGAAAAGAATAATTCGATGGACAATTTTGGCATTCTTTGTTGCATTAATTGCTCGAAAAATTTATATTGGAAAAGTTGCAATGAATTATGTCGCAAAATGCAAGCATCAAATTGATTTTAATGCAATGGTATAAGTTTTTAAGTGAAAAAATACTAAAATTTTGAATACAGATTTCAGATAAAACTTTCGCTGAAACAGTTAAGAAATTTTCGAATTCCGAATCCCGATTGGTGATTATTCTGAATCAACATGCCCTAGATATGACATTTAATTGGTTGTGCAATACAAAAAATATGAAAGGTTTGATCAAGACGTCGTATTATGCAAATTTGCGAAAACTGAAAAATCGTATTTTTAGGTGTCCATGAAAGAACTGTAGTTGTAACAATGGATGAAACAGCAAAGCTGAAGTTGGATCAAACCTGGCCGCAGATAACAAAAATCCATTGGCCCGTGGAATGCTTGAAGGATCCCTTTAATTACGGGGATGGTAAATATCAGCTATTTTTTGTTCTTCGATCAAATCTTGCTCGAGCTTTTCTTGAATTTGGAAAACCATTTTGGATGATTCAACAAGTTCGCCATCATTTTTTTTGATCTAATTGGATTTCATATATCCCGTTCTTATATTTTCAGGATACATTTTGGCGTGAAAATTTGCTAGATCTAGATATTGAGGCCACCCAACATTCAGCAGATATTATTTTTGATCGAGCTGCTGAAAGTGGCGGGAATCTTATCGCCGGAGGGTATTATTTTGCTCGACCAACTTGTGCCGCCAAAGCTTTCTTCAAACAACTTTCTTATGATCTTGAAGATTTTTATACCCCGGATA